>OY757912.1:58144307-58289307 GCA_963585895.1 Sepioteuthis lessoniana
TCGAGTGGATAGGTTTGTCGTAGCACCCGTTGTCGTCGAAACTTTCGGTGTAATCGGCCCGCAGACCTCCCATCGACGTACATGTCAAGCGAAAATATCCTTATTCCACAGTAGTACTTTGTGATCACTTTGTCTTTTAGGCCTTTGAGTAGCTTATAATAACTGAGGTCACATACCCATTCTGCAGATTTAAATTTCTCCCTTTGTAAACGTCTTGACGGTTGTGGACTAAGAAGATGAGTGTGACCAGTCTTTCAGAACTGGCTACTATAATATTCCAACCTTCCAAGAAATAATAATTTGAGATCTTTTGTTGTTGAAGTTTACTCCTCAAGATGATCGTAGTGTTTTATGGGTGGAGTAACTTGTCCCACGCTCCCTGTTTGCTTTAGTTACAAAGGTTTACTTTTCCTCGACCAGTTTATCAACTAATAAGAAGGCCATTTTAAGCTACTGTTTGCCTATATATTGTGGGTAGACGAAGAGATGGTTTCATGCCTTTCCCGTGGGCATTACCGCAAAATGAAACGAAAGCAGCTTTTCTAGAATTTGAACAAGATTCGCCGAGTTCATTTCCTACTTCAAACAAAGGTTCACTTTTTGTGACAGTTAACGTCGGAGGAAATCGAATAAGCCATCCAAGTTCAGTTCCTGGACAAGACAATTTATGTTATATCTTGCGCTAATACCAATTGAAAAGGCCGGGACTTGTCCGCAACCCCGTCAGCAAAGGGTCGATAGTTGGGGAAGAAAATGAATTTAAACCAGCTTTACTTCTCGTAAAAATTGATCTTGTGCCGCATCCTGCACGAGAAAGAATAAATAAGTAAATATATCACAAAAAGGAATAAATTGGAGTATCTGATGCAGCGTGTCTTGCATGTCCATATTATATCAGTGGGACAAACCGAAACTGAAAAAATGTTTCTTGCTAATACATATTTCAAATACCACACACACACGCACACACACACACACACATATATATATATATATATATATGCTCTTGGTTTTTAGCAGCTTCTAAAAACAAAAGTGTCCAACCTGTATTGATTTCCCAGTAACCAATTGAGATTCATCTAAATCTCAATGGGGAAAAGAAAAAATTAAACATCTCTTGATTTTATCCGTAATTTGGCACCGCTTCTCTTTTGAATTTTTGTTCTTTGAGTAAATCCTCTCAACGAGTCTTTCCAACTTGCCACTGATACAAGACCAATCCATACAGTTATAAAAAAAGCAACTCTGATTTAAGAATACTTGTGGAACTTTTGTTATGAATGATCGAATAGCGATTTAAATATAGACTACAAATGAATAGAAATGATACCAGACAGATCATTTTCTAGTTATTAAGACATGGATAAATAACATATAAAGAGGTTAAGTTAGATTGGTTGTCAACCCTTGCTGGGTTATTTAAAACCGAAGTCCGTCTTTTTGCAAGGAAATACATGATGTCAGTTTACCAATGGAAATTATCAATCTATACACAATTATATGGTTTAAAGTAACTATAGCGATTTAATAATAATAATGACTTGTAAAATCTGTTGGTGAATTTTTGTTATATCTTAACTACTAATCGGCTAAATGTTTTTACCAGGTGCAATTATCTCGAGCTAACTGAAGAATTGTTTAAATTTATCGCACCAAACTCAAAAATAGAATACTGTAGAATCTCTCCCACCCCTTCAAACACTCCCATTTATTTCAAATTAATGTATCCTCCAAAAAGAAAACAAAAAACCAAACGCAAAAAGAATTTTTCGAATGGAATCTTCTAAAATCAGGTGTCATGTAATTCTTAGGAAAGATATAAAAGCCTCAACTTAAGAAATATCTGGATGTATATGAAGACTAAATAATTCTCCAGGAACACTCGTTGGGTAGAGGTTAGTACAAACTGCTCTTTAAAAAAACACCTGATTTTCGATGACTTGTAAAATCTGTTGGTGAATTTTTGTTATATTTTAACAGAAGAGTGTTACTAATCGGTTAAATGTTTTTACCGGGTGCAATTATCTCGAGCTAACTAAAGAATTGTTTAAATTTAACTCGTCACTCTCCATTGCTCAACGACTTTCCCAATCGATAGACGTTTTAGCACTGTATTTTGCCGTAAAATCATCAAAAATCTCATGTGAAAGATTATCACCAACACATTTAAAACTAGGCTAAGTATAAGATATTACCATTAAGCTGGAATGGAAAAAAATCTTTCAAGCAGTCTACTCTAGTTGCTTGGGAAGTAAAAAAAAAATAAAATAAAATAAAAAAAGTAGGTCAACGGACTTTAACTAAGTAAAAACTTGGATTTAGATTTACTTCCCGAAATTTTTTTTGTGTCCCACTGTTTATGAACAGTCAATATAATTGCACGTGGTCACATTTGTGTCAGGTGCGCAGATCAAAAACAACCCCTTGGTCTGGTAAAACCACAATATACCACCCATGATAAAAATGCCCAATCTCAATGTTACAAAACGTTGGACCCAGGCAACAGGCTAGGATGTCATAATCGGCCGGTGCTCTCCTGATAGCCAACATGGGGGACCCGATCGTCATCCTGCAAATGTTGGCTGCTCTCTTTTCAGGTACATGAATGACGATATTAGCAACCACAACGATCAGAGACCAAAACGCAAAACATAGACCAGGGAAGACAACCATCTTGCACTACACTGCTATTTTAGGAGCAACCCTTCACAACGAGGGTATTAGAAAAGAATGATAGAGATCTGGCAAGAATGTGCTAGTTTTCAGACTACGAGCCAAAGGTTTGCCGATCAAGTTAGAACAATAATAAAAAAAAGATGGTTTTCTGAGCTTGAAATACTAGAAATACACCAGAAAACTCGGACGCAAGACAGTATAATTCCAAACACATCATGTGGCGCCAACCAAAAACAACATATCAGAAATGAACTGCCAACTCTTGAAAATGAATACGCCACAGTACCAAGTAACCCTACAGAAACACTACCACAAGAACAACAGACAAATCTAGAAAACCTAAAAAGAATTATGAACAGTGTGAAGACCACCCTTCCATCATTAAGAAACACAATGGAGAACCCTTAAAACAGAAACAAAAAGAATAAATCAAATGCTACCTTACATGTCAACAAATAAAATATCTGAATTAAGGGATCTAATCTATGCATGGGCGAAATTAGTGTGTGAGAACATTGGGGTCCCTTCAAAAAGTAGGAAGAAACAGTCTAAACCAGGATGGGAAGTTCGACTGGAAGCCCAGATAAAAATCTACGAAAACATGCCAAAATGGTAAAAAAGAAAGATACTGGAATATGTGGGAAGCGAATGGAAAAGACAACACGAGAAAAAATAACAGTACAACTTGAGGAAATAAACCAGAAGGTTCTAGCGAAAGAAGGACCACTAAGGAGATATCGACAAAGCGTAAAACAATACAAAACAGGACATTCCAAAACAACGAAAGAAAATTTTATTAATAATTGGGAGGGCATGTCACAGAAACATACCAACAACCAGACGTCAGAGAAACCGAACGATTTGGGACGAAAATATGGCAACCGAAAAGAATAACAAAAAGGCTGAATGGATAAACGATATGACAAGAGAACTAGAGGGACTCGAGAAAGGCCCCAATTACTCAAAACGACACTAAAAAAGATATCAAACTGGAAAACGCCAGGACATGACGGAATACATGGATTTTGGTTCAAGAAATTCACCTCCATTCACGACAGACTAGCACTGGAAATGAACAGATGCCTACAAGACACACAAGTACCTGATTGGATTACCAAAGGAAAGACCACATTGACCCGAAAGGACCCAAGTAAAGGAAATGCTCCAAACAATTATAGAGCCATAACTTGTTTACCAATGATGTGGAAAATATTAACAGCACAAATAAGGGAAGAGATATACTACTCGCTAATAAGCAGCGGATTGTTCCCTGACGAACAGAAAGGATGCCGCAAAGGATCCAGAGGTACAGCAGAGTTACTCTACATAGATCAACACATCCTAAATGAAAGCGAGAACAGACGAAAAAACCTAGCTATGGCCTGGATAGACTACAAAAAGGCATATGATATTGTTCCGCAAATCTGGATAATAAACTGTCTTAAAATGTACAACATATCACACGAAATCATAAACTTCATCGAAAAAACCAAGTAAAACTGGAGAGTTGAATTAACAGCAGGAGGAAAAAGCTTGGCTGATACAAAGATCCAAAGAGGGATTTTCCAAGGAGATGCACTGTCACCCCTTCTATTCATAATTGCTATGATGCCACTAAATCACATACTTAGAAAATGCACGGCCAGATACAAACTTTGTAGATCGCAAGAAAAGATCAACCACCTAATGTACATGGATGGCATCAAACTATTTGCAAAAAATGAAAAATAACTGGAAACCCTAATACACAAAGTTAGAATATACAGTCAAGACAAAGGGAAGGAATTTGACATTGAAAAATGCGCTCTGCACGTCATGAAAAGTGGCAAAAACCATCTAACTGACGGAATAGAACTACCAAATCAAGACAAGATCAGAACGCTCGCAGAAAACGAGACCTGCAAATACTTAGGAATCTTGGAGGCTGACACCACCAAACAAGTCGAAATGAAAAACAAAATTCAAAACGAATATCTCAGAAGAACTTGAAAACTACTCGAGACAAAGCTCTCTACCAGAAACGTTATCAAAGGAATAAATACTTGGGCTGTACTCTTGTTAGATACTCGAGGCCCTTTCTCAAGTGGACCAGAGGTGAACTTTGACAAATGGACCAAACAACTAGAAAACTAATGACCATGCGCAAGGCATTACATCCCAGAGACGACGTTGACCGACTATATGTACCAAGAAAAGAGGGAGGAAGAGGACTTGCCAGCATCGAAGACAGCGTTGACACATCCATACATCGACTCGAAGACTACATAGAAAAACGCGAAGGAGGACTACTTACAGTCATCAGAAACAATACTGACATCACGATAGATAACAGAATGACAATAACTATGAAACAAAAATGGGCGTTTTAAACGACTAATAAACGACATCTCACACGACAAAACCTGGACGTGGCTAAGAAAAGGAAACTTTAAGATAGAAACAGAATCTCTCCTAATGGCAGCACAAAACAGCGTCATAAGAACCAATCATATCAAAGTGAGAATTGATAAGACGCAACAAAATAGCAAATGCAGACTATGCGGTGACAGAGATGAAACCATCAGTCACATAATAAGCGAATGCAGCAAATTGGCACAGAAGGAGTACAAGGCCAGACACAACTGGGTGGGCAAGGTGATCTACTGGGAAATGTGCGAGAAATTTAAATTTGACCATGCCAACAAATCGTATATGCACAACCCAGAACCTATCCTAGAAAATGACACACACAAACTCCTATGGGACTTTCATATACAAACGGATTACCTAATCTCAGCCAGAAGACCAAACCATATAATAATCAACAACAATAAAAGAAAATCTGCAAAATTGTCGACTTTGCTGTCCCGATAAGAAATAAGTACCTTGACCTTGCTAGAGAATTGAAAAAACTATGGAACATGAAGGTGACAATTATACCAACTCTGATTGGTGCTTTTGGCACGGTAACAAAAATATTATTAAATGGCCTGAAAGATTTGCAGTTTGGCGGCCGAGTGGAGTCCATCCAAACAACAGTATTATTGAAAACGGCCAGAATACCGAGAAGAGTCCTGAAGACTTGTGGAGACTTGCTGTCACTCAATCTCCAGTGAAAGACCATCAGCTTACGCTGATGTGAAAAACTCTAATGATTAATAATAATAATAATAATTACAATGATAATTTCTTTTCACACAGTAATGATATCAATATATTGATATTAATATGATAAAAGATTATTTTTAAAAAAATGTAGAATATTTTTATCAACTCGCTAAATCCAGGGAGAGTTCCTGGTGAAATGTTTAAGACAACGCGATACAACACAGAATTTTGAATGTGCTGCTTTGTATTCTTTATGAGTCAAACAATCCTGTCAGTGGGGCTTAAAATACATTGATTTTATCTCTTCCAAAAGAGTAAGATCATATCACCAAAAGAAAGTGATGTCTTTCGCATCTGATGGTGAGGCTCCAGTTGTAGAGATCTGGGGAGTGTGAAGTACCCCTTTATTGCCATTACTCTTAGGTCCATTCTGAGTAGCAGTACCTGCTTGAGTCCCATCTGTGGCTAAAATAGATCTGTTTGAAAATTATTTATATTCCATTGAACCGTGTAAAAAAAACTTTTAAGAAACAACAGCACAGAAACTGTAAATGTGAACGTGCAAACAATGCGATTCTCTCATCTCTAGGCATAAAATAACACTTGGGTTGATATGTTGTGAAAATCAATCATTTACGTGAAAGAAATTTTAAGAACGACCTGGTATCATTATATTCTTCGATTTATCATCTCTCAATAGACATTGGTAACCGTGAAGCTAAGCTTGCAAGTGTGAATCGGATAGGAATCAGCTAATCTAATGGACACTGTTGAACGTGACAATACTTAACAAGCAACCAAGGCAGCCAGATGCCGGTAAACAAAACTTAATGGCTAAATAATGATGCTTAGGAACCATAGCACACTTTTATCATTTGCTGGATTTTGGCACGACATTGTCTTGCCCGTCGGTTGACGCAGCTGTTACGCCAAATGAGTAAAAAGGCTAGAGGAGAGATGATGGACGTGGCTGTCTGACTTACAAACAAAACCAAGCGATTGCAATACTTTTACCCAAAGACAAAATGATGTCTGATAAATCATTGACGCTTTATCTTCTTAGAAAGTGAGTGACAATTGTTTGGAAGTTGGATTATTTATTATCAACAACCAAATTAGATTTGCTGTAATTATTTCAAAGATCGAATAAATGACGTTATATACAAGGCGGAGACAGAATAAGGAAGCCAACTACATTACACAATACAAAACATCGATGGAATCTTTTAATGATGAATATTTATGTCCTATTATGCTGACTATACTATTACTTCTGCTACATTCTGCAAATATCAATGTAATAATCAAATACACTCGCTATAACATTGTGTATCTCCATACTGAGCAATCACAAAAATATTTCTTGCTGGTTGTCAATAGATTTCCATAATATAATAATTACCAATACATTTAACACACATACACACAGACACATGCACACATATATATATAGGGAGAGAGAGAAGTGGGGAGAGTCATCCGTTGTGTAATGGCTATCGTTGTTAGAAAAGGAATCAGTAACTTTAGTTCAAATGCTGGATGAAGTTACTTGCATTTCCCTTCGCACTAACAACCTAAGCAAAGACATGAATCCACCTGTTCTCCGTGTGATGGGGGAATAACAGGACAGACTGGGTTCTTTAGCCTTGTTCAGACAACCAGTCTTGGAGAGGAAAATCTAAAAATTGACTTTGTATCTCATCTTGCTCATTGCAGCGGGGTTGATATATATATATATATTCTCAAAGTTTTCCTCCTAATCAATTTTCATGAATGCCAGTCATCAGGAAGAAAATGAAATGAATTAAATACGAATGTACTACCAGATTTCTGTCAGTTTTTATATTTATAATTTATTGAATGTTGCTCAGCTTATAGGTTATTGTCATTCGATTATTATCATTTCAAAACACACGTATAGACTCGCACACACAACAAGCCTTTTCTGTAAGTTACAACTAACAATCTTAAATTTTTCTAAAAATTCTATGCATTTCCATTGCAAAATCATTAGAAATGCTTTTACATAAGACATATTAGGCCTCTTCAAAAACACTTGAATCCGCGTGAACAAATTTAAAGCCGAAAATTTCAACATTTACTTATTGATTGATTTTCTTTCACGTAGTGGGAATAGCAAATCAAGTTGCAGCCAATTCGTATAATCCATTGTTGTATCTCCAGCTTTTCATTAAGTGTTGATACAATGAAGTAAGTTTTAAATTAATTGACAATATGACTCTGAACGTGAATGAGAAGAGGATTACGGGGAAATTCCCTTGCGAGGACAATGTACATCTCCATATTGTATCGTTCATATATTCATGTTAATTTGAATGGTATGACGAGATGATAAGGTCGTTACTTATATATATATATATATATATATATATATATATATATATATATATATGTACAATATTACTCTTACTTCTTCCTTTATTTCATTCAAGTGTTCTTCTTATGCCCCCTTGTTTTCCTATATTCATTTCCTTCACTTTTCCGTTCGCTGCTTGACACTTCTAGCTTCAACTATTCATTTCGAGCTAAGTTCTAATACCTTTTTCGCTGTCAGATGATTTTGTAGTCACTCGAAACTCTAGTTAGTGTAAAGAGAAAGTCATATGGTAAGTTTGTGCTTATATATATATATATATATATATATATATATACGTGTGTGCGTGGTTCCATCAAATTTATTTGTGTTTAATAGGCATATTCATTTCTGTTTGCATTTACTAAATTTATCTTAGTTTGAAAGAGGGAAACAATTGTGTGTAATACGATATCAAATTTAATGCAGTGTAGTAATAATCTTCAATAATAACTTGATAACAATGGATCTATGGCGAGGTTCACAACTATACGCATAAGCTGTTTTCTTGGCGGTGTATGCGAAAAATGCAAAAAATAGAAATATAAAAATTACTCCCGAAAATGCTTTGATCACATCTTTCGGTTCTAAACGTTAAGCCTGTTAGATATAATTCTGTTTAAATCGCGAAATTGTTTAATGTAATTATTTTATTATTGATTTATTCTGTAATTAGCTTTCATATATATATATATATATATATATATATATGAAAAGGAATTCATATGTTGCAGGTCTCTAGTCTCTTTTGGCACTTTTAAAGGCTGTTGCTTAAAATTTCATGTGGATTACACAACTACCAGACGGAAATAGGAGAAAAAGTGGCTAAACAGCCGTATTTATTGTATGAGGAATTTGTCACGTGGTATGACATTGCCTCACGTGACACACTTACGAAAAAATAATTTATTAGTTCCACAAATCTGAACAGCAAAAATACAAGTAAAATTCATTTTGAAATCTTTCAGGTTGTAAGTGACACAGTAGTTTCTTAATATCTCTACTTCTAGAAATATATTTCCTTTTTTAAGCAATTTAATATTTTCGGCATATTCCAGAATGTATGCATTAAAGTATATATATATATATATATAGAGAGAGAGAGAGAGGGAGATGGGGAGAGAGAGAGAGTAAGAGAGAAAGCCGGGAGAAACAGTACAATCAGTAATGATATATTGAATTCATAGATATTTTATAGATTTGGGCATGAACTAAGCATTCGAATCAATACTTTAATATGCTCCAATAAATGCATATTTACTGATTTACTCACGTACTAAACCATTTATGTTTAATAGGCTACTAAACCATATTAAAACCATGATTTACTAAACCATGTTGAAAAAAGAAATATTTTTTTCGTAATTTTTTCCAGCATTAGAAAAATGCTTATTAGTTTATCTACTTTTATAGATTTCGAAGTGTTTGAAAGAAAGAAAGAAAGAAAGAAAGAAAGAAAGAAAGAAATATATATAGTCTTTGTATACCTGACCTTAAGTCACGAGTACGACGAAGCTGAAGAGACAAAATTAGAAATGAATGAGGTCATTTAAAATGAATTTATCAATGTTGTCAATGAACAGGTAATCGATAATTCTACCTGGCGGGTTTTCCTTCTGGAAAGTTTAGAATAAGACTTCCAATTCTCTTGCTAAGGACATTTGCTATGATTAATATCTGACTTCATCTTGAAATGAAATTATGAAGATCTGAGTGATTAATCTAAAAATCTACAAACAGTTATTTGAAGTACATTATATGAAATTTGTATTAGGAAAAATAGAGTGGTTCTATTCTTTACTGAGTGAATTCAGACTCCTTTTAATGTAATAAGAATCAGTTAAGCATTTCAAAAGACGATTACTTGAATTTAACTCTCATCACAGTTAAAAGTAATGGAAATACAACAAATATATTTGTATCGCATAAATAGAATTCTATGCAATATTGACGCTTAAACTTATGACATAGACGATGTTAGAAATATGTCAAGGTTGATTATAGAAGTAACAGAATTTTGCTGCTTATTCGTCTGATTTCTAACTTTTCTTGTCTCCTTTTCAACCCTCGGGAAACCGTTCCAAGCGTGCCAAATACAATTGGTATCGTCGTCATCCTCATAATCCACATTTTTTTCTAATTTCTCCAGTGAAGTCCATGTACTTCTCCTTCTTTTCGCTATCTCTAATTTTCACACGGTGATCCACCGGAACGACAAAATCGAATAGATATTTTTTGTTAATTATCAAAGGTCTTGTCTTCTGACTTGCAATTAGAGGATCCGTTTGAATCTAGAAATCCCAGAAAATTTATACATCCTATTCTCTAGGGCGGATTCTGGTTTGTGCACGTACCCTTTTATAGAATTGTCAAATTTCAATTACTTTCACAAATCCCAGTAGATAACCTGTCCCACCCTCTTGTGTCTAGTCTTATATTCCCTTTTCTCTTTGCATTCACTTATTAAGTGATCAATGGTTTCGTCTCTATCACCATATAATCGACACTTGCAATTCTGTTGCATATTATCTATTTTTGCTTTAACATAATTGGTCCTTATGACATTGTTTTGTGCTCCAATTAGAACAGATTAAGTTCTTCTTTTAAGGTTTCCTTTCCGTAGCCATATTCAGGTTATCTCGTGTAAGATTGCTCCAGTTTGTTGCTTACAGTTGTTTCTTCCCATTTCCCTTTCTTAATCATCATTGTTCTGTTTATCTTAATGTTTTTTATGCTGTTACTGGCCGCTGTAATTAATCTTTCTCTACTCTTTTTAATGCAGTCTTTGAGTTCTCATATTGTCATCTAGTCCATTTATCAGAGTTCTTCCCTTGTCTATCTTAATAATGGTCTCGATTGTCTTACACGGTGTCTACCTCGTCGCGAAGATTTCAGTTGTAGAGCTTAATTTCGAGAAATTTTCTCATTCGTCTTAGGTACTCTTTTCTTATTTTTTTTTCTTTGATGGTGTCCGCTTCCAATATTCCAAAGAGCTTGTAACTTTCCTTTTCTTTGAGCGGTTTTATTCTTTCTTAACTTGGCAGTTCAATTCCTTCCGTCTTTTTCCATATCTGATTTTGAGCATGGCAAATATTTCAATGTTAAATCCAATCCAATATCTTGACTATTCTTATTATTTGTATCAGAATCTTTAATTCTATTTTATTTTTTGAAACAGCTTGATATAGTCAGTTTACATAAGATGGTTCAGCTTTTCATGCGACTTTGTAAATTTGTAGCCCCAGTGTATTTTCTAAGTAAGAGATTGAAATTGCAATTACAAATAGTAATGGTGGAAGCTACCTCTGGAAGCTACCTCTCAGGATTTTCACTCCAGCTAGTTTTTCTTCTCGCAAGCAATTCTACTTTCCAGTTTTTCATGGCTTCCGTGATGAAATTGATGACTTTGTCGGATATCATGTACATTTTCAGACAGTCTACAATCAAACTTTTCGCGACCATATCAGAGATATCTTTGTAGTCAATCCACACCATGGCTACATTTTCCGCCAACTACAATTAGTATCACCGTTACCGTCATGTTCCACAGATTTTTCTCCTCGCTTGCAAGATTTAAGCATTTGTCTATCTTTTCATTTTCTTTTATTTTTAATCAGTGTCCTGCTGGAAAAACTTAATACATATCAATTTATTTTATTTTTGTTATTCAACACTAGGTCTAGTCTTCTTGCCAGAATTCGATGATTCATCTATATGTCAAATTTGTTGTTTTTATAATAATTTCACAGTTGCGTATTTCTATTTTTTGTAACAGAGTTACAATTTAATAGAGTTTGATAAGAAATAGTACATTATAAAATTCACTTTGCGTTTAAAATACACCACTAGAAATTTCAAAAAACTCCTGGTAAGTTTGGATTTAAAAGAATTATACATTATTAAAGCAATTGTTTGGCTCTGCTTTTGTATCGGTGATCACACACACACACACACACATATATATATATATATGTGTGTGTGTGTGTGTGTGTGTGTGTGTGTGTGTGTGTGACCACTAATTAAATATAAGTTTTTCGCTGAATATTTTCTGTATAATGGTCCATCTTTAATTTTTAATAATCACTCATGAATTAAGTCCGTTTGCTGGAAAAGATTAGGTTGAAAAACATGTAATTTTTGTGCAAAATAAATGCTTTTACTTTATTAGCCTAGGGACATATTACTGCATCAACACATATAATAGAAAGATTATTCAGTCTCATTGTACTTAGAACTATATTTTCTAGGTTTAGGATTGTCTATTCTAACCATAGAAAACCCCAATATGTATGTATGGATATATGGAGGTCGGTAAATAGAATGCTACTTAAAGTTACTTGTGCCTTTTTGCTTACTTTTTTTATTGTTTCTCTATTGATTTCTTGACTGGAGTAGTAATTCTCAGAAACTTTGTTCAATATTCGCTTGAGGAAGGCAATTATTTTTGTCATTGATTAATTTCGCTCACACTGCAGAGGTCGAGATCCATCTTTATTCAGCCGTTGTTCCCCGACCAACAGAAGACGCTTCTTTCTTTTATATTTGCTATAAGCCTTTTGGATTACCTTTTTTACTAACATTTATTCCCTTTTCTTTTTATTTCTTCAAAAGATTTTTAACGGTTTTTACTGCTTTTTAATGAGAGTCTGAATAAAGGCTATTGGCCAGTTTTGATGATTATTCAACCAACCAGCATTTTTCCTCGTTTGATTCACCGTTAAATTCATACTTTATATTTATTCAACTTAGTTTAGTCTTGCAAGGCTAAACATAGACAAAATAAAGTAGATTATTGCCATTTCTCTACATGGAAAAGCTACCTTCTCTTAAAAAATCAGTATTTAAAATTGTGTTATTCTACCTGGGATCGAGCACCGACTGCTGGGGGAATGAAAAATATTGACTTATCATAAATTACAATAAACACTAAACATAAAATCCCAAACAAGATGAAACAGGTTAAGATATGAGGAAGAAAAATTGGATTTAACTATCCTCCCGAGTAGATGTTAGAAAACTGGCTCCTTTGCAAAGCTGTATTCTACCTAAGATGGAACTATGATCACAGGCACCAGCACAGCAACAAGAGTGTTATAATTTGGAAGAAGAAGAAATTAACTAAAAAAATTACTGAGTGATTTCTCAAAAAATACATCTGAAAAAGCAGAAGAATATCATGGCCGAAACGTTTTATTCAAAGAGCAAAAATAACCGTTTGTATAATATCATAAGATTATCAAATTTAACCTTACTAAACCTGGTTTTAGAGTTATCACTATTTTTGAAAGAGAGTGTCTCTTTATTTTGAAGTCTATTTTTTAATGACATGGCTTAAAAGTTGAATGGAAGAGGATCATTTCCAAAAAGTAAGATATTAGTCGCTTTTAGGGAGTTGTTCTGCTGCGAAACAAATTTGCTATAATCAGTAAGTCAACTGATCAGAATGCAGAACTACAAATAAAGATCAGCCCAAGAGTAAAAGAGCTGATCACTCTTTACTAAAGATCTGTTCGTGGATCAAGTTGATCATCTGGTACAAAAGTTCACCCCTCAGTTTCAATCTGGGTTTATTGCAAGAAGTTTAGCAGGCAAGTTACGTGCGAAGCATTCATTTTTCCAGATCATAAAGTTAAGCAGTGACCTCAGTAATTCAATGAGTGAACGTTTAGGAGTAACTAACCAGAAGTATGTGCATCTCATTAAGCAGAATTTAGTAAATATCAGATTAGTTGCGTGAAAAAATTTTTGTTATTTACTTCAATAAATAAGGAGATTTTTTTTTTAAAAGAAACTTTTTTTTACAATTTTTTCCATGGTTAGGGATTGGTTTTTAGGAAAAAATATTTTAATCTCACAAAAATATTCATTTTGCAGCTATTCAAAATAGCAGCAGACCAAAGTACTCTAGACTTGAGCAGAGGTCAGTCATCAAATGTTTGGTGGTTAACAAGAGCAAACCATGTGAAATTTACAGAAGAATCTGTGATGTGTACGGAGAAATATATTTTAATAAAAATAAAGATAAAGAAAAAGTTCCGAGCGTAACATTCAGTAAAGAATTCACAGTTTTCCAGGAAAAATAAGGGTTCATCACTATTGATTTCTTTCAAAAAGCTGTAACTGTAAACAGTACTTCGTATTGATAACAACATTCACCATGTTTCTTGAATGACCCTTGAATCATGGGGATATTTCTACGAGTACCTCATAGTTGTTACTCCTTTTAATGTTTTTCTCCATTTTTTTTTTTTTTTTTTTTTTGTTTTTAATTTTTTAACTTTGTAACTACAAAAAAAACATGTTTAGAAAATTGGCTAAGATTATGGGAAATTTTCCCGAGCTATCTTCGTTTCCTCGCTGATTATATTGTTTGAAATCCTGAGACGTGTTATTACTATTATTCTTATTATTTTTAGATTTCATAGTGGGTTTTTTTTTGCAGGAGGGAAGCGTTATCTCTTGTCTTGTTCTTCAAATTTCCTCTTATTATCTAAGAAAAAAATGTTTTTTATTTCCAAAATTGTTAGGTTACACCATTCATCCTTGCTGTTTTTATTATCTATTTTTGACAATTTTGTATTTCCTTTTATTTTTGCTGGTTTTCATTGCAACGCAAACAATTTGACAGGGGGTAATATCAGACTATAGATGATATAATTATATGACAAAATTTGAGTTACGCCAAATAGTTGTTTTTTCGTCTAATTACCTAGGCTATTTCCGTCTTAGAGAGGTTCGTGATTATACGGGATATGAATTCGAATTTCATTGGATACTAGTTTTTTTATTTACAGATTCCAGCTCTTTACTTAACAGTTGTTGAACGTTATAATTAAATAACTAAATAAATAAGTAAATAATGTTGACGTTCTCATAAAATGCAACAAAATAAAGTAAGATGAGAGAAAAACTATTTAGAAATTAATAATCATGATGTTGTTTTAAAGAATTAAAACAATTTAATATGAAAATCTTTAATAGTAAAAGTGTAATATGGTATGAAAGACTCTATGAGAAAATATATTCACATATTACTTAAGTTGAATTAGTAAAAATAGAACGTTTTATTATCCCAGATCATTGTTATAAAAAGTCATATGATGGGGTAAAGCCAATGAAATAAAACAGATAACGAAGAGTATATCGACCCAGAGTATTGTAATAAAAAGCACCATTAACAAAATTGATGAAGTCTCGTATAAAATAATCACGATTGTAATATTTCCTCGAATATATTCTTTCAGAAATATAGACTTGATAATGTCATCCTGAAAACATTGTTAATTCATATTTGATATTCATCAGAATAATGATGATAATATTCGTAAATGCAATAATGACGATTCCGTTGCAGGTAGCAGTAAAGGAGAATTCAAACAATTTTTCAGATAGTGATGCCGAGAAAGATAATGAACTTTAAATATTTGATATTGTGTTAGAATCCTGGACAAAAAGAGACGGACAAAAGCGTTATATATATATATATATATATATATATATATATATATATATATATATATATATATATATATTGAATAGATATATTATAAAATTCTTTAGAATAAATTTACAATTATAGATTCAAAATATTCAAAAAAAACTATGAAACCAAAAATGTGTTTCGTGGTAACGAAATAAACATAAAAAAAGATCAAGATCGAAAAATGGACGGAAATGAAGATACAAGAAATTCACTCGTTTTTTGTGCATTCAAGAATCTTCTTAACAAATATATATAACGAATTGTGTTTTTATAAATACTTAAATTGGGACACGTGAATCTTTACGTAAAATAAAATTATTCCCCAAAGTTAACTGCTAAAGGGTGGTGATTTTTTAAATCACATTTGACGAGCCCAGTGAACGGGCGAAATAAATTTATAATCGAACATACTTATTGATTTTCTTGTTTCTATATATATATATATCTTCCCTCTGTTATTTAAATGCTAAAAAGTTCAGGCTGCCTCTGATTATAATTTAAAAAATCCAACCGTCATAAAAAAGGAAAAGTAGTTCTTTTGTCATTCTTTTATATTGTGTCCCAGAAGGACACCAAGAAAACTAAATTCACCTGCCACTCAAAAGATACCCCGTTTATTTTGCAACCTTCTAACTAAAAAAAAAAAAGAAATACCATGATTCTCCTTTGCTCATGTTTTCGTATTGAGCCAAGAAAAATCCATATTTTCATTAAATCTTCATCTCATGTTCGCTGTGATCACACTTAACACAATTACTAAATCATTAACCCGATGGCTCATTCACTTACTATTCACACATTCAAAATATCGTATTTTCCAACCTATATTATGAACGATAAATTACATTGTGTGGTTGTCTCAAGAGTTTTTTTTGTGTAAACAGGTGATTGATTACACTAGCCTGCGTTAAATTTTTTTTCCAAAGGTCAAAGGTTTATCAAGTGATATTTGATCACCATTTTATGCTGAATTCTAAGGTGGCATTCATTTTGTTTGGTCTGGTCTGGTTTTTAAGATGAGCCTGAATACTTCACAAGTTTTACACAATAAGAACACTTATTCAAAATCCTGTGGACTTTGGACTCTAATTGTCATTGCTGATCCTTGGTACCTGATGTTTAGTATATCCTATGATGGTGTAAGTGTACCTGACTAGAGTGTAACACCCTGCTCGTTAACACCCATATACCTATTGGAGGTGGGGAATATCCCTCAGCTTAAAATGATTTTAATGTACTGTTTCAAGTGTCAACGATGAGCTGAGTGCTGATATTTTTCTTTTCAGCTTGACATTTGTATTCCTGTAAGAATGGATTGCAAATATAAGAATAGTCCTGACGGGTTCTTTTATATTTGCGGTAATGTGGTTCTGCTAAACCCTTATAAAAAATCACTGACTTTGTGTAGAAGGTATATTGCGTTTACTTTCTCGTCAAACTCGGGGATTAGGATAAGCCATTCGCTCCCCACGTTTGCTGTAAAACATGTGTGGAGAACTTGAGGGATTATAGGAAGAGCAAAGGGAAGGGTATACCATTTGCCAGTCCAATAGTCTCGACGGAAGGAAAAGTTCACATCATGGACTGCTATTTCTGTATGATAAATCTAAAAGGAATAAATCGTGAGAACAAGTACCGTGTCCAATAATCCGATGTTCCTTCTGCCATAAGACCACTCCTTTATGGCCCAGACCTTCTTCCCGAACCAGATGGTACATAGAATATAGCTCTGATTCGGAACATAGTGACATGACAGTTGTAGTTGGGGATGACGCATACAAGCCAGAAGAGGACGATCAGCCTGTATCTCTGATACAAGCAAAACTCAAAGACCTGACACGAGACCTGAACCTTTTAAGGGAGTCTGCTCAGCTGCTGGATCAAAGAGAAACATCTGTTGGCACCAGTCTATAAGATAAACATCTATTGGCACCAGGAACAATGTTCTGCTGGAATTGAGACCGTAAGAGAGAATTAAGACAGTTTTTCCCATTCCAGAGGTCACCATTGGTTTATTCCAACATTGTGGGATTGATCAAATTAATGTGCTAAGAGTATGATGTTACAGAATCGAGACTTTTTATTGACTCATCCAGCAGCAGTCTCAAAGTTGTTCTGCATAATGGGAATAGTTTATCCTATATCCCTATTGGGCATTCAGTACAAATGAAAAAAACTCACAATAGCATGGATCATAAGCTATCTACTATTTACTACCAGGTAAACAAATAGTTGATATCTGGCGATTTTAAGGTGGTTGAACTAGTTCTAGGACTCCAAGGTTGGTACACTAAGTATCCTTGTTTTCTGTGTCTCTGGTACAGCCGGGCTGACGAACAACATTATATCAGACAAGAGTGGCCATTAAGCGGTTTAAATCTTGGCTCGCATAACGTTCAGTCTCATTCTCTCGTTGAACTGAACAAAATACTGATTCTACCCTTACATATCAAGTTAGGAGTAATGAATAATTTTGTGAAGGCAATGAACATGGAAGACAACAGTTTGTTTTTTTCCTGGAGAAATTCCCACGGATAAGCATGGAAAAACTCAAAGCGGGTATATTTGATGGCCCTCAAATAAGAGATTTAATAAAGGACCCAGTGATTAACGAAGCACTGAGCGAAACTGAACTGTCCGCCTGACAGTCACTGAAATCAGTTGTTACAAACTTCCTGGGGAAACCACTGGAGTGTGGAATACGAGAAGAAAATTGAAGAGACGCTGAAGAGTCTCCACCAGCTTGGAGCATGAATGTCAGTTCAATTACACTTTCTGCAGTCACACTTGGACTTTTTCTAAAAAACTATTGAGATTTGTGTGAAGAGCATGATGAGGGTTTTCATCAAGGCCGGTGGGATGTAAACTTTCTCTCTGACTACTGCTGGTGCTTGAAATAGGATGCGGTGGCTGCCGAGCACAAGAGAAAATCCCTGAAAAGACTTTTCATCCATGAATAGCTTCTTTTGTGTATTTTTCAGTTTACTATGGCACAATGTGAGCTTTCTGCGAACATATAAGTCGTACATGTACCATTATTTGTCTAATTAAATAAGAAAATAAATAGCTATAATACTCTTCTATACATTTCAAGTGAGAACTTTTAAGTTAAACATTTGATCTAATGTAAAAAAATAGCATTGTTTTTTGGATTCAGTGGAAAAAAACTGCCTTAGAATTAGCTGTTATATATTCGACTTTGAAAATATTGCAAGCTAGTGTTATGAAAAATCTTTCAATAAGACATAAAGTCAGGAAAAATTGGTTTATTATGGATCTAGTGAATGATGGTTGAAATCTCTGCCAAGATTCCTCTTAATTCTCTTTCTCTGTCTTTCATAGACACTCCTATTTTTCACTCTCCTTCCTTTTTTATTCTTTGTCTCTTCCTGATTTACTCTGTGATTTCAACTCTGTCTCACCCCTATCTATCTATCTATCTCTTTCTCTTTTTCTCACAGCCACATTTAGTTGGTTATACTAATATATAATTTTTATATCAACGTGTATATAACATTAACGAGTGAGTTTGAGTCTCACTGGGTGCCCCATTCATACGGCCCTGTGCCTCATCTAAGCAAAAAGCTTAGTAAATTGATATATATGAATGCATGTGTGTCTATGTTTATGTATACACACAAATACACACACACACACACACACACACACATATATATATATATATATATATATATATATATTTATGTATATATAGTCAATGACAAAATTATTATTACGCTTATGAATATTGATTATTTTGACCCTTTTAAAATTCAATACTCGTATGATGCCAGACATTTTATTTGTAATTGAGTACAAAAAAGCAATATAAAACTGAATTTTGAGAAGGATAGGTTAAATTTACAAAATATGAGAAGAAAAATAAACCAAAGAGAGAAAAACAAAATTATTCGTATATTATGAATAATTGAAAAAATTGAACAATTTTCACAATATTAAAAGTCAATAGCAGTGTTTGTCATCTATATAACATGCAGCAATCGTTTTCTAAAGTTTTTGATGACAATTGAAAAAGTCTTTTCTGGCATTTTTTTTTCGATTCTTCAATGGTTACATATTCTAATTCCTGAAGATTTTTTAGTGACCAACGATTAATTCAAATTTCAATTCTATCCATAAATTTTTAATAGGAATCAAGTTAGGATTCATAAAAGGCCATGGCAGAACTGTGATCTTGTTTTTTAAACCGCGTTGTCAGTTTGGAATCATAATTTTGCTGGCAGGTATATCGCCGACCTAGATTTAGATTTTGGTTTGGAAGTTGGTGATTTTCTTCCTGAATTTTGATATAGTCTTCAGATTTCATTATTCTAATTTCAATTAATTGTCCATTCCTGCTTCAGCTAAAACAGACCTAAAACATCATCAAGCCGCCTCTATATTTTCATTTTGGCACTATGCTCTTTGGGAGGAAAGCCTCACCTTTGTTGCACTAAATCTTCAGTACATCATTATGTCCAAAAAGCTCTATTTTTTAATCACTCCATAGTACTTGATCTCAAAAGCATTTTTTTCCTAGAACGTTTTGTCAAAATCAAACCGAGCAACAAAGTGACATTGTTTCTGGAAAGGGGTTCGTCCTGGTCCGTTTCCATACAAACTATTTCTAATAAACAACGTTGTATTGTACGAGTGTTTACGCTGATACTGTTGTATAGCCACTCAATAACCATGACCATGATTAACTATACAACACATAATACATATATATGCTGGATACATACCGACGCAATAATAAAGGACGAGCGAAGACTTCTTTAGAAAAATATGTACCTCTCACTTTATTGTAAGGGTTCGAAAAGGGTTACTCAAGATTTGCGTGTGAGAGGGAGCTGGAGACCAAACAGAACTGCAATATATTGACCCCACTCTTATGGCCGTCAGTGTTGTGTCTTTCTCGTTCTCCAGGGCTGCTCAACCGGAGGCCCAGGGGCTTAGCTTTCTGCTGAGTGCTGGCTTTCCCTACCACATCTCTACTCCAACTCCAACTCTAACTGTCGGATTTCTATCTTGACTGAGTTATATGATAGTTCAACGCCCAATCAATCACCCACTCTATCCTTGGAATGGCGTGTTTAATCGTCATCAAGCGGAAATAACTGCCATGCAGTTCACAGGTCACTCTCTTCCAGTGCATCACTCTGTAGTGGCACGGTGGGACCTTCACCTTGTCCCATATGATCAGCCGAGCTCACCTGCACGATTTCTTTCGATTACTGGCCATTAGGATGTGTAACTTCCTTCCGGTGCATCACTTTGAAATGGCATGTTTGGCCGGCCGAAGGTCAAAATACAACAATACTCATCACGTCCAAACTTTTGACGATGTCTTTTAAAACAACATTTGGCTATCAGCCTTGCAACACAGTTTTCTTGAGGTTCTCGATGACAATTTGGGTTTTCTTCTATGCCCAGACAAATTCTCTCTGGTGCCAAACTATTCAAACTTCTTTATACCGAGTGTACCATTGATCTGGGGATAGATAACCGGTTTGAAATTGTGCTGTAGATATTTTCCGACTTATGAAAGAATAATTCCTTGTTTCAAGTCACTCCTTTGTTTTCCCCAAAGTGTTGTTAACGTAAGAATAATAATGGTGACACTATGCACCACTTGATGTTATTTGCTTGTATTTATCCGACGTCACACTACACCGAAGTGCAGCACAATGTCATTTTAAATGGGGGGCGGCGCACAGGTAAAGACCCATGCGTAGCAAGAACAAAATTCTTAGCCCAGTCGTCATTCCCTTATTGAGGTGCCTCAGACGCTGAGCAATTAACTCAACTCTGCAAAGTAGGTAAAGCCTTGGAGATGGCCTCCTTAGACCAAGTGTTCACCAGCAAACTAAGCAACCGGCACGAAACCCGTGATATTCTTTGCGGGAATCACCACAAATATTCTCCTGAATAAATAGTCTAGAAGGCTTCACTGATAAAATAATTCAGTAAATTGCACGAATCAATCAATTTAAGAAGATATTTTCAATAGTACGAATAATTTTATCTTTTCCTATTTCATCTGTCAAATTTGTTCTATTTGACTTGTTCTGAAAATTGTTTTATATTCTTTTTTGTGCTTATAAACATATAAAAAAAAAAAGGTATCATGCAGGCATTAGATTCTGAGAAATGTAAAAAATATTCAAATTTGATGGATGTCATCGTTGACTGTATATGTATATGGATGGATAGATGGACTTAGATACTCTCAAATTCAGCAATTATAATAAGTACTTGAATAAACAATTTTTTTTTTTGAAAGTTAGAAACAAGAAAATTGTTTAAGAATTTATAAATTTCATTTCATTAAACATAGAATGGTATAAATTTTGTCTTGTTCGTCAAATGTTTAAAAACTCTATATTTCGAAGCAAATTTAATAGAATTCGATTGTCCATTAAAAAACAAATGTTTTTCTATCTTTCTCAAATCTTGATCCGAATAGATTGCAGAGATTTAAATAGGCCGATTCACATTTTTATTTTTTAAGATAGCCTAACATGCATATTAATTTAAATCTGACCCTGTTAAAAGTTCTGCAACTTCATTCTTAAGTAATAAACTGATTATGTGATTGCCCCAATATATATATATATATATATATATATATATATATATATATATATATATATATATATATATATATATATATAATCCCTGTACTTATATAGTGTATACTGTGTATATAAAGTATACTGTCTATATAGAGTAAATGTGGTAATTACATACCTTCAGAATTATATATATATATATATATATATATATATATATATATATATATATATATATATAGATAGATAGATAGATAGATAGATAGATAGAATGAGAGATAGATAGATAGATATAAGAAATGTTGAATGTATTTATTTACCACGCCCCTGAAGACTGTATGCAACAAAAGGTCAAATTTTAGGCAGGGCCTCTGACGTGTCCAAATAGATGGTTGAGTTAGCTTCATCAGAATTCCCCTATTATAACACCTCAGATATATAAAAAAAATGATCGTGCCCATTTTAGGTTGTGACTGTCTATGGAAGTGGAAACAGCTCCTTTAAGCTAAGTGCATTGATTATATTACACCCAACACAAGAGTATTCCTGCTTTACATACGGATGTTTATACGTCATTTTATTCTCGTTTTCATATCATTTTCAATTTTTATTTGCTGTGTCTTCCTGAGTATTTCTCTCTCTCTCTCTCTCTCTCTCTCTCTATATATATATATATATATATATATATATATATATATATATATATATATATATATATATATAACTATCTATCTTTCTTTCTTTTTTTCTTTTTTCAATCCCTCTGTCTATTTCTCACTACTTAGTTGTCCATAATAATTCACATTTATTTACTTATTTCATATATTTCTATTTGCTCTGTCATTCCGTATATATATGTATAAGAAGAGGCATAATAACCCGGGAGAATGATCTTAAATCTCTATAAAATGTTTTGACATTTTATGTCAACAAAAATTACGTCTCCTCATCCCAAACATTCATCAAAAATAACAAACAACCGAAATTGATTTCAGTAATTTATAGAGAAAACCCGGATTTTTTTTACAAGAGACTATTTTGTTATACAATGGAATCAGAAAATGTTTTCAGAAAAGTAGGATCAAGTTTCTTCCACTTTTTAGAAACAATAATTCTTTGTTGACCATTTTCTTTTTCATATTTTTCTTCAAAATTAGAGTAGAAATTTATGACATTTTTCAATAGCTTTTAATAGAATCTACTGAAATTGCCAGTTTTCCCTTCCTACTATGATGGAAATTTTCTATAGCTTTTCCGTATAAATTTGAAGGGTTTTATATAATTTTCTTTTTAGAATCTGCTAACATTCTGTGTCTTCTTTATTTAGAAGTGGTTGAGGACTTTTAGAGATTTGCTCTACATTCTTAATTGAAATATAATGTAAAAACGACAGAAAATACAAAATTCATTCTGACTTTATCAAGCTGTGTGTTGAAAGTGTTGCATATTGACCTTTGACAAACTTGTCAGTTATGGATTTCTAAACATGATGTTCCAGCTGTGTTAAAAAGAGAATAGAGGAAGAAGATCACGTAGTTTGAGAACCAGAAGGAATGTTTAGGCATATGAAATTATATATAGACAGATACCCACAGTCGGTCAGTCAGAAGGGCAGTCAAGCCAGCGAGTGCCTAGATGGGGCCAACTTGCTCAAACTGAGAACCACCCGACAAATTCTAAAGACGTTAGGCTTTAAATATGGTCTCACGGCGTGGTTAAGAAAAGTGTCAATATAGCAGTCCTTCGTCAGCCTCTGTTCGAGTCGTTCGTCTATGTATCTCTCTTATGCTTTGAGCCAATTTCGACCCTTTAGAGTTATTAAGAAGAGAGAGTTATATTCTTTATGAAAAAAAAAGCCTTATTGGCTCTTCATTATGTCGCTATATAACAAAAATTTTTCGTTCGGTATAGCTTACCTAAACCAGTGACAATTATAATTATTGAGGAAATCCTTCGATCGCATGTTTCTTTTTCTTTTTTTTTTTTTTTCTGACAGGGATATTTTCTTGTTCAAATCATGCATTTCCTTGAAATTAGGCCGCTCACTTTTCCTGCGGGTTATCCCGGGAATTTTTAAGTCGCTTGCTCTTTACTGCTTCCAAGTGTCATTGTAGAGTTTGTCTTTCTTCAAAGGGTAATTTGCTTCTTGGGATTTGAAAAAGACATTATTATCCGGGGAAATATATATAGGTATTAATCTGCAATTAGATATTGCAGAAAAAGTATTAAGAGGTTCTTAGAAAAAAAGAACAAAACAATTCGTATCTAAAACATTATATTTTAGGGCCGAAGGTTTATGTATTGATGATCGGTATCGGGAAACATAGAGATGTGAGTTATTAACATTGTTTTAGTTTTTAGATTTTTAGATTATATATATAAATATATATACAGAGGTGAAATAGATAATGTGTGGACTGACATATTGTTATCTATCTGAAGAATATTGATGGACCTGCAGGTATATATATATATATATATATATAGAGAGAGAGAGAGAGCATTTTCTCTTGTAAACATGTTTGATTAAATAGGACAAATACTTCATATCTGCATACTTTAATTTTGATCCTTTCAATACTTCGCGTACATAGGAAAAAAACCGGTGCCTTCTTAAATTCATTCCATCCAGAAATCAAACGGCACATACGAAAACTTAAACAGGTTAAACATAAAATACACACTTCGTGGCGGTCCTATGTTATCAAGTATATATATATATATATATATATATATATATATATATATATATATCGGTGGCAGTTTTTTTCTTCTTATCTATAGACGCTACTCGTATGAGCATTTAATTGTAGTTTCTTGAGTAAGCTATTTAATTCAAGCAGTTGACCTATGGATTTCCTCCGTCCAGTATCCGGTGAAACACTTTTGGGTTCATCCCCCTTGGTTCATATTAACCGTACTGGATGATTCTAAATCTAAGAATACGTCCAAACCACATCGCCTTTCACGCAAGTAAACAAAGTTTGCGTTCTGCTGTCGTTCGAGCTTTGGCCACATTAGTTCCAAACATCAGCAACAGAGCCCAAACCAAACATAGATGCAAAAATAATCTCAACATAGTGACTTTTGGCGTTAAAGTGACGTTCTTTTATGACTATTATACATGGACACAGCTGTGTTGATCGACCAGCAAAACCTTATATACATCTGTACGGACACTGGATGCAAACTAGAAGACCGGTGAAGAGTGATAGCAGATAAGGACGGATGGCGAGTCAAGGGACTCATAGCTATCAGCATGACTTCATTATATATATATATATATATATATATATATATATTAATGAATTTGCTGAATAATGTTAAACGTACACATTTCAGATAGTTAGCAGGAAGTATTCACCATTTATATACAAATTACATTGAAATCCGTCAATTCGGTGCTTATTCGTCTGAATATGTTAAAAATAATCTGTTTAGTACTTTCTGACATCGAACAAGACAAAGGGAAAATGATATTTTACAAAACGATTAAATTAGTTTACAAGTTTCCTTCGTCTACCTTTTTATCACACACATATGTACGCACTCATAGACACACATATATAAACTCATGCAGACTCATATAGAGGAGAGCACATGTACGAACATATTTCGATATTGATATAGACTGGAAAAGTTTAATTGGGGATTTCATATTTACTTTGAAATTTAATAATCCCACAACAGTTGATTAAATGCATGTCCTCTGTAAACCATACACATACTCATGTGCTCATATATACTGACAGACAGAGAGACTGACTGACTGACTGACTGACAGATGCATTCATTTAATTTGTCATTTAATGCAAATCAAATTCTTCAAAGAGATGCTGTAACTTAACAGTTATCAAAGTTGAAAATGGACTCTTCAAGTCTAGTTCAAATTCTATTTACATATCACTTCTCCTTTGGGAAATTCATGAATCCATCACTTCTCCCAACTCCCACAGTTATAAGTTAATGATAGGGTAGACTGGGCAATCTAGTTTTCTTGCTGGTAGCACTCAGTGAAAATCAAACTCACTAAATTGTAATGGGCTACGAAACTTACTTGCAAATCACTACTCTACAGCGAAGCTCTCAAATTAACTTAGCATGCTACAAGTCAACAAATGTGGTGCTCAAAGTGAGGACTAAACTCATCAGCCAAAAAAATTTCCAAAAATTTTGCTTTCAGTCGAATATCCAAATCCTTCCGATTGAAGCTGATAAATTTTTTCTGTGCTACCTAGAATGCAAAACGCTGACTTGAACATTTTTCCCTGGTACCTCAGAACACTTGGTGTGTTCTATGTATTTCTGTAAAGAAAAACACAAAAAGAAAAAAGTATAAGAACAAAAACAATAAACAGGCTATTTTTTTGTTTAATTGTTTCCTTAGAAAAGATGAGGAGTTTATACAAAAACTTAATAGAGTCATCTCTAGAAAAAAATTACTCTAAAAAATATTAAACCGGAAGATGTCGAATACAATTAGTTTGTCCAGCCATGATTTTTTTACACGTGCGTTGATTTGGCGCCAAAATGAACATTGTGGAGTGTACACAGGTGAGGAAATCATGGCTCATCTAGTAAAGAAAACTTTTTTAAAGTTTGTTTTATCTATTTATTTAATTATTTGTTTATTTAATGCTAAACATTTGGTTACATGCAAAAATTTAAACTCTTATTACTAGACACAAAAATCCCTTGAAAGACATGCAGTGTAATAAATACGCCGACAATTTCATTACTTTTTAATACTTTACTCAAGTACTTGACAGTCTTATTAAAGTACTTAAGCAAATACGACTGCCGCCCCGAAAACAAAGCCTCCTACTTAATTCCACGTAAAGTAGAACAGGTACAAGGAGCAAAATAGTCCCTATGTATCCAGAGAATTTTTTATATGTCGAGGCACTTCTGACACACCTTTTTTACCATAAACTGAAACTTTTTCGTCGTATATATATATATATATATATATATATATATATATATATATATATATATATATATATATATCCTTCATGCTCTCAAATCTCATCATTAAAATGAACTTTCGGTATAGGAAATAAAAAAGTTGAACAGAACTAGCTAGATTTAGTAAGCATGGAGGATGCAGCACTTGTACACTTCTGTGTTTTACCAAAAATATTTCATTCAAAAAGTATCGAGACTGGTTTCGTAATCTTTTTCCAATTAGCCCTGGTTCGTCTTAGTGGATTCTAAACTTTGTCTACACCTCCAGACTTATGTAGTGTAATAGTTACCCTCGGACGAAATGAACATGGCGACACGTTATCAATACTGGACGAAACTACTTACATTGTAAATTGTACAACTACCTTGGGAAATATATGAATCCACATATCTTCCCTTCTAGGATAAGTAAATTGTAGGGCAGACTTAGCTCTTAAACATTGGTATGACAACCGGTCTGGGAGATGAAAAAATCTGAATTCAAACCTGTTAATGTCTGTTTTAAAATTAACATTGTGTTATTTATACACGTCTAGACATCATCACTTTATCATATGAGTTATACAGCAGTATACTCGTCTTCATTTAAATTTTAAAGTTAAAAAATAACACCAAATTCATGAATACGTAGCTGAAAATAAACACACCTCTACACAATATTCTGAATATTTTAAACATAACTTGATTTTTTACTTGGTTACAGAGTTTCCATGCAGTAGATATTAGTAACAGATAATACCGAAAATATCTGTTTTCATAGGTTGAAATGCTCTCTCCCTCTCTCTGTCTCTCTCTCTCTCTCTCAACATGGGCTCTTAAAATAATGACACATATGTTTCCACAAAAATGATACTGATCACAATAACATCATTGGATTGAGCAAGTTCTCGGCCACAAAACACTATTTTCTTTATGATGTCAGTACTGTCTGATGTGCATTTTCATCGCCAGTGATAAAGAAGAAAACTACTATACTACGCTCGTAAAAAGCTGTACCAACAAAAGTGACCTAATGTTATTCCTATAGTCCATCTTACAACATCCCAATTTTCGCAGATGTCATGAACGAGGTGATCTTCACTTCGTTGGTTGACTACCTTGATGACTGGCTTTTTACTTACATTGCTATCGTCACTGCTGAAAACCTTTTACTCACCATCTAACTTTTCTAATAGGCTCATTGTAAACGTTCTGTAAGAATTGGTAAATATCGGGGGGGGGGGTTCTGTACAGAGAAATTCAATGACTCTTCTGCTTTCACGGTGGTTACCATTTCAGCAGACTGTCGCTCAACTTCTATCCGTAAAGGGCAAAAGTACCGGTTATTGACATGAAGATTTAACTTCTACTGCAATACCACCATGTATCTTTCCCTTAATTACATGTCTCTATATTTACAATTATTAGCAAACATTATTTTTTGTCAGCTTATCTAACATCGCATAATTAAATAGCCACTAAGTTTTCTGTGGTTAGTAGCAACACCAGAGCATGTTTTTAACAAAGAATGTTTTGAAAATTCCGAAACTTTTAAGTTTTTTACGGAGAAGTTATATTTACAATATAAGTATGTTCGTCAAATATTGAAACATTTCGATTAGATTAGTTAATCCGAATGATTCTCTATTTGTTCTAGCGTATAAAGTAGATATCTAGCAAAGAATTCTTTGATAGATAAACTTATGACTCTTATCCGTGACCGTATTGTAGTAACTTTCATGGTCACTGAAAAATCAAGACTTAAACACTCTTGCAGTACGATCAATAACCATTTGTGAATCAAATAAATTAACCTATCAAGGACATTTATAAACTCATAAGTTACAAAACATTGGTTTGATTCTTAAAATAATTTTTAGTAATTTGGACTTGCATGCCACTGAAATTAAATTTTATCCTTACAAACAAATGAAGATTTTTATGTAAGTTTTTTAAGACACAAAAAAAGAATTAATGTCAATATATTAATGTTATAATCTCGCCAGTTATTGAATATATACATAGAAAAATCTTTATTATGGGGCTCAGTGTTTGTCTGCTAAAGAGACTGTTTCTTGCTCATTTTCACAACAATACAGCCTTGAGCCAACTTTAAACTTCTTGAACAAATACTTTATCAACGCAGTTAGGTAAGCACTGAGCCAGTCAGTTAAGTCATAAATCCACGCACACATATAATAAGAGAAATCTGAGCATAATTTCTGATAGATGTCACTTGCTATTGGATTTGATTCGTTTCAATAAATAACCAGTGTTTATATATGGAATGAAAAATATAATCAGCTCAGTTTAAACGAACAAGATGAGCCAAGCGTAGGCGTACATCAGATCAGTGCATAAAAGAACCGTTCCAATTCTTTTTACATAAAAGTCTTCGAGTAGACGCCAAAAACAATCCATTCTGGGCCAATTGAATCGCAACAAACCAAGCGGAGAGTGGCCCAGATATGAAAAGGCCGACAATAAATTGAACCAAAAAGGGAACTGCTGGGCTTCAGTGATCAATATCTGTGCTTATCCCACTCCCCTGATCTGCCCACCTTCTTTCCGGCCAGCTTGTTTGGAAACGTGGTACTATATGAACATTTCAATATCTGATATAGTTTCAGAAAAGAAATTTTCTTCTCGAATGTCGTCATGTGAATAAGCAGATAGTTAATTGAAAAAAGCCCATTTCTTTATCATATACGGCAGCCTGATCATAATGTAAAAAATATGCAAATGTAACTTCAGTATACATTGCAGGCATCATGGAATGCCTAAATATGTTTGACTTCAAAATGCTGCTTGTAAAATGACTTTCTGGGTCCATGCGTAGTATACCTACGCGTTGACTATACTAGAAAATCAAAGTTCATAACTCAAAGTATTAAAATGGAGTGTGTAAATCAGATGATTATCAGGGTAGCATATTAATTGCGGCGTAATGTTCATTCATCCTTTATTTATTTATATATTTATTTTTTTGATTTGATAGTATTTTTTTAATCTAATCGCTGAATGAGCCAGACAGAACGATTGAAGAGCGAAAAGGAAGAAAAAAATAAAGAAAGCTTGAGGAATAAAAAGAAAAAGAGAAAAAAAGAGCGAAAGTGAGCAAAAGAAAGAAAGAAAGAAAGAGCAAGAGAGAGGGGAAGAGAGCGACAGAAAGGGAGAGACTCTTCTAAGCTGAAATTTAAAATTCTGAGACATTTTCCACATATCTTCAGCCATTTTTATGTAACTCTTAAGGACCTGTGGATCAGGAAAGGGAAATAAATCCTGATTTGAATCCATTTTGAAGAGAGGTGTATGAGCCATAACTGTTTACTAAATTTAGCTTAGCACAAGTCAGCAAGTATGTTGCCTACAACTACGTCTAAGGTAATCTGCAAAACAAATTTTCTAAATATTGCTTTCAGTCGAGTGTCTGTATCCTTCAGATATAAGTTGGTAGCTTTTTCTTGTGTTTCCTACAATGCAAAGCCATGTCTTTAACCCTTTTTTTTTCTCTGCATTTCGTTACATTTAGTCTGTGCAATGTATTTTTGTATAAAAATAAAATCAAGGTGCGTTTTGTTCAATTGCTTCATTAGAAAAGCTGAAAGAGTTACCTGAAAAAATTTTAATAAAAGTTAAATAATGGCTGACCGGAAGATGTCAATTACAAATTATTGAACAATCCCACTCTCACTCACGAGTCAAAAAGTCAACTGCCTGCAGCTACAAAGAACAATGGCTTTTATAGTGGAGACAAATTTTGTGATTATTCGCCACAGTTGAGGAGGGTGCAAAAATGACCAAATTTTAGGTTTGGGGGTGGATTAGAACAAAAAAAATGCATTTCTTTTTTCTTTTGGCAAATCGCACAGGCACAAAGCGTTTTTCGGGATATGTGTTTTTTCCTCTTCTGCCTCAAGAACATTCAGAACAGGAATCCTGATTAATATCCATCTTGTAGATGAGGTGTGAGGTAGCCTAATGATTAGTGAGGCTGAATCGACAAACAAGTCCAGCAGTGGTTGTTATGTCTTTCTCAGCTCAATTTATAACTAAATTTTAGTAGGTATATGATAAAACAAATTGAAATTTGAAGCAGATTCAAATCAATTTAATAACAAATTTATGTATACAGCCAACTGATATTATTTAATTCGGTTTTAAATAGGTTCACGCGTTTGACCAGCCAGAACTGGACATTAAGTTCGAAAAAATTAAACTCACTCAGCACTGGAAAATCTATCACTTATATTTTTCTCTGCATAAAAAAACATGTCCCCCTCACCGTTTTCAACGTTAATAAATAAATACAATTATATCAAAATTTTCGTTTTTTCTCTTTTCATAATAACCCCATAATTGTACTGACTGTCCCAACATTGTTTAACGTTAGTTATTATTTTTTACTAAATAAGGAAACATATACCCCACTGGCTCAATTTATAGGGAAATATGTTGTCATAAATTGTGAGAATATGCAATTTACAATTGAGCATTTCAAATTAATATGGTATTTTTTTTTATTCAACAGGAACTGTTTGAATTGATCTTATTATTTTTGGTTCTTATTCGCTTTGTTACACGCACTTGTCTCCAGTTAATAAAAATGGTCGTTTCTTTTTTTATTTCTTTTTTTTTTGTAACTTGAAAACTGAATTTCTTGATTTGGACTTATTTCTATTTTTGGTCTATCATTTTTTTGTCTTCTCCAATTTCTTTGAAAAAAGAAAAAAAGAAACATCATTCCTATTACTATAAAATTTTATTCATATATCTTTAAAATTATATTTGTTGTTATCTTACTTCCTTTTTCATTCATCTTGCTTAATTTATTTACTTATTCAAAGCCTGTTCGAGCGTGATTCTATTGATTAATTGATTGATTTTTATTCCTCGATTTCACTTTGAAGTTAACTCCTTTATTTTTCTTCTCTCTTGATGCATATTTCCCTTTTTAAATTTTTTTCATACATTCATTTTTTATCTTTTCTTCCTTTCACTTTTCTGTAATTTTCTTTCTTTCTGTTTTTTTTATTTATGTTTTCTTCTTCACTCTTATCATATCTTGGATTCCACATGTGGTGTAATAGAGTCAGCTTGACTAACAGATTCTCTCCGAGGTCTCTAGATTTCGGGTTTGGTGCCAAACAAGACTAAGTTGAGTAAATTACTACCCTTATTAACTTGATTCTGTTTTGATTTTTCTCTTTCTTTATTTACATTTTTATCTCTTCTTTTTTTATCTTCTTCTTTTTTTACTTTTTGTGTTTCTTTCGTCTTCCTCTTTCTTTTTCTCGTTTCTTTCCTTTTATTCCTCTTCTTTCTTTCTTTCTTTCATTTTATTGTTTTCATACTTGCTCCATTTTCTCCTTACAACTTCCCCAATCTTTTGAATTTTCCTTTTTTATATGTTTTATAGAATTTATTTACGGAAGGTTTCTTTCATTTTTTTTTTAAAATTCAGTCTTTCACTTAAAAGTATTGTCTATTTTTCTTTTTGTCATCCATCCTGTTTGTTAATTCGTTTCTTCTACATTCATTTCTTTCATCTTTTCTTTCTTTTGTTATTTACTCACCTATTTTTTTATGTTTTTTATTTTTCAATTTTTTGCAATTTTTTTTGCAGTTTTTACTTTTATTTATTCATTCCATTTTGTTAAATTCTCTTACATGTTTTTATTCTATTCTCAATCTCTTTTAATTTCTTTGCTTGTATATCCCTTCTTCTTATACCACACTTTTTCTTCATAGTTATTTACTTCTTTTGCATATGATAATATAGTAGGTAGGAGGATTCTATTGTATTAATTTTCCAAGAGGCGAGAGTCTACCGGAAAACCAGTAGGCAAATTCCTGGAAAATTATCAAACGCGAAACAATGAAAAGTATTCAACTCACTCGGTTATTCCTTTATATACCCATTCAAACATTTGTTTTATATTTACTTACTTAGTCAGGCGCAAAGCCACATGAAGAATAGATAGAGTGTGTTGCACCAGTTTCCATTTTTGGCAGGAACTTTTTTTTGAAAATGTCTATTTACAATAAGACACATGGAAGAACTGGAAGCATCCAGACATTATTATTAAATTCAGCAAGAATACTGAGGAAATTACTGGAGTATTAAGAAAATTTACAGTTATATGATCTTTAATGAGAGCAAACAGATATGGGGGGATGTTTAAGTTCATTCTGCAGTTAAACATGCTTGGCATATTGTTTTTCATTGTTTGTTTCAATCTTTTTAAAAAACTGAATAAATTTTTTAAAGTTTTTCTCTTCCTTATTGCATCAAGGACTTTTCATCCGCCCTTTGTAATTATTGACGTTATCACTTTTACGAGATGATTAATTTGTGCCTAGTTCCCGGTGCAGGCCTTGCATGATAGACTGAGTTTTTCCAATTCTGCACATCTCTCCCGTTACCGATATCTGATTTCTTTCAGGAAGGAGCAAGGTGCAAGACAATTTCGAATCGGTATATACGCAGGATCTGCCAGAACAAAATTGTCTTGCTAGGCGATAAAAGAGTTTAAATTCAGCATTCTCTTTTTCTCGATCAACTTTACAGTGATCCTAGTCAATCTTTTTCAGATAATTTTTACTAATCTACTGAATGATAGTAAATTAATGAAAGATCTTAGTCTAGGAATCCAACAAATTTGCATAGATAAAATCAAAACTCTTGAAGTCTTCGTAACTTAATGTCCTAGAAATTATATACACAGTGCACAAAGCCATTTATCTTAAGCATTTATTGAGTTTTAAAGATATTATAGCGTTAAAATAAAATCGATTTTCCCTGTAAATTTGGTCTCTCAATAAACATCACAAAATATTTATTTTTCACTGATATTATTATATTACTGAATATGAAATTCTTACCGAAAACACTCTACTAGAACATCAAAATAGCAAGCAAAAACTACAGATTCTCGAGGCACTACATATTAGGAACATACAACCCAAACTTAACAGAATTAATTTTGAAACCAGTGTTAATATACTTAAATTTTTTTTAGCTGCTGACGCTATTTATAGAAACAAATTTGAAAGATAAACGCTACACACAGCAACAGTACAGACGCTCTTCTTACAAAGTAGTAATGTACATGGAAAAGTCACATCACTTTTGTAATACATCCTCCCTTGATGACGGCTTAAAGTTGCGCAGAAAGTACTTGGGAAATAACTAATTATGGAAGATTTATCAACCATTTCCCGCCGAATATCATAAGATCAATACAGCAATTCGAAAGGATTAACAAAAAAACATGTACACAAAAAAATGTCGATTATGCTCAATCATATATATATATATATATATATAGCTTGCTGAAGATTTCGTTTTTTCATCAGAAGAAGCTCTATTAATCATCATTAATAAATTTGACAAGAATTATCCATAATTTCCAAATGTTTTTACTGCATTTCTCTCACATGCGAAAAAGGAAAGAGAAAGTCACAAATTATTGAAGTCAGTTTTAAAAAGGACGAGAAAGAAGAAAAGAACAGGTTAAAGTAAGAATGGAAAACCGAAGGGGAGGAGAAACAAAGGAGTAGTGAGTTCGTATCTCACCGCGTTCTCATACTTTATTCTTGTTTCCCCTGTGCGCTGTTTTTTGCAATCGTAGAAGTGATGACTCGCGTGAGTTGCGAAAAAAAAAAAAAAAACAGGAATAATACGAGTAAAATGATTAATGAAAATGATTGTTAAACAATTTTGCCAGCGAGAAACCCGCTAGAAATCCTGTAGCTATGCATTTCACTTTACTTTATATATCACAAGGCCATGAGTGGGGTGAATTTATTGAGGACTGAACTCAATACCCATTCGTAATATTCTACTTGATCCTCTCATTAGCTATTCTCCGATAGTTAAGTACCTTCGGTATTTGTGGGTTGGAAATACCCGTCCTGCCATCGATTTCATCCTCCGCTTAATATTCATCAAACTTGAACTGTGTGTTCATCCGTAACGTCTGGAGTGTTTAAATTATTAGTTTAAGATGAATAGAAAACTGAGATGCTGATGGGCAGTAAGCCAGTTTCTTTTTTCAATATTATTTCTCTGTTTACTCGGGAATATGTCTGCATTTGTCGCTAGGTCTAGTGATGGTGATTAACCCTGACAACAAAGTGAAAAGAAGAAGGGGTAGCAGAGTCTAGTTAGAGAAACAGTGAGAGGATTGGTAGGATAGAAAAAAAGGGAGCATTTTTTTAAGAGTTTTAGAGTCGAGTGAAAAAGAAAAAAAAAGTAAGAAAGTAAAAGGTTAGAGTAAAGTAAGGAGATAGACGGATAGAGAAAGCGATGTATATATATATATATATATATATATATATATATATATATATATATGTAAATAAGAGTTTGAAATGAGAAAGAAAGGTGAAATGATATTTTATTTTATTCCGTATCAACCCTTGTGGGATATTTAAGGCTGAATATTGCATCTTCTGGCTTTTTTTATTGTTTGCTTTATTCTATTTAGTTTTTTGGATACTTTTTCTATATAAGATTTGCTTTGAAGATGGTCCTGCTTCGCATATATATATATATATATATATATATATATGTATGTATGTATGTATACTTGAAAAATCAAACAGCTTTATTCAAACATTTTTGGAAGTTGATGCAATAGAAATTTTGAAAAGATCAGCAACTCCTCGCTGCTTTAATGAAAGATGCAATTTTTGTTTGGAGGAAAAGATACAAATTATGATGCATATTGATCCTTTTAACCTATTGAATCAGAGATGTGATTTTATTGCTAGATATAGGCATAGAAATAAATTTTGACTGGTTTAGAAAAATAATGGAATAAATAAATAAATAACCATGACTTGATCAATGAATTAAAATGAATTAATGTTAAGAAATTTTAGTTAAATAAATAAGTAAATGAAATTTTCCGAAATCTTCCTAACACCGGACTAATTGGATTGATCACTCTCTCTCTCTCTCTCTCTCTCTCTCTCTCTTTCTCACACACACACACACACATATATATATATATATATACATATCCACACCTTGAGGTTTGCCAATATGTCGTCCGTTTCAATATCCATACTTTCTACACTCTCGGACATATATAGGGTTTTGGTTTCATTTTGATTTAATTTTTTGGAAATTACACTGTTTTTTATGGTTTTTGGTTTGGGTTGGGGATTTTTTTGTATAGTCTTGTTTGATATTTGGTTTCTCATATTTTTTCTGGGGAAGTAAGTTTATTCTTGATGTTGAAGGTTCTCTTGATTGAGACGATGAGTTTGATCAGTCGTTTTTCTTTAGTTGTAAGTTAATCCCGACTTATATTGGATTGAAGTGATGGTTCGAGATTGGTTAGGGTAATTCGAATATTTTTCACTTCGGTGTTTAGTTCTGGATTTGTTTTGAAAATCGGAGGTCTTGGTGATTTTTCCTCAAGGTCTATTTGTTGAAGAGTTGTTGTTTTCTGTGGATATTTCGGGCATTGGTATGGGTGTTTTGTTTTTGTTTTTTTTTAGTTCTTTTTGTTTGATTTTAGCTGAGTGTAGTTCATTTTAACTATTCTTGAAACTATGGCCACTCTTTTAGTTCTTGTTGTACGAGGATTTCAACGAGAGCTCTTAATTGTTCTGGTTAATTGCTATTGTTGCTAGTTGGACTCGCTCCTGTGCTACATTGTCGAGGGTATTATCTTTCGTATATGTCTCCATTATTTCCTTGCTTCTAAAATGTTATAGTTCTTCTGTTCTTCATCTCCTTGATTTCCTTCTCTTTTTTGTGTACATAGCAAATTCTTGAAAATGCGGGCTGTTTCTCCCGACATTTGATTTCGTTGTACAATTTTCCTTCATATGGTCGGGCTATTTTTTGGCCACACCTTCAGCTCTCCTTTTGGTGTCCATATTTCTGATAATTAAAGCCCCTTAAGGATACAAAGATACATTGTCTAATCTTTTCGAAGCTGTATCCAATTTTCCCTTCCATGAGTATTATGGGGTCGTTGAATGTCAAAATGTGTGTGTGGTTGTAATTCTTCGCCAACTCTTTTAATGGTTATTCTTTTGTAGACCTTGACCCCTTGTTTTCTTAAGGTTCTTTATATTTCCTTTGGTGTAGCTTAGAGTTAACTCCCTATTTGGGAGAACTCCTTTGAGGTGTTAAGCTTTTCATGTGGGTAAGCCTTATATCTTAAGTTGGGAAAAGTTTTCATTTTTATTAGATTTTCGGCACGTTTCTTGTTACTCACCTTTACCGTAAATTACCGCTTTTAATTTTTCTTTAGTTCGCAGATTCCCCTTGCTGGAGATCTCTCCTTTAATCAAGAAATGAGACAGTTTTGGCGAAGCAGCTTCAATTACAATTAACTTTAGGAATTCTCTTATTTCGTTTTCTGAATAGGATTCAAGGCGGCTTCGCTAGCATTTTTTGTTTGTATTTGCCATACGGGTTCTTGTTGTTTTTCACTGGTTCCGTATTCCAAAAATCACCAGGAAGTCCACTTCTGACAGGAACTTACCAAGGAGATACCCATCTACCTTAGTTAAGACGGAGATACCTCCACCAATATACTCTCGTCAACAGAAAGATTTCAAGTCCCTGCTAATTTCAGGCATTCAGTAATCAAAGCCTGATGCTTTCAAGTTAAAAGTTTTGTTTCTCACAACGTTACCCTTACTCCTCTAGCGCCTTTAATGGGTCTATTTGCCACAAGAGAAATTTGAAGAATATGGTTCGTACTTAATTCTGTTGGTGCTAGGACTTAAATGACATTCTGAGGGACCAGATCGAACCGGGTTACGGCCGCTAAACCACCAAGATACCGTTCTCAAGCATTATTAGTCACAAACCTCAGCCAAAAGTGACTCCATTAGTGGTGAAATCTTACTTGTCTGCAGAGTTGCAGACGGCGTATTCTACAGTCCCAGCAAGTAACATAGTAGGAAAAACAAAATAAATAGTTGATAAACCCGAGAAGGTTAAGAGGGAAAGCTTTCAACAAGACAGCAGAAGCTTATGTTTTGTCAAACTGTTGCTTGAATGGTTTCGGTCATATGATATATGCACAGTAAACAAACATGTACCCAAATGCTGCAAAACTCACCCTTGTCTAATAGCTTTAATCATTGAAGAGAAGGAAAATTGTAAAAGAGGTTTCTTTAATTAATCCTACTTGAAATATCAAAAGTTACAACTGTCTACGATATAGGGTCTGACTCATAGTTTTGATAAGCTAGTAAACTTCTAAAAGAAATTTAAAATATTCACTTAAAAGTTTGCTACAACACATTCTTTTATGATTCTTTTACCATGTGGAACCTTTTTCATGTTAAAATATTCTATGTATCCAATAAATACGTATACCAAATCCTGTTTCTGAAACTATGAGGTCTTCAATAGAGTACAGACATACAAATACTTCTCAAATATTAATTATGATTTATTTATTGATTTTTAGGATGTGTAATTTTTTTTCTCCGACCGCAAGGTGCTAAAGTTGCTATTGCAAATGTTAAATAATTAAAATATGTCCTGGTGAAAAGAAAGGAGCGTCAAAGAAACTTATTGAGAAAAAAGAAATGAATTTACTAAACCGAGCGTTGTCTCCACCTTGTGGCACAAGATTGATGAGGTGAAAAAATGTCGATCAAATACATATATTTCTTTTCTGTCAGCATTTCACGTGCAAAGTGCGAGCATCTATGTTAAGACATTCGCAACCGAGAAAAGCTACACGTGAGTATAAAGTTGTAAAAACAAATAGATATAACAATGTGTTATATGTATAACATGTAAATGTATCTGTGTAATAATATATGCAAACATTATACGCAAATATATATATATATATATATCCATTTGTATATAATATATATATACACATATGTATATATATATATATATAGTGAGAGAGAGAGAGTGAAAGGGAGAGAGAAAGAGGGTGAGAGAGATATGTATGTATGTATGTATCTATGTAACCAATGGTGTATGAAATGGGAATAGAAAATCAAAACTGCTTGTTGATTGTGAAAAGATATACTTATTTCAATACATTACAAAAAGAAGTAGTTTCTACTCTTGTTCCAAAACACGTCATATCTCACCTCAGGTTTGATTGCGTGGTTCACTGTTTTTTACAAAAAAATTTTTTATCGCACATCATGAAATACGGAAGAATCGAAGAAATCACTTTCAATAATATATTATTACCAATTTCCGTCCGAAAGAATTTTTTTTTATTTTGCAAAATATTTCTTATAACCAGAGGTTCTTTTTTAATTTGGTGTCATTTATAGCACAATATAATGTTCGAAAAATTTGGGCATTAAAATTAAATCCAGATGTTTTTCTAGCAATTCAAATAATATATATATATATATATATATATATAGAGAGAGAGAGAGAGAAAAGGAAAGGAACAAAGACAGAGGGAGAGACGAAAAGGTAGACAGAAACTGACAGAGAGACAAAGCGAAACAAACACAGAAACAGGATGAGAGAAACTTACATGTACATATAAGAATATATGTACATTTCATTCATTCTGATTCATTTCATTCCCTCTCAGAAGAAGGAAATTACTTAATAAGTAAATGTGAGCAGACAAACAGATGCTACACTTGCCATAATCATTCCACAGAGTAATTCTACATAATGAGTTTTTCTTCGTTGAAGGAAAATGTTGCCTTATTCCTTTTCTTTTCCGAAAAATTGTATTAGAGTCATCAGGCACCGTTTTGGGGCCTTCCTTTCAACTGTTTTATTTACACACCGGCCTTCCTCACTGAATATAAATGTATATATTGGCTATTTATTGGCTATTGGCAATTTATTTTTCTGGATCCTTATAAAAACGTAAATGGCCAAGTCATCACAGATATCTGCCACTAGCCAACAGACACCCAACAATACCTCCACTTCAAAAGCCACCCCCACAAAAGCTGTATAAACTCCATTCCTTACACTCTAGCACATAGAATATACACAATGATCACGGATAAAAACCTAAAATAAAAACTTACCTCAAAGAACTACACACAACCCTAAACCAGAGAGGATATCCAATAACACTAATAAATAAGGGATTCGAATTAGCAGAAAAAATATCATAAAGAGAAATAAAGAACCAAAAAAAAAACACTGGAACCTACAATAAAAACAACCCAGAATTATTCACAGAAATAATGAAAAATCTAGAACTTAAACACAATGACAAAATCAAAGAAATACTAGACACAACAAAAATCATTAAAAGCCAGGAACAACAGTCTTAAAATAAAACCCACCTCTTCTAAATTCAGAGAAAATACGACACAAGGAGTTACCGAATGCAATAATAAGTAAAAATTGGCAACCGTAGTCGAGGGTGACCAGAAGGCTCCCTTTTCAATAGGTACTACACCGAGGTGTAGGGGGGCGCAACTCCTTTCCTAGGATTGCTCCACTTTACTCTTGATACCTACCTTATATTGCTGAGTGTTAAGCGAGGATGTATCAAGTAGCATTTTAAAGTCTTTGGTATGATGAAACCTGGGATTGAACCCAGGTCTCCCGGACCATAGGCGAACACTCTACCCAATGAGCCGGTACAATGCAAAATATGTGACATAATTATAGAAGGAAAATTTTATACCTTTAAAAACCCGGAAACAAAATTCAAAATAGATAAAAACTTTAGCTGAAACTCAAAAAATGTACTCTACATAATTGAATGTAGCAAATTCAAAGAAATATACATAGGGTCAACACAGACCCTTAATACTAGGACATCACTTCACAGGAGTAATATGAAAATAGAAGAAAACCAAAACTTAAATATATCGAAACACCTACACCAATGTAATCGAGGTAAATTTAAAATAATGCCAATATAGAAAACTATAGACTACACGCTACTTCAAATAAAAGAAAATAATTTTATAGATAAATTTAAAACAAAGTTGAATAAAACATGAATCATATACACATACGAATGGAAACAAATATACTCGCGATTTAAGTTAATTATATATATATATATATATATATATATATATATATATACACTCACAAAATGTCGCAAGACACACATTCACACATACACAGAGAAAAAATAACTAAAGGGAAATCCAAAACCACTCCAACTCACACAAACGCACACATACAAAGATGATGATAAAAAAGTATTGAATGATTTAGTGATTTACTGCAAAACTCAGGACGGCCAAAATGATCAGAACGATTGAAAAAATGAACAAAATACTCAAATATTACAGAAAATACAAAAATTATTTAATATTTAGAATGAAGTCCTTTAGCTTCAATCACACTCAGACATATTCGGCTGCATTGATATCTTGCCGAGTGATCTTATTCCATTCTTACTGAAGGGCATTCCATAATTGCCCTGTTGTTTTTGGATTTCTGGCTTTAGAACGTGCTTATAGAGTCTTCCACACATTCTCAATAGGGTTTGAGGAGGCCAATTAATAACAGTAACATTTTCAGCCTTGAGGAAGTTCATGACTACCATAGCCTTGTGACCTGGGGCATTGTCCCACAGGAATATGGAAAGTTGCTTAGTCGAATTTCTCAGCACAATCAAGACATGATCTTTTACAAGTTGTTTATAAACTCCTACATTTACCTTTCCTTGTAATCGCACCAAAGGGCCCACACCATCTCCAGATATCATCCTCCAAACCATGACACTTTCTCCACCGAATTTAACTCAAGCCTTAAGGCACTTAGGTGACAATTCTTCACCTACTTTTCGACGAACGTCGAGCAAATTAACAAAAACTTAGATTCATCTCTGAAATGCACCGTTTGACATTTTTCTTGAGACCATAACACCTGTTCGTTTGCAAAAGCAAGTCGTCACTTTTTATTCTTGGAGGATATCAGTGGCTTCACTACAAGTGCTCTAGCTAAAAGTTGATGTTCAACTAAGAGACGAGACACAGTCTTCCTAGATAAAGGTTTTCCCATTTGAATGCTCATTGCCCGAGAAAAAGCAGCAGCAGTTTTAAATCGGTCCTTTTTAACCAACTTTACCATAGCATGATCTCTCTTGGTCGTTATTCTTGGCCTACCTGCAGAATTTCTTGCTTCGGACGAACCATAATCATTGTAGACCTTAAGAATAACGTGAACAACACTTTTGACTTGTTTACAATCTCTGCAATAGCCCCAATACTTAGATTATCCTTCACTCGTTGCCTAATAATTTTTGTATTTTCTGTAATATTTGAGTATTTTGTTCATTTTTTCAATCGTTCTGATCATTTTGGCCGCCCTGGATTTTGCAGTAAATCACTAAATCATTCAATACTTTTTTATTATCATCTCAAATAACACCAAAATTTCACAGAGTAACAATTAATATCGTATTTATTGTCTGTGAAAATTATTGAAACTAAAATATCTTAGATAAAAAATTGTACCTACTTTTTCTGACGAAACTATGTCGTTCTGAACATTATGGCCACCACTATATATATATATATATATATATATATATATATATATATATATATACCGAAAGAGTCAGAAAAGTCCAACTAGGATCATGAGGACGATTTAGACTAAAGAAGGGTTAGACCAAAACTATATTTTATTGATTAAAAGACCATTAAAAAGAATAAAATTAACAAAAAGTAAATGAATGAAAAAATAGATAAAATAAAAATAAATGAATAAATATATAGAACTAATTTGTACTTTTCCTACCAGGCAGCCAACTTTTCTTATTCCTGACAAACATTAATAATTTCTGACCTTTAGTTAAGTAAATCATTGGGATTATTGAAGGAAACCATCGCAATTTTCTCCTTCATACATAAATTACAATATCCATCCCCTGATTTATAATTTCTGCATTTTTTTTACTATCTCCCATTTTGATATAGGATATGTGCCTAGATTCTTCTTAACTCTCCACACATATATAACTAGTTCTATGTCTATATATTTTGTGTGTAAAGCAACTTCTATGATTGTAATATCTTTTTTGATAGGTCCCTGCGTAGAACCTAGATACACTTTTTAATAGTTCTACTAACTTTACTATCGTTAGGACCACGACTAGGTAATTCTACCTTATACACTAAACACTGAAATTGACACTTTCCCTTAATTAATCTTATTAGTACAATTGTATTCAAGAGGCTCAGTACGTTGATTGTTCCTAAGTTATCTAATGTTACTTTGATTGATTAAACTTGCCGCATCAGGCATAGTATTGTAACTTAATTTAATCGTGTTCCTATTAAATATTTTGTATATGCTACTCGATGGAGAAAAGTTTTTCTTTAACAATCTAAAGAAATTCTTTTCTATCTTATTAGCTACAGTCATATTGTATGGTGGTGTAAACCATGAACTTCTCATTGCTTCATTGTTCCTATTATGAACATCTGCTGTTTCATCCATAGATTTATAAACAAGTTTGGCCTTATAGCCGCTTTTTTAGCGCCGCCTGGTATTCGTGTTTGTTCTGAAAGAAGATATCAATATTAGAAGAATTAATGGATAATCTAACCAAAATACCATTAGGGATATGCTTGAAAATCTGTCTAGGATGGCTAGAACCTAAATTAATATAACATGGGCATTGTTTGTTTTTCCAAAATAGAGACATGGTACCATTATACAAGTGTAACGTATAAATAATCCGTAATTTTTAAATTAGATTGAATGTTCAACATGGATCCAAACTTATTGAGCAACCGATGTAATTTTTTCCTAATCATGTCACCTTTTCAAGGAGTACAGTCATCCACAATAATCAATCCATCATCTCGATAAGACCATGACTGCTGGAGTCAATAATACTATTGAGGTTGTATAACAATATGCACACTGTGAATTCGGACAATTTAGCCCGTCGAATGAACCCATGGGGTTGTCGAAGTTACCACTAACACTCTTTTTAATCCATAAAACCTCATTATGGTACAGTATCGATTTACGATAATGTTTAATCTTATCCACTGATATCTCTATCCACGTCCACGGCCTTGTCCGAAATAAACCGGTTAAATTCCCTAATACCATATTTAGCAAAGGAGCATTTATCATTTTTGTAATAATCTGTAAGCCTCTTGATACAGTCATTTGTGTTACGCCATTAGTTTACATTTAAAGCTGTTCTAAGCGTAGCACAAAAATATCATGTAAAATTACCTTACTGATTTTTTCATTTGCGTTTTGGAAGGATTAATTAATCTACATGCCAGGTTACTATGAAAATCGACTTTATGATCCTTCAGAGTAATAAAACAATTTTTTAAAACAAATTTCTCTATCCTATCCTCCACTTTCAATTTGTAAGCTAATAGTTCATCTCCGTTATTCAAATCAGCCTCAAAGCTAAGTTGGACTTTTTTATAATGCTTAATAATTTCTTCATGCAACATCTGCTTATATCTATTAAGACGCATTTCATATAAGTTACCCTACTTGTCCACCTTTACCAAAATTTTACTATTACCTTCAATATCCCTAAGGTCATTCTTTATTTGTTGTTGTACGTTATCAATAACCTTTCTGTACTTTATAGATCTAACAAACCCTATTAAATCAGACTCAGAAGTATCTAAATCTTTTATATGACGTGGGTGTTTGTTAGTTTTAAACCCATAGTGCTCTCTATTTCCTGGTATCTAGTTCGAAATTTGTTTGTAAGAAAAAAAAGTATGCTTTTCATCTCATATTTGAGATAAAAAGATTCTATCTTATTTAGTAACGCTATTTTATACTGAAGTTTATTAGGTAACGGCATATTTTTAAAGGAATGTATTTCTGCTCCATTACACGTGGAACTTAGAAAGTGATCAGTAGAATAAAAAAGAATTATTAGTATTTAATTAATTATCATAATTATTATATAATTCTGATGGTTTGAAAAAAGATGATACAATTTGAAAAAAAAGTTCACTCTGCGTTGTTAGGATTCATGGTGTAATGGATATAGGTATTCAATTTATACAGTTTTATATGAAATCATCTGGATGTCGCAGGTTTAGTCCTAACTACAGGGGAAAATTATAAGAAATAATTAATATAGCTTAACACTTGTACCCGATTATAGCAAACGGAATTAGAACAATTTACCGCGTCGATTAAATAAATGGTTCGGCTCGAAGTTCTATGAAGTTTACCGACTTTGACAAGAAATACCTGAAGATGGCCAGAGTACATCAGCCAAAACATTGTGTATGTAGTAATAAAATTAGGACAATAGTCCAAATAACATAAATATTTGTAAGTATAACATTTTAACTATTTAAATGAGTACAAAATGTGTAAAGCTTGTAAGTACTTTATTTTTCGGTTTCAGAAAGTTTTAAGATAAGGAACAATATCGCCCATCTGACAGTCATATGTGACCTCAGCATTAAGAGTTTATCACTTAAGGAAATCCACAGCGATATTGAGTTGATACTAAAAATGACCCTTTTTTTTACAGCAGCTGAATGGCTTATGGATGATATCATCATTGTTTTTAAACAATTGCAGGTGCTGACATTTCAATTTTCGAGAAAGTAAAACTAAAAAATTATGAACTTGAATTTTTCTGCGTAATCATTCAAAGAGTTAAACTGTACATTATAGTTTGTACTATCTAACTCATAGGAACTTGTACCTTAGGTCACGAAATTATCATTCATTCACCAAAGATTTATCTATGACATCTACGAACAAAAAAGCTTTATAATAAAGATATAGTTACTGACAGTCATAAAAGGGAGTTAATTTATTTGACTGAGCTGAATAAGTAAGAGAGTAGCTTTTAATGAGTTTCATACCTACTACATCAGTTAATCGTTGTCACAAACAAACGTTACCTCCGTCAGACACAGAATCGCCACTATTAGGGACCCGATAAAACCCACCAGTAATTGTTATATATTGAACTAAGCTTGTAACAAAGTCCGTTTTCTCTGCAGCGATCGAAATAAACACGCTGATCATCGGTCATTTCAAAGGGTACAATTTGCATTATATCTCCTGCGTGTTCATTTATAATTAAGAATTGTGTCTCCCAGGGGTAACCCAATGTACACCAACTGATTCTCTTATTTTCGAATGTGAAAATTCCGTGATGTAAATCTGTGTGTCGTGACAGACCAGTAAAAATAAATCATTGTTCATAATATTATCTCGTTTCTCAGGTTGTTTGTTTTTCTTTTAGGGAGCCGCCTGCCATTAAAATGTTCTTGATTGTGTGAAAGGTTATTAATGAAAAAATATTGGTTGTCTTAAAAACTATCCTTTTTTGTATGCATGAGAATTGCTTATGGTGTCTTTTACTTTAGGTCACAAACATGGTTCTGCCTTTCAGATTTGTTTTTTGCGTATAGCAGCATTGAGAAGATCCTTTCAAGTACTCACTTTCGTCTCCCTCAAAGTAACCCCGATCTTAGGTAATAAACCGCAGATTCTGTTTTTTGTTCAAATTTCTAGAGTACATTCTTTAGGTGAAGTCTTTATGTACATTACTCAATAGGAAGGACTGCTGATAAGAGAAAGTCGAATTCTTTTATGAAGACTGCAGAATCCATCCACATTAACTTACTAGTTTAGCAACCCTTATAAGTAGCAATGTGAGTCCGCCTTTTTAATCTAATTTTCTTGATATATTGCATTCAGTACCACCTAACTAAATGTATGCCCTATTCTGCTTGCAATACAATCTGGTTGTTTCTGTCAAAGGTACCTGTTTTTTATTCTCAAAATCAAGCGATTAGAAGAAAATTGATTGTTCAAATACATGTAATGAGTAAGGTATAACAAATGGATATGCTACGTTACTAGTTCATCTTACGTCGCTTCTTTTGTAGCATATCAACCATTGAAAATATCCTAAAGAAGTTACGCAAAAACTTTGCCCCTGATGATGACTTAAGTCGAAACTAGCTGAGAACAACCAAAAAATAGCTACAAAGATATATTCATATTGTTTTAAGAGTTACTCTCTCTCTCATTTTCAATATATATATATATATATATATATATATATATATATATATGTGTAGGTATGAATGTGTGTGTGTGTGTGTGTGTGTGTGTGTGTGTGTGTGTGTGTGTGTGTGTGTGTGTGTGTGTGTGTGTGCACGAGCAGGATGTGACAATTCTTTTAATCAGAGTACAGTTGGATTGAATTCAGAGTTTTCTTTTCCTAAACCAGTCGCTTTATTAAGGGAGTTGGAGAAACGCCTTTTTGCCTTTCCCAAGTCCATTAGCGCGAAGTATAAAGTAAACAGCCTCATACAGGATTTGAACTCGATTAGTCCATTTTATTTCCAATGTCGATAACCATTATTCTGTGTCGGGGGGGAGTATAGATATGGTAAGACAGATTTTCTTTCCGAAAAGCGTTTTGTACTTGCTCTTTAATTATAATCCCCCACCTTTTTGAGTAAACCTCATCATTTTTTCTATTGCCCTTTTAACATTTATCAACTGAAAACAATGCAGTCCCCTGATTTTATAAAGGAATTTTTTTCATTATAAATATTTCCCCTTTGGCCTAATTCACAATATTTGAATTTTTTTTTTCTCAATCTTCAAGGATAAGAATAATCCCTTTATCTCTACACTTTTCTAAAAAAAATAAATGATAAATTTAAAAATATGAGATAAAGATATTTTAGCGCCAGTGTTTCGCAGTGTTTGGGTTATTGATTTACTTCCATAGAAAATATTAAAGTCAAAAATTGCACAAGGTTACTTCCTTAAGGTTTAGGCGTTGTACTGAAATGTTATGAAGACAATATAGTGATATCATGAATTTTACGCTAATCTAAAATATCCTTTATGATTCAATTTTCTGTATTTATATTACAAACTACTTTAATTGAAGGTTATAATAGATTTGAAATTATGTGAATCGCCAGAATCTTCACGGGATTGATTTTGGTTTATAGTGAATGAGGTTTGGGTTGAACTAGCCACAGTTTTAGATGAACTGATAACAGATGAAAGGTGCATAAGTATCGAAAGATTTTCTTAAGGTTTTGAATTAATCTGTCCGATTATCTGCCCAAGAATATCGGGGGTGGAAGAAAAGAAGAATTCATGCGAGCATCATCACGCAAATCTGAAGTTGGCTCGCTGAGTCAATTTTCTTCGAAGACAACCACTGCACCAATGTCAACTCTATAGTTCTCTCATATAGTCTTCGATTCGTCTACGATTCTGTGGTAAATTACATAAAAATTCCGTGAAAGCTAAGTTGTATTTAAAGACAAGGTATTTACTAAGTAAATACCACTGTTTCTCAATGATGTTGAAGTTGGGAAAGTAAAGAAGAGATTAGATGTATCCGAAAAGAAACGAAAGGAATAAAAATGAAATAAAAACAGAAGAGAAAAATGCTATTATGTTTATAGCCGTTATTTATCTGTTCGTAGTAGTTGTAGTGAAAAAAGACAACACTGTTCATCAATTGGATGCCTCGTGCAAAGTAATAGTCGGGGTTTTGGGTTGAATATTCTTAGTAAACAACAATATTCATTAAGTAATTTTTCGACATTTGATAGCTGTCACGTTATTAAAAATTTTCAACTAGAAATATCCACAGAATGTAAAATTAAACACGAGAAAAACTTTCTTTATTCAAATTCGTCTAACCTCTTCTATCCACACAAAAATCAGGAAAAACAACTGTCCCGTGAATGCTTCCTTCTCGATTTAGACCTGTGTTTTCTGGATGCAACAACATCAGCATATGGCAACAAGTCTCTGAATATGAGAGACGTTTTCTTTGATCACGTTATCCCTGACTCTCTTTGGTCAAGTCAGATTGCTGAATATATCTAACAAAAAAGTAATCATAAAAATTACAAAAAATATAAAGAAAAACACCAACAAAGAATATAGAGAAAAGAGTAAAACTAAAACTAAGCTTTATCATAAAGATAGCAGTCAATAAAAACTGCGGCAGTTAGGATTAGAAAATAATGCCAATCTAATGTTCTCGCATTTCTCATCATAGTTTTTCTTTCCTAATTTGTCATTCCCAATTTCTCCTTAATAATTTCTTATTCCTAATTTTTCATTCCCTCATTTCTCCTTCCTGGTTTCTCCTTCCCAATTCCTCATTCCATGGTTTCTCCTTCTTAGAAATCTTATTTACCATTTTTCATTCTTAATATCTCATTCCCACATGTCTTCTTTCCAATTCCTCATTTCCAATTTCTTCTTTTTAATTCATCGTTCTCACGTCCTTATTCCCGCATTTCTCTTTCTCAATTTCTCCTTTCCACGCTTCTCCTTTTCAATTTCTCATTCTCCAATTATATATTTATCAGTAGCCACCAAATTGAAGAGACAAAATGTTTTATTCTTTTATTTCATTTAGCACGACATTTCAATGCACATTTTTTGTTGCTTGCATTCACTTTCACCGCAAATGCTCAATTGACGGAATTGATAAATTAGATGGTTGACTGTCGCGAATCTATTGTGCTGTAATCAAACTTTAAGAAGAGGCATTCAGTGACTCAATGGAAAACGCCGATTGCTGCTGCTGCTGCTGCTGCTGCTGCTGTCGTCGGCTTTTAGCCTACAATTATTGATACTGAATTGTGTCGATATAGAGAATACTATAAGTCGCCACCTGATATGTTCAATATATGAATACTTTCGAACAGAGATATGCGCACCAGCGTTGGGGTTAGGCCTAAGATGACGTTGGGAGATAAAAGAGAAAATTGAATAACATACAGAATAAAGGTAGAAGGTTAAGTGAGGAAGATGATGAAAGCAGAGATAGTAGGAAAAGAGTAGGAAGTAAAGGATAAATAACAGAAGAGAGAAATAGTTCAAGGAGAGTAAGAATATACAATGAAAATGAGGAGGACGAAAGAAGAGTAGGGCAATGGCAGGAGAGCAAGTAGATAAAATATAAAACTTGAGATAGATAGAGAGAGACAGACAGACAGACAGACAGACAGATGGACAGACAGAGACAGAGACGCTAAAAATTGGTCAACACAGAGCGATAAAAGAAACGAATGTAGTAAATTATGTGGAGATAAGTTAAGAGGAATATTTTTTAATCATGTTGATGAGACTCAGTCAAGTATTATTATTAAACCTAACAACTCAAGCAGTCGGTATTCGTGCCGCCACTTAGAAGTTCATATGATGTCCTGAACTCTACATCGCTCTTGCCTAGCAATAAGAGTCCATCAGATGTATCTCTACATCTGAGTCATGGCTCAATCCATTTGGCCGGCATATGTCTATCAAGAAGTATATATACCTGGGTGGCCTGAATACCGACAAGGGAATCCTATTTCTACATTACTATTACACATAAGAGTCCCGGGTGGGCGATACCCATAGGGAAGGAAGATGAAGTCTTAGTGTTCTATGCGCTAAATTTGAACAGTATATCGTAGTTTGACATACTAGAAATGTTATCTATGATTTAAAAAATGCAATTAAAATTAGGAAGATGAAGAATTGTTGTGTTTGATGGCACATCAACCCTTTTGGGTTTTTTAATGACAAATACTGTTTACACATATATATCAGATATATATGATTTGTAAAAATTGGAGGTGCCCGTGGTGTAATGGTTATCGTCGCAGGAAATGGACACGACGACATGAGTTCAAATCTTGGACGAGACTGATTGCATTTTACATAGCACTAATACCCTTGGGAAAGGTATGAATCCAATTATTCTCCCTCCAGCTATGGGTAAATAGCAGGACAGACTGGGTTCTTCAGCCTTGGTGAGGTAACTAGTCTAGGAGAAGGATAACTCTGAATTCAAACCTGTTAAACTCAGCTTAAAAAGACTGACCTTGTGTCATACCCTGCCCGAGCGGAGGGGTTGGGTAAATATGATATATGATTTGTAAACGAACAGTTTGTACATTTTCTTAAACGAGCTAGAACACATTGGGGCGTGTTCTCTTAGTGCAATGGTTAAAGCGATAAACTGCGGAATCGTAGTAAGCGAGTTCGAACTCCAGTCGCGCCATTACGTGTGCTTTCGAACAAATACTCTTGGGAAAGGTATGAACCCACTTATCCTTCCAGCTATGGGTTAAATAGTATCACTGCTGTCTTTGTAGAAGGGTTGCTTTGGCATTAAATAACCTACTCTTTAAGTGCACACAGATAATTGTTTCAAGTATTGTTTTTAAACACTTGTAATTTTATTTAACATAAATGGTTATAGTTAAAGTATAGTAAATGATTAAGAAGTTCTATTTGACGCATAGAAGGGACCCTAAAAGGCCCGAATCTGGGTGAATTTGAGAGTAATGACACTCAAGTGGTACTCCAAAGCCTCAAGACTGGAGCCTCGCTATCAGATAATCTAGTGTCATATCCAGGATACTCATAGTGGATGCAAAGATGCAGCTGACGTATTCAACAGCTCCAACCAACTGCGCTGAAGGATATTAGTTAAAATAGTTTATGATAACGTTTAACAGAGCTTCCGCTTAAATCATATTTTTAAAGTATATATACTTTTTACACTACTTCTCTATAAATGAATAGCAACAACTATGACGCTGATTAACTAAAGTCAAGTGTATGGAGGAGCTTTCTTGATCCTATTTGGATTTATGAGATACCATCCATGTTCCTGAAGCTGAGTTATTAAGGCAGTTAATGCATAGACCTGCGCATATTCCAGGTACAAAGGAATGTGCATTCGTGTTTCGCAGACAGCTTATACATTATCCTTATTTGTGATATGTGCTTTTCTTTGCTATGGTAAAATGCAGTGTTCTCGTATGTTCGGAAAAGTTTGTCACTTGATCCCGATGACAAGAAAGAATAGCAAACATGTTAGTCACAACAAGCCTCTCAAGATTATTTCTAATTCTTACATTTTTCATAAGGAAGACATAATGGAGTCTTGCTTAGTCAAAAGAGGAAAAGAATCATCATTTCATTTATAAGCCATGGCCATCATTTTATTTATAAGCCATGGCAATGGTTAGCAGTTTTACCTCTCCACCAAGTGTAGAATATGACATAAAGTTAGATATTTAAGCCAAGGATCTCCTATGGTTGAAGACATTGCTAAAAATTGCTTTGTCTCCATCGGCATCCTTTTTCGAGGATGCGCCTCTATCTTCATTCAATGAATCTGGCCCTAACCTTTTTAGACGAGGGAACAGATGCTTACTGGGGTACAATTCCCTGAAACCAAAATTCTTAAAGTTTTGGCCTCGATCCTAATATGCCTAATCTAGTTCATTTATTAAAACCCCACATAACTGCTTATCGTCACTTAACCGAGTACCAGTTTGATTTCAATTTTTCTCAAACTTGCTTCAGCAGTGATTGAACTTTCATTTGTCAACTGTCAATTAAGCCTTTACAAATCTGCCTTCCAGGGTGCAAGAATTATTGGAGACATAACAGGTACGATCTGTTTGAGCTGCGATAAAAAAGCAATTTCAATTCTGAAGATGGAAGATGATTTTCGCATAATTGTTAATAATATCAATCAAAATCGGAGTGGTAAAAACCAAATTTCGCGAAGAAAAATCCAATGGTATCAATAATTGACACAAACCTGATTCGAACACACACACACACACACACACACACACAAAATTTTTCTTATTATTCCCCAATTGAAGGTTTTGCTTCCACGATTTTTTTTTTGTTTTCTTCTTCACAGAATCTTCCTTTATTCTGAAAAATATCTTATCGAAATATAAATTTAACACTCTTGAGAGGAGTTTTGATATATTCATACTTTATCAGCAGAGTAAATATTTAGCAATATAGCTAATTTAAGCCCAAAGGTTTAGTCCTAAGCTTAATTTTAAGTTGCATCACTTAAAATAGAAGAGAATTTGAGGCCAATCAATACCTCTGGTATACGTATGGTATCCCTAATTAGAGCAGTTTATATTGAACTTAACATAATCACTTGATAAAAATGGCGTGTGTGAAAATAATAAAACAATAAAATCTAATGTTTAAGAAACCGATATTCAAAATAGGAAGTGCGACCGATTTTGGGGAACCCGATTTGTATGACCCGTTGGGTCGGAGAAAAGCACTGGCCTCTCATACGAAAAATACAAATATAAACTTACAATTAACGCGATCACCTAACATTCAGGAATAAAATAAAATCCTTGTTGGGTTGATATGCTGTTAGAAATCAATCAAATTATCAATTCTACATTAACAAATACTAAACGGAATACATGTGTTTTAAAGGAGTAGGAGCCATCTCCAATCTAAGTTGCGGTCCTCTGAAATTAACGCAAGTTAACGCATCTCGACAGCAGTGTCTCATCGACTGAAAGTAATGCTAATATACGCATAACAAAAGCGTGGACTGCTACCGATAGGTTATCGATCATATGAAAGTCTAAGCTATCTGATAAAATAAAACAGAATTTATTCCAACTTGTGTTTGTACTTCAGTAAGGAAGTAACATATAGACGCTAACAAAACGCATGGAAAAAAGCTAGATTGGAACTACACGAGAATGCTACGAGCTATTTTGAACAAATCCTGGAAGCAACACCCCACAAAACAACAGTTGTGCAGCCACTTACCTCCCATCACAAAAGCCATCCAAGTAAGACGAAAAAGACATGCGGTACACTGCTAGGGATTCTTCTATGAATCTCTACTCATGGACGTGCCAGTGTTGTCCGACAAGCAAGGACTGATCTACATCAGCTCTGTACAGACACAGGATATAGTCTACAAGACCTACCTGGAGCAATAAACGATAAGCACAGATGGAAAGAGAGAGTTAGGGGAATCCATGCTGGCAGTGTGATTTGACGCTGATGATAACAATGATGGCTGTAAGTAATGTCTCATTTAATTTTACTCAATGTTATTGCTTCGCAGGTTCCTCACATGACATAGATTATGAAGTTTCTTTTTATGACACTTTCATCTTCAGAGTTATGAGTTTTACGAGACATAGCTCATTTCCTCTCGGAAAAATAAGAGACAACTGTTGCGAATTTTAAAAAATGGGATACTAGTTTGAATTAATGGGATAATAAAAATCTCTGAGATTAAGACAAAAGTATGAAAGTCAGAAAATGCATCGCTTGACGTAGCAGTGAAAATGATTATGAGAATATTAATTTGAATAATTCACGTGATAATGAAACACACCATCTCGGAAAGTTAAACAAGAGCAGCAAGGTCAGAAAACGTATAAGGCAAGATTTATTGAAGCAAACAAGGAAATTAGAGATGCTCGTTCAAATAATTCATGAATAATCTTTCAGACCTTCACAGAGCATCAGGAAGTCAGTAAAGCACACAGGCCGACACATTATGATCAAAACAGAAACAATTGTATGAGTGGAAGAGTAGAAAAATGTATCCACTTTTGTTAAAAGTTGCTCATATAAAAAATTATGAGACATTTTCAGGGTAAGGAATAAATACTATCATACATTTAAGAGAGAAGAGTTTTAATTTCGACGTTTAAACGATTCTTTACTTGAAGTGGTCAACATTTAAAAAAAAAGAGCGTTGAAAAATTTGAAAAACTTAAACTGCTAAGATATTTTGAGGCAGATACCGAACGTATTATCACACAATTCCAAGAGGTATATCAGTAAATCTTTATTAAATGACATTCTTTGTAATGAAAAAATCTAATTAACTTTTAACTGCTAAATAGATAAAGGGGTGTATACATATTGGACGCACTATATATATATATATATATATATATATATAAAGGAGAGATTTATTGAGAAGCAAAGTCGGCACTATAACGTTTTGGTTCGAATGAACCACCATCAGGAATGTGAAGGATGATATTTGTGATGTTAAATCAACGATGGATTTTTAAAAATCCATCGTTGATTTAACACTATCATCCCTCACAATTCTGATGATGGTTCATTCGAACCGAAACGCTATAGTGTCGACTTTGCTTTTCAATAAATATATATATATATATATATATATGTGTGTGTGTGTGTGTGTGTGTGTGTGTGTGTGTTGAATATTGTCGTGGCAAATATCTGAACAGTAAATGGAACTGACATAAAATTATTAACTGTATAGTTTACTATAGAAGTCGAATTCGTCGCACTGTGTCGTATACAAACATAGACCAAATTCTTGTTACATCAATTTGCTGGTCTAAATTTTGCTTAGAAATTTCTTTTTATTTTGCCATTAGAATTGATCATTTTGCCAGATTTTTCATTTAGATTGTTGCAACTTGTAGATTTAAAATATATCAGTTACTTGGTCCTGAGCGTGCTTACGAAGACACTGTGTGTAACTCAGAATTGAGTGAAATTAACGACAACCAAGTCGTTTTGAATACAATGACTAAAATACTAGTGATACACATGCTATTTCAAATAATATAGGCAACATTTAGCCAAGTAGGAATTTCTTGATTTTGTTAAGAAAATGCTCTTTTTATTTTTCTACACTAAGTCCATGCTATTCTCTGTTGATTTAAAATGATTTTAATAATGTGTTCTGAAAAAAATGTAAAATATGTCGTAGAAAGGCTTACCTGTGTCAACATGCAATCAACTTATTGTTTATATATATATATATATATATATATATATATATATATATATATATATATATATATATAAAGAGGGAGAGAAAGAGAGAGGGAGAGATGGGGGAGAGAGAAAAATAATAATCCGCTAAAGCATGCATTTTCTGTTTACTCAATCACGACTCAGTGGTCTTCAATGACGTCAATAATCTAGACTTCCTCGCTTTCTTCCGGATCACACCTGCGTATCCGGGATAAAAAGTTTCTGTCCAAGCCTCCGGTTATCTAGCAGCTACTTACCCTGTTACACTCCAATTAAAATAGCTTGCAATTGAAGTTGACTCGTCCTAAACGAAGGTGCTTCTAGAAAAGGAATGAAGATTCAGGGAAAAGGTCCCTTTATTCATTATGATTAAAAGTAAATTTAGCGACTGTAGTTGAGGGTGACCCGAAGGCTCCCTTTTCAATAGCTACTACACCGAGGTGTACAGGAAGGTGCTACTCCATTCCCTGATTTGCTCCACTTTATCCTTGATCTTAACCTTATAATGCGATTATATGTTATTGATTACAAACCAAACTCTTTGAGGTTCCCATCGTCAATATGTAACCTCTCTCTTTCACAAAGATGGAAAAGCGCCAATACTTATGTCTTGATAAGAGCCCTTTAAAAATATTACTATATTAAGAATATGTATCACATTTGACAAGGAATTAATATCAAAATTTGCTTAAAAACTTTTATTTATTTTTATTTTTTGATGAAGTATTTTCAGTCATTATAATAAATTATTTGGACTATGATTTTTTTTCTTCTTTAGGAAAATTAGCGTTTTCATCACAACTCAGGAAGTCATGTTTCAAATAACTATCTGAGTGAGCTATCATAAAAAAATTCTGAGTACGAAATAAAATGATTGTCAAACTTAATATCATTAATAATGGTTTAGAATTCTTCATCATAAAAGTTGAAAACTTTGCGAGTGGACATTTGTTCGCCAGTTCGATTCTTACTGGAGGCTCCATACATCTGACCTTGTTCCTAAATATGCTCAGCTTTGTAAATATAATGCAAGTTACGATGAAAATCCCAATTCCCGCTAGATCTTCGAACTGAAGAAGCAATGTGCCAATCCAGTAGATTATTGGGTGATCATTTAGTTACAACAATTATTGTAAGCAATCAGAAATCTGTGGGTCAGACGAAACAAAGTTTATTAAATAACAACACTAACAGTTTGTAAAAGCTACAACAAACATGGTAATGAGAAGGTCGAGAAACATGATAAAGAAAGAGTTCTTAGTTTGATTAGATCTTCTGTAAACTAATATCTCTAATAGATTAGTTGGTTAAAAAGATGGTTTAACCAAGCTTTCCTGAGGCAAAAGGAGCGTAAGTATTCCGTTTCCTTTTTCTTCTGCTGAGCAGAATATGTCAAGCGAGACACGAGAAATGCTAGGTAACTTCAAGATGAAACGATTGATCAATCTATTTAAATTCCTCTAACTTTCGTTTATTTTAACTTCTAGTGAAACATTGTACAATTTATTGTTCCTAAAAGTCCAAACCCACTTCTGGCTTGTACTTAAGAACAATCAAGAATATTCAATAGGCCTTAATTTATTGATTGATTTTACCAGTATGACAAAGATTAGGGAACCGCTTTCATTATACATTCATGTTAACATGTGTTGGGTAGTTATGTAGAAACAACCTTTTAATTAATGTATGGTTTCCCAAAGGAACTAATAAGATGAAGAATAATAATAACGTTAGTCATAATTATTCTACACAAGTAGTCTCATGACTTAATATACTGATCAAGTAAATATTTAAATGTGTACACGAAAGTGGATTTGAAGAAAAGGCTGGAAAAATTAAAATACTTTGGGTACATCCTAAGAGATAAACTTATTGCCTACATAATAGTTATCATCTGCAAAAATATTGGCACAGATTCGAAGTCTATTTTAAGAAATCAAAATAATCAAACAATGGCATTGTACTTGAAAAAAGTCAACAACTATATGAAGAATCTTCGTAGTATTCTTAGTTTTGCATCTCAGCCTATGAGATAGTGATTCACAGGGAATATTGTATTCTTAGGAGACGTCGGCGGCCGCCCGATCAGATTGAGGCTGGATTGAATTCGATGGGAAAAGGAGGCATTATATAATTTTTGCTGCAATAAAGAATTTTAATGAAAAATGAAAAAAAAATTCTATCGGCTCTTTGTTACACATAATTGTAAAAAGGTTATTTAAAAATAAATATTTAAAGTAATGCTGATGGTTTTTAACTAATACGAAATAAAAATGAGGTCGCGGAATAATTGTCTTCGGCCGCTGAACACAGGATATTTAGTTTCAAAATCCGCAGCTGACAATATAGTCCTATAATTTCAATTGCGTCAATTCTTTTTATTTTTTTTAATATCTTTCTCAAGAAAAATCAGATTGCTTTTACAAATCAATTAAGGAAAACCCATTTTTGTCAAAAACAAACGCTTAAACTGATTTCAGTTTCAGTTTTTCGCAAGACATTCATAATTCTATTTTTTTAAAATATAAACCTTTAAAAAAATTTATCTTTGTATTCTTTATCTATTTGTTCTCTTCGTCTTTTCATTCGTACAATCATGATTCTGTAAGCGAAATGTCTTTGAAATTCTCATAAAAGAATGTTGCTTTCGTGGGCGTTGTTTGTGGATTCTTTAAAACAGATAATGGTAATTTGCAAAGCTCGGTGGATTCTACAGAATTCTTTATTTTTTGTCGTAAATTCTGAAATGGTATTGTTGTTGTTATTGTACAAATAACCCCGCCTTAAATTCAAACCCGAATCCGATTTTATCGTCTGTAATAGTTCAATGTTTTTACACAATTCAGTTGTAAAGAATCATCGCCTTTCAGTGAATTCTGAAAACCAGTGCTAAAAACTCTTGAAGCTACACAGAATCTGAAAAGTATTCTGACATCGTTCAGAGCCTGAACAACAATGCTTTTTAAATATGGATCTGTAATAATTAGGTCACTTACAACGGTCAGTTGAAAAATCAGTGATCAGTTTTCCAAATTGAATTTATTTCCAAATTTTACCTGTTTTAAATCATTTAATTTTAAATTCAATTTGGGATCTGTTAGTACGTTATCTTCACAGGTTAATCCCAATATATCACGCCTCTTCCACTTTCTCTCTCCCTTTTTTATCTCTCTATCTCTCTTACATACACACATACACATACTCACTCATAAACACACACATAGACTGACACACACCGACAGATGCACACACACACACACACACACACACACACACACACACACACACACACACACACACACATATATATATATATATATATATATATATATAGGAAAGTGGAAGCAAATTTGTCGGTATGAAAATGTACAAATATGAAAAATTACAAGGATGATTTTATTTATAGTTTAAATTATTTGCCAACGATAAACGTTTTGGTTTTAAAACACGAAAATACAAAACCTTCATCGGGGCGTTTTGAATTCTTGATGCCGTATCTTCTGAGTTTTATTTAAATCAATTTTATATTAGGCTAATGAAAAAAATAAAATAAAATAAATAAAATGAGAATATTTTTAAAATTCCATTTCCGCCAATCGCGTTCTATTTCAAATCTGTTGATAGTAATTAGTGTTCAAAGCTGTATTTCAAAAAAGCATAACGTATTTCCTTGAAAAATCGTATCACATGAGTTTATCTATCTATCTATCTATCTATCTATCTATCTAATTTTGTCATTATCGATCTGTTTCCAACATTCCATTACACATCTATTTCAGTTAATGTAAGTTTGCTTTTTCTATCTATCTCATTCCGTTTGATCAATCTCTGCCATTCTCTCTCTCTCTTTCTCTCTCTCTCTCTCTCTCTCTCTATATATATATATATATATATATATATATATATATATATATACTTTAAAATAAAAAGGTCCACGAGTAGATTATTTATTTTTTTTCAACACGTGGTCATTTTAATTAAAACATATTACAGAACAAAGATCCAAGAAATACTAAGAGATGAAACCAACTATAAGTTAATTAATAGAAACATAAAAAATTACAAAATTCTTGGAAACATAAAACAAAACACTAACAAAAAAATAAAGATTTCTTAACTAACAACATCTCAAAAACTAGCAATTTTTACGAACTACCAAAAATTCACAGGTTCGAGGAAATAAAAAAAAACCAGTAAAATACAAACGTCTGAATAAATAAAAATTCCAAACCCAAATAAGCTCAAATTTAGATTATTGTATTATATTTATTATGGCTATTGTTATTCGAATTATGATCAATTTTTTTATTGTCTTTTAATTCCAAGATTGTTTATGTTTTTTTTTTTTTTCGTTGATGTTTGTGGTTAAATAGTTAGGTAAAATAATATATCTGTGTAACAAATATAATTAAAAATCACTGTCTTTTTGGAAATCATTTCTGTTTGTGAATTTTGAGAGCTTTCTTAAGCACGTTCTATAAAAATTTAGAATATTGAATGTGTGCCAAGAAATTTTCTATATAGTCAAGTTCATCATTTTAAAATTTAGGGTGGAAATTCTAAGATCTCTAAGTTAAAACCCTATGAATATTCCACTTTTTATTTTTGTGTTATATGAACCAATATTTCATCCCCTCTCTTATTCATTATTAGTCATATATATATATGTATATATATATATATATATATATATATATATATATATATATATATATATATATGTGTGTGTGTGTGTGTGTGTGTGTGTGTGTGTGTGTGTTTCCTTGGTATAGCACTAAACTGCATCTGATAGAGAGGCTCTAGTCCAGGAGATTTGGAGAATGTAGGGTACCTCTTCATTTCTTTTTCACCCAGGTCCACTTTGACTCGGATTGGTAGTACCAGTTAGAGCTTCATTGATGGGTCAAATGGAACTGTTTAATCATAAACTAATGACTATTATTGGTTGATTGATACGATTCAGTTGTGTTAAAATTATTTATTTCACGAAGGAATGTATGATAATAGAATTACTAACGTTAAATAGCGATAAGTGAAACCATTTAACTATGTGCAAACAAATAATTTCTAACTCATCTAAAAATAAAATTACCGACAAATTATTTGCTTACAAATTATATATATATATATATATATATATATATGTATATATATATATATATATATATATATATATATATATATATATATATATATATATATATATATATAACAGGATTTGGCATTAAATAATCTTGCAGGATTATGCACATGATCTTTAGTATTCCTTACAAAGCTTAACTTAACTTTTCCTGATTTTCATTGGGTGTTCAATATTTCTAATTACATGGAGCACCTAGTGAAAATTGAACTCTCAAACAATGGTACAAAGCGGAAACCATTACACTACATGATGCCATATATATTATACATATCTATACTTAAGAATATCTGGTTTTAAAGACTTCCAAAGAAGTCAGACAAAAATACTGTCGAATTATGCAAAATATATTCCAGATATACAAACCAATCAAGAGTAAGTCCTTTTTAATAAGCACGATTCAGACGAATCAGACAGTAATTCTTATATGTGTTGTATAGCCAAAATGTGGTTATGTAAAATATACGGATATGTGAAATGTTCACATGCATAGGAATCCCGAAACACTGACGACTCTCTTTGTTCAATTACGAAACGTTTATTAACTTTTTTTGACTTTTAGTTTTTTCGACACGAGGAGAGAGAGACACACAATTTTTACTATGCTGACTGTTTCTACACCGTTCTTCAGTCAACCCCAACTGAACTCTCAGCCCAGAGTCAGAATCTCAACTCACTGACCCAACAAACACGCGGCGCATCTCGTAGACCACAACTAGACTGGTCTCGCCCAGTTTCAAATCTCAACTAACTGCTTTTTTCAAAAATCATCAAAATTCCCGGCCCATCGCTTCAGGGCATGACGTCATTCACACCTCAGTTCCATTTCCTATCTTGGGTTTTTATTATGACATTTGTGATTGTTACACCCTCCGCGCACGAGCGTGAACTACACTCAATGTGTGCACCTGCAGGTGCACTAAGCCGAATAGTTCTAAACCTAACCAAACCGGATGATAAGATATAACCAACGAAAAATGATAATATAAAAGAAATCCTTCAGTAATTATATAACATATGTCCCTTTAGATAATGGGGACATGAGAGGATATAAGTTGACATTTTATAAAAAACAGCTGAGTAGCCAGAGATCAGGTATGTATATTTTAGTATTCGCGTTTGATACTGGAATAATGCAGTTAATACTGCCATTGTCGTGTTTTTTACATGGCAGTGTGAGCAGGATCTGGTAACATATAAACTATAAAAGACAAATCATTTGTACCAAGCTGTATTCCCGATTTAATCACTCAATTCATGCAACAGATAATAGAGCTACAGTGGGAAACTGCCATCCTTCAGAAGGATGGAATCCCTGACACGATGGAGACGTTCAACGAAAAAAAAGGGCTCTAAGGAAATATATAACCTATGTTATTTAACGGCAAATCCATTTTACTCAAAAACAATTCTATTTCAAACAATTCAGTTTAGCATTAGTACACAGTTTAATTGTCAAAAACATTTCTATTACAAGCTATTCAGTTCTAATTAAAACAATTCAGTTTAGGATAAGTATTGTTTTTGTCCACACACACTTAAATGTCAAAACAGTTCTATTTCAAACAATTCAGTTTTGCATAAGTACACAGTTTAAATATCAAAATAGTTCTATTTCAAGTAATTCAGTTTAGCATAAATACGCAGTTTAAATGCAAAAACAATAAACTTTCAAAACCACATTTAAGTTCTATTTTACCCATAGATAAGAACCTATCAGGTGTAACCACTCCGGCCTGGAGTGGACCAGGGAGCGATGGCAATGAAGGGGTACTCCGCATTCCCCAAAGCTTCAGCAATACTGGAACCTCACCATCAGATTTTTTAGTATCATATCTAGGACACTCGTTGCGGAGGGCGTCTCACCCCTCTGCAGAGATGCAGTCGGTGTATTCTACTGCCCCAGCCAACAGGGCAAGCAAGGATAATCGTACACATTCTTGGGTATACCGTCAACCAATCACGTCAATCCATCCTGTGGTTAGAGAGGTAAGAGGTACAATGGGGAACATCCAGAGGAAGAAATGAGAGTTCATAACTTGACTCCATCCATGTTATAAAGCAGCCAAATGACCAGAGGCCAGGTGTGTAGTAATCGCATTTGATACTGGATTAAAGCAATTACTGCAACCGATGTCCTGATGGTTTCTCAGCTGTTCGAATGAATTCTAATGAAATCTTACCAGTTTTTCGCACAAGCGTTACCAAGTGGTCTTTCATTGCAGTCTGAGTAACAGCAAATCTTCTGTACTCCTCTGAATACTGTAGCCAATCTTAATGATTATGTGTTTTGGATAACCTCGATTCCTCTTCTGATTTTCAATTTCTCCGAGTTTTTTATCAAGTACGGCAGCTACAGGATTACTTCACTCTTATGTTCCACGGCTTTTTTGCTCCTCTAGCAGACTTCAAGTATTTGTTTATCTTTTTGCTTTCTCTATTTTCACATTTTAGAATGGCAATATCAACAAGAAAACAAATTGTTGTTGTTTTTGGTTAATTAAGACTGGGTCTGGTCTTTTGTCCGGAATTAGGTGATCCATTTGTATATCAAAATCCCAGAGAATTTCATGCGTCCCATTTTTAGGGTAGATTCTGGTTTGTGCATATACCATTTTTAATTTCTAGCACAATTATCAGTTGATCATCTTTCCCACTCAGTCGTGCCAATTCTTGTACGTTTTTATGTTACTTTGCTGGATTCTCTAATTACTTGATTAATCATTGCATCTCTGTTTCCTCATAACTTATAATCGCTATTTTGTTGCATATCATCAGAATTTTGCTTTAATTTAATTAATCCCTATAATATTGTTTTATTAGAAGAGATTCAGTTTCTCTCTGGAGGTTTCTATTTCTTAACGATATCATGGTCGTCTTTTGCGAAATCTTGCCAGTTTGTCACTTGAAATATCCATGGTTGTTTTTTTCCCATTTCTCTATCCTAGTTTTTGTTATTTTTCTATTTGTTCATATGTTGCCGATGTTATTGACTGACGCAATAATCTTTTTTCTTTTCTCTTTTTAATGTAGTTGTCGAGTCCTTGAATTGTTGTATCTTCGTAATCCTCAATGCAGGTGAGGGTTCTTCTTGCTTCTGTTCTTGGCGCATACAGTCATTCTATGTCTTTATCTCTTATGTAAAGCCGTGTGCATTGTCACAATTCTTTTGTGCTTTTTTCAATTAGTCTGAGACCCTACCTTGTCTATTTAAAGAATGGTCCTGAGTATGTTACAAAGAAGACTGGTGAAGTGTTTATTCTTTTGATAAGATTTCTGCAGCAGGGCTTGGTTTCCAGGTTTCTCATTCTTCCAAGGTACTTTTTTTCTCATTTTCCTTTCATCTCTGCTTGTTTGGTAGTGTCTGCTTCCAATATTCCCAAGTTCTTATAACTTTACTTCTCGCTAAGCGTTCAAAGGCTTTCCTGATTTGACTGTTCTATTCCCTTCGTTGTTTCTCTTTTCCGTCTATTTTCTATGTGCGTGGCACATTTTTCAATGCCAAATTTTATTCAGTTTATAGGAATCTGTATCTTATTGTTTGTATCAGTCTCCAATTCTTTTTCATTTTTTGCAAAACAGCTTGATGTACATAAGGTGATTAATCTTTTCTTGTGATTTTGAAAATTCATAGCCCTTAGTGCACTTTCTAAATGTGTCATATAGCTACATCATTGCTATAACAAGTACTTGTGGAAAGAGTGATTTCCTTGAAAGGTGGCTCTTTAAATTTTCTACTCTGCTAGAATTTGACTTCTTGCATTTAAATCTACTTTCATGTTTTTCATGGTTTCCGGGATTAAGTTTATGATTTTGTTGGATATTTTGTATATTTCCAAACGTTCAATCATCCAAGTTTTCATGACCGCATCATAGACTGTTTTGTAGCCAATCTCTGCCATAGCAACAATTTTACGGTCTCGTTTTGGCTTCTTTGGGGGTATGCTAATCTCTCTATAATAGGTTATTTGTTTTTCTTGATCCCTTGGGTCATCTTTTCTATTCTGGAAACAGGCCATGGTACACAAGGTTTCTTTGTTAATCTATATTAGGTATATCAATAGTTGCTGGGGATAGGTCCTTTTGGAAGAGCCTTCTAGATCAGGATAGTTTTCCACTTCATCATTCATTCAAGTATGCTGGCTTCTTCCAAGCCTTTACTCCGTTGCTGAATCAATCTGTCATTGAAGAACGTGTACTTTTAACATCAAAATTTGCTTCACCCTGCTCCAGTGTCTTTTGAGTCTTCCTTCTTCCCTTATATCTTTTGATTTATTTTTTCCAGTGTATTGTTAGGCTTGTCTGCCGCTGTATTGTTTTGGTCTTTTTATCCGAACCCATCTTTGCATGTTTTCGTTACTTTGTACTTTCTATTTGTTCTCGCAGTTTATTTGTCCTTCTAGCGTTTTTTACCCATCCATATTTTGTATTTCTTTTCGGGTTCCTTCGTGTGATGCACATTTTATCACTGACTAGTTTTGCTGCTATATAAATTAGCTTGTTTAGTTAATGTTATTATCCGTTGGGATATTTTTCTATGATTTATTTTCTTGTCATTTTCTACCACGACTTTTTTGAAGTCTTGATTTCTGAGGGATGGTAACGTAGTTTTCTTTCTGTTATGATTTTTTAAAATCTATACTACATTTTTTCTGTCTTGGTGGGTTAATATTAATGTTGGGATGCAGGTTTCTAGGATGTTTTGATTTTCAGTATTTTACGCTTCAATTCGTGTTGCAGGCCTTTCTTGAGCATATTCTTCACAACAAATCCGTCTTAATTTTTCTGTTGCATTTAGGTCAGAAAACCAATCTTTATCTAGACTTAATCTAGCTTGATCTGTAAGCCTTTTGCTTATACTAAATCTTTCAGAGTCTGTTCAAATTTCGATCATTCTTTTTCTGTACTCACTTTCTGTTGGATTGCTCTTTAAATAACAGAGGATTACATTCTTGCTGTCTTCTCTTATCCATTTTTGCGTTGGTCTTTGTTTGTGTATCTGAAATTAGGACAGCCAACATTCGCAAAATGACTTTCGATTCCCCTATGTTGGCTATCAAAGGAGCACTTGCACATTATGACACTCAGACTAGAATTCCACGATGATTTGGACTTGACCTTTTTCATGTGTAGTATAATGGGGCTATCCCAGACCCAGGGTTGATTATCATCTTTATTCCTGTCATAATGTGACCTGGTAGTCTTCTAAGAAAGAACAAACTTTAGCGGGCCACAAAAATAAGGATACTTTCGCCTTTAAAATATTTAAGTTAAGTTAAAACTTAAATATTTCAAAGTCCACCCAACCATTTTATGCTAAACAAATTTTGTGGCTTCAGAGTGACAATCAATCTTAAGAATCGTTAACTTACGATTCTGATGTCAAATGTTGTCATTTTCTTAGCCTATTAGTTTGCGTCTGTCTCTACTTGGTTTTATTCAAATTTTCAGAAAGACTTTTAAATTACTTTCCCACATAACATTAAGCTACAGAGGTGCTGGAGCAATTAATTTTTATTTTTTCAGAGTGTGGAGACTTATCATTATTATTATTATTATTATTATTATTATTATTATTATTATTATCTACTTCTTTGTGAGTTTTTCACACCAGGTGATGTTTTCTCAGTGGAGTTTGAGTGACAGCAAGTTTTTCTCGAGTCTCCAGGACTCTTCTCATTATTCTGACCTATCTTAATAATGCTATAGTCTCTATTTGTCTTCTCAGTTCCAAAGTCCACTATTTGGCAGGTTCTCACTTTTGTTATTGTTGTTGACTATCACTAGGTCTGGTCATCTGACCTAGATTAAATTATCTGTTTGTAACTTAAATTCCCGTAGAAGTTTGTGTGTCTCATTCTGTTGGATGGTTTCTGGGTTGTGTATTTACCACGTGTTCGTATGGTCTAATTTGAATTTTTTGCAGAATTCCTAGTAGATTACCTTCCCCACCAAGTTGTGTCTAGTCTTATACTCTTTTTGCACTAATTTACTGCTTCGATTATTATTACTATTTTTATTTTATTATTATACACATTAGTTGACTCGTAAATGAGTACAAAGAGGAAACATAAAAGTAACTGAACCTCAATTAATAGCAGCACAAAATAATGACATAAAGAATGATTATATCAAAGCAAAAACTGCTGATACGAGAACAAGAGCACATGTCAGTCATGTGATGCTAGAGATAAATGACGCAAACTTCCTTAAAAGGAATTCAAGACTTGACATGAGTGAGTGTATGTATACGTATGTGTATATTCATCTATATATGTATATATATGCATATACATAAATACATATATATGTGTGTGTGTGTGTGTGTGTGTGTGTTTGATTTGTTTAATAGGTAGCGGGACTGGAGCAATTCTACAAATAAATGAGATGCTTTCCATTCAAAGTAATTAGCGTCGAGATTAATGTACTTTTCCATTTTGCTCTGCCATTCTTCTATCAACTACTTGAAGGCTGAATCTGGGATATCTCTCGGCTTTATTGTTACGGTCTTCTTAATGATCCCGTTGGGCTTTGGGGAAAGAAGAACCTCAGACGAAGCAAGAGCAGGTAAATATAACTTTCCTTTCATCCAGGAACTGTCGGATTCTCGGGGCGTTGTGATCAGCTGTATTGTCAAGGTGAAGCAGCCTCAATTTGAGCGGCCACAATTCTTATCTCTTCTTGCGTACCAAGTGAAGAGCTCCTCTTGCTAATATCATCTGGCTGTGTTTCAAGAACTCGGAGTGAACGATTCCCAACACATCGTGATAATATAATTTGATTTTTGATTTTGTCTTTTCTTCAGTCTCGGTGACGTTGAAGATTTCCATTGACAACTTTGGCGCTTGGTTTCTAAGTCGTGCAAAGATTCTTTATCGCATCAGCAATTATGACTCTACGAAGCAAGCCTAGTTCAGTTTGAAGACATCCGATGATATCCTAACAAACCTACATTCTGTGCTCCTTCTGATCATTATTCAGTAGTCCTGGAACGAATTTTGTGCTGATTTTCTACATGCCCAAATCTTCAAGGACAGTCTTCGAAACTCTGTCTCTTTTCATGTCCAGCTGACTTGCGATCATTTAAAGAATCAACCGACGTTCCTCATGCAGCATCAGCCTTACCTGCTTGACGATGACCTAAAGTTAAATAATTAGGGATGCTCGGGTTAAAAAAAAAAAAGGAACATATCAGCAGCGAATCGACAATGAGTTCTGATCTGCTGAAGGGAACTCAAATGAAAACGCCGTTAAGAGTGGGTGCGGGATAGGAGACTGGAAAGACTTACTTGGTGGCTGAACACGACGACGTAAAAAAAAAGCCAGTTGGACACCAGACACGACGATGTGAAGACAGCCGTAAGTTAGCTCCCATTTTGGAGTAAGCTTCGAAAGGGGTTCTCACAACAGATGCAAACCTGAGAGGACGAACCCTACGAGGAAGCACGTATTAGAACTACAATAGAAAACATGAAAGAAAATTAAAATTTGTCTCTACTCTCTTTCTCCTCACGACATTTTGTTTGTCTTTATCTAGCTAAGGCGGTCGACTTCACATGTGTTTCTTCCTTCTCGACGGCTACTAAAAACTGTGGAAATGAATAAACTTTTGCATGAGCAAACCAATATTGGTCATTTTCACATGGTTTTCTCCCTTCTCAACAGCCACTGAAAACTGTGGAAATGAATAAACTTTTGCATTAATTGGGATTTTGTGTTCGTCACTTCTACTCACGGCGAGGTTATTACGAGGTCCGACAGACACTCAAGACATAGCGCTACACGCATAAACCCGTTCGCCACGGGTTGATACAAATGTCTATGCGTACTAGTTGTAATAGTAGTTGTAGTAAGACAGATGTCTTTGGGACTGTTACAAAAAAAACTTCCATTTGAACCTCTATATAGGCCATGTATGTTACAACTGTCCATTTGGTCTGTAACGGTACACTCAGTCTTGTGTGCGAAAGGCCTCCAGCTGAGAGACTCATCTTTCACCGAATTGCTACCTTCTTTGAACCTCCTCTGCCACTCGAAAACACATGTGCATGACATGATGTTTACACCATACTCTAGGTGAAGCATTTCACGTGCTTGTAACGAAATTTTCCCAAAACGTATCAAACATTTCAGATTTATAAGTTGCTCGGTGATCATCGTTTTTTCTTTAGTGCTCATTGCTGAATGACCAATATATATATATATATATATATATTACCAAATTTATATATATATTCTTCTGGCGTTCAAAAATTTTTAAACCTTAACCAGATTTATATATATATATATATATATATATATATATATATATAACATCTGGATTGATATATAATCATTTATATGTAGGAGTTTGTACTAATTAAAGTATAAATAAATACCCATTGAAAACACGCACGCACACAGAGTCTATTTTATTAATTCTCATACACACATGTGTGCACATATACACTAATATGTATATGTTAATTTGAATTAAATTAGAATCAGAATGTCCGCTGTTCGTTACAAACTAATAGGACTGTAAACTTGGTAAGAAATATAAACATTATCAATGCATAAAAATGTAACAATATTAGAAAAATAAAAACCAATGTATATTAATAACTCAAAACTCTAAGTTTCACAATTAATATCAACAAGTCTGATTATATATATATATATATATATATATATATATATATATATATATATATATATATATATGTGTGTGTGTGTGTGTCTTACAAACGGAATAACAATGATAATAAAGAATTCAACAGTTTTCGTTTTAAAACTAAAAATGTTCAGTACTTTTGAAGTAGAGCAATACACAGAAATAATTTAAAAAATCGCAAGGTTTGACTTCTAATTGAATTTCAAAAATATAACTCCTCATGTAGACAGCAAAATAGATTAAATAAAGAAGTAATATATATATATATATATATATATATATATATATATATATATATATATATATGTGTGTGTGTGTGTGTGTGTGTGTGTGTGTGTGTCAGTGATTTCATAACTGTTTTTCTCATTGAATTAACTGCTTTTTTTTTAATATCAATAGGAAGCTTAAATGTAATATACAATGTATGGATGCTTGCAAGAAAAAATTCGGAAAATATGGTTTTGAAACTTATGCATCTTGTGCTAAAGTTTCATTTCCAAAATTGACAAATATGACTAAATCAGACTTACATACGCCCGAATAAACGAAATACGGTGTATTTAAAAAAGAATAGTTTGGTTTGTTTATTTATTTAATGCATATCAACCTTCGAAGGTAAGTTGATGCCAAATCCATTCTTAGAGAGGAGAAAGAGTGATAATATTTAACCCACAGCTGTGAGAACAAGAGGGTGCATGTCTTATCCAAGAATATTCGTCCGAAAGTGATCAGTAGTGGTCCTATTTAGCCCGTAACTAATAAGATGATTCATACCTTTTGAAATGGCATTAGTCTGAAAATGGACGTAACAGCGTGACTAGAGGTTGAACTCGCTTACTACGATGTCGCAATCAAGCACGTTTGCCATTATACCATGGGGACTTCGCCGCCCCAAAAGAATACACTGAGTAAGTCTCTGATTTGAGTTTAAACAAGCAAAGCTACAGACCGTTTTATAGGAAGCTGAAATGTGCACATACCTTCTTCCTCTTTATGAAAGACAGGAAACTCACGGAGATAACCGGCTTGATTAAGTAAAAAGTCAATATACGTGGAAACCAAATTATGAATGGGTATCTGTCTACTTCTTTCGTCATATGGGATCAAGTGATAATTTTTCGCGAATGCCTCAATATAACATATGAAAAACTATATAGTTCGCAGTGGATCCCACAATGCGCTTAATGCATGACAGAATGATTTCAACTGTTTAACACTTTTGTCACCGGTCCCAGTCTTTCTACTGCGTCTACTAACGTCGCATAAATTTTACGTGCGCCTAATTCATACCCTGGTATTCATAAATTTTCGACCTTTTTGAAACACTGAACATATTAAACGATCCCTAATCGGATAGAAGTAACATCAGGATCGGTATGACACTCCCACACAAACAATTTCCGTGATATCGTCGAGTGATGATAAAATCCAGAAATTCGAATCAATATCAGATTTTGTTTCACACACACACACACACACACACACACACGTATATATATATATATATAGAGAGAGAGAGAGAGAGAGAGAGAAAGAGAGAGAGTAACGAATTATTAACGAGGTGACGGTTTTTCAATTTTATATAAGGACTACATGTTTGAATTTAATGAAAATTTCACTGAATGATATATGTGTGTGCGGGGTAAAAATCATAAGGTTCTACAAAAATAAACTCGAGTAAACAAGAAAATAATACTTTAATTGCTTCGTTTACAGATTGTTATGGATACAAACAGTAACCAATATGCAATAAAGAGAAATCAACAAGTAAAAAGTTAAAAACGATAGTGGAGCTGATTAATAAGGGATTTGTGATCCTATAATTGAAATGCTGGTCCATAGAACACGTCAACTTTTTGATCTTATCTGATATAATTACTACGTGCTACATTCCCAATTTTCTGCCACAAGTCGTCCTTGCAACTAAATTGTTAGCCATTCTGGTAAACTTGTCACTTTAGTATGACCCACAAGGTTTAAGTGTGGAAAATTTGCTGGCTAGTTCATCTTCCGAGATCCACAGAAGCCTAATTGTATTATCTTGCATAAATATGATGCAAGTCCTCAAGGTGATCCTTTGCTTTTTTAATCAAAATTTATCTGCTCTTTTTGGAAAGATATATAAATTTGTAGTCACTTGTCCACGAACCAAACATGATGCCTCCAATAATACTCGCTCAAATAATGATATCTCTTCTTTGTTGTCGATCTACTTCATCTATAACCAAATTCTTTGCTCCAACTGTCAGGGCCACGAGATTCACCTATGGACAAAACATTTGAGAAGTTGACCATCTTGTTATCTTCTGCCCATTTCAGACACTTGCATTTTTGTAATTTTGTCAATGGAGCCATTGTCACCAATCTCATTGATGTTCCGACCTTTTTCAGATGACATCGAGTAGTTCTGAAAACAGTTGATTCTCCAATACATCTAAAAAGCTTTCCACTGGTTAGGCCTGGATTATTTACAGCTTCGCATTTAATTGGTGACAAAGAACGTTGGGAAACAACCCTCAAATGACTTTTATCGGCCCTCTTACTTACCTTCGTGGGAGCTGCAACAATTTTTTCACGGTTTGGTGATACGTTCCAAGTGCTCCAAGTGTTCGCCGGATTTTCTGGTCGTGGTAATTCAATTCACAATATTCAAAACCAAGAGTTTAACGTGGACTAGTAAATGTAAAAAAAAATTATAAAGAGCTTTTGTCTGTTAAAGTAGTTGAGGTCAATTTTGGTATAAGTCATGATTACAGATTCTGATTTTCAAGGCAGTTTCACGTTTGAACACAGGTAAAAATACTTTTCAAATTGGATTGATTAAAATATTTATTTCAACATTCATTTATATATATATATACATACATATATATATATGTGTGTGTGTGTGTGTGCGTGTGTGTGTGTGTGTAGTCTCCGTCAAGACCGAATAACGTAATTCGAATGGGGTACTGCAAGCGCTGTTGAGTGCCTTGGAGTGGTAAAGTCTAGACAATTTGAATCTTCAATGGAAATATTTTTAAATCCAATTTCGGAATCTTCTGAAGTGATGTCATGGCGATGTTTAGTTGTTTGACGACGGGTAGAAGCTGATGAATCCTCAATGATACTCGGCCGTACAGCTTCCATCACTGTGTCAGTACGCTTAAGACCTTTTTCCTGAAAGATCGCCGATTGATCCAGTTCTTTCAAACTGGGCGATTAGGTTCCAAATCATATTACCGCTGGGAGATACTCTAACATTAAGATACTGCTGGTATTTTCTCTGAGTTTGAATGATTGATCCTTTACAGGAATAGAAAAACTCAGTGAGCTTTGCTCGTTGCTGGACATCATGCATAGTCATTTCAAACTTTGAGGAATGCTTTATAACCTGCAAAAAAGCTAATAAAGAAGACTGAAAACGAACAAGAGATGTCGTTTCACTTTTAGTGGCCACACACTATAAACACACTGCGTCAGACTAAATCATGTTCGATAAATCTTTTTTATATACGTATTGGTTTAGATTGCAATGATAAATATACTTGTATGTACAAGTATAGTTTTTCATCTCGTTCTTTCTCTTTATATATATATATATGTGTGTGTGTGTGTGTGTGTGTGTGTGACATCCACAAAAGGAAATGTAAAAGCACATAATCCATATTATTGAAAAGCAATTATTGAAAATAGATGAATTAATGTTAGTCTTGATGGCAGTCTGTCCAATCGTCAGATTAAAGGTATTCATTTTATACCGACTTATGTAGACCTTACTTCCTCGTGAATAATTTCTCTCTCTCTCTCTCTCTATATATATATATATACACACACACACACACACACACATATATATATATATGGGTGTATGTGTGTCATTATGTAAATTAGTTATTACATATGCAGGTACCTACACAAAAGTGTAAAAAGTATTTGTGTGGATGCTATTGATCATTGAATCGCATTAGCACATGGTCTATTAAAAGGTGAATATAGCTATAAAAACTTGCATATTGAAAGGTTTACAGCATCAAGTTATAGATTTTTCATGAACCGACGGCTGTCAAAAAATTAACCTATTTCTGACCGGTGGCAATGCTTGATATTATAACAAAGAACATAAAAGCCCATAGTACCGGTTTCCTAAGCAGGCCATTCCTACTTTGCAGAATTATGTAACACTGTTCTTTTTCGCTCATCCAATTTATTCTTATGATGTATTCAACCGATTTTTTTAAAAATATAATGAATGAGCTTCTCAACACACACAATCGCATACAAACGCATTCTCATAAAATACGCTTGCTAATATGTAACTGCAATTCAGCAAAAACGTTTCATACCAGCGAGATTTTTATTAAAGCAATACACTTCAAATCTTCGAAATTATAGAATAAAGTGAATCTTATTCCAATTTGCAAATGAATGTGTGGCTGCGACGAAGGCTCCTGTACTCAATGAATTTTTTTTTAATAATCCATATTCGCTCCTTCTTAAAAAGAAGCACCTATATTATCTTTGTAAGAGCATTGTTACAAGGGGAACCCAACTGACTCAGAAATTGTCTAATATGTGATATATATATATATATATATGTGCGTGTGTGTGTGTGTATGTGTGTGTGTGTGCGTATAAATATATATACAATGATATATACTTCTAGGCATTTGTATATACATATGTATGTATATATATATTGTGGTGGAAAATATTCGTACACATACAAATTTTTAATTTCCTTCGAATGAGTAAACATAGTTTTCATATAATCAACAGTACACTGATTCATAACAAGTAAATTTGTATAGAAAACAGAAAAAAATGGATTTAATAGAAATGAACTCCATTTTAATGGGGAAAAAACTATTCGTACAATGCAAATTTCAGATTTTTAAATTTTTAAATTGCTTTGAAACTCTTGATTGTTCAAGTGGAATATTCTAGAAATTCCCAATAACCTTATCAGTATGTATTTGATGCCTAAAAAAATACAAAAAGAACATATTCGTGCAAGGTAAAGAATTGACAAAATTTCTTGCACAATTCCAAGTGGATCAACTTACCCACACAGTCGTGCCTAGTCTGATACTCCTTCTGGGCAAATTTGCTGCATCTGCTGATTATGTGATTGATGGTTTCGTTTCCATCACCACATAACCTACATCTGCTGTTGTGTTGCGTTTTATCTATTCTTGCTTTGATATGATTGGTCCTTATAGCATTGTTTTGTGCTGCTATGAAGAAAGATTCTGCTTCTCTCTAAAGGTTTCTCTTTCTTAGCCACATCCATATTTTCTTGCGTGATATGTCACTTTTTAGTCGCTTAAAACGTCCATAGAATTTTTTTCTTCTCTTTTTTGTTTTCTGTTTATTGTCGTTCTGTTAGTCAGTATGTTTCTGGTGCTGTTATCAGTCTTTCTCCACGCTTTCGTATGGAGTCTTCAAGTCGTTGTATTGATGCGTCAATGCTGTCTTCAGTATTGGCAATTCCTCTTTCTACGTCTTTTCTTGACACATATAATATGTCAACGTCATCTCTAGGATGTAATGCCGTATGCATGGTCATTAGTTTTCTTGTTCTCTGGTCCATTTGTTTAAGTTCTTCTCTGGTCCACTTCAAGAATGGTCGCAAATATGTTACGAGCAAGACAGCCCAAATATATATTCTTTTGATAAGGTTTCTGCTATATAGTTGTCTCGAGTAGCTTTCTGGTTCTCCTGAAATATTCTTTCTAAATTTTTTCTTTCAGCTTCACTTGTTTGGCGGAATCAGCTTCCAGTATCCCCAAATATTTGTACGTTTCTTTTTCTCCGAGTGTTCAAATTTCGTTTCGATTCCGTCCGTTTCAATTCTGTCCATTAGGAGTCGTTTACCGCTTTTCATTACTAGCGTGGCGCATTTTTCTATGCATAGTTCCATCCTATGTCCTGACTGTATATTCTGATTGTGTGTATTAGAGTTTCCAATTCTATTTCATTTTTGGCTACCAGTTTTATGTCGTCCATGTACATTAGGCGATTTATCTTTTCCTAAGATTTTATAAGTTTGTGTCCAGCTGTGCATTTCCTAAGTATGTGGCTGAGTGATATCAGCGCAATTATGAATAACAATGGTGATAGTGCATCTCACTGGAATATACCTCTTTAGATCATTGCTTCAGCTAAGCTTTTTCCTCCTCCAGTCTATTCCACTGTCAAGGTTTTCATGGTTTTCTCGATGAATTCAAACCTGTTAAACTCCGCTAAAAAATTGACCTTGTGTCATATCCTGCCCGAGCGGAGGGGTTGGGTAAATAGGATCATCCAGCTTTGTGGGACCATATCATATACCTTTCTGCGTCCTGTCTTGCTCTCTTTGAGGATGTGCTGATCAATATAGAATAGTTCTCCTGTGCCTTTGGATCCGTTGCAGCATAATTTCTGTTCCTGTTTTTACGCGGCTTGTTAGCAAGAAATATATCTTTTCCCTTATTTGTACCGTTAGTATTTTCCACTTTATGGGTAGGCACGTTAAGGGTCTGTAGTTATTTGGGGTGGTTCCTTTTGGGGGTCTTTTTGGATCAATTTCGTCCTTATTTTGGTCATTCATCCGGGTACAAACACACACGTGTGCATATATATATATATATATATATATGTGTGTGTGTGTGTGTGTGTGTGTGTGTGTGTGTGTGTGTGTGTGTATCTCTGTGTATCTCTGTGTGTTTACATGAATACATGTTCATGTTTCTATGTGTGTGTTTTAATACCTATTTAATAAAAAAATTGTAGCCAAATATTTTTTCATATTTTAGTTAAATCTTATAATGTTGATATTGTTTAAATGCTTGAAATCGATCTCTTTTGACCATTGTTTTATCATGATCAAGATTAGATATCGTAATGGACAAAACACAATAAATATCATTCTCTTTTATTTTGTTTTAATTTCGGGATTCTACCGATAGTTTTATGATGACTTATCGCATGAGACGACGTAATTGAATATCTTGCTCAATCGGCTGGGCCTGTAGAATACACTGCATCTCTGCAGATGTGTAAGACTCCCCCAACGAGAGTCCTGGATTTAATATTAAACAATCTGATAGTGAGGCTTCAGTAATGCTGGAATTTTGGGGAATACGGAGTCTCCCTACATTGACATCGCGCCCAGGTCCTATCTATGGATCACATAGAACTAAATAATGTACTTATGTTGAACTATACTGTTTAAAATAGAACTCTTTATATGTATAAAAATGGATTCGGCATTAAATAATCTACAATGGTTAATATGCCATAAACCGAAACTAAACCAAACGTAATTAAATATCTTTTAAACACCATCAATTTTTGAGTCATAGGTAAGTTTTGAGAGATTACAACAAATATCTGCATGTCGATTTTTAAAAAATCGTTTTAAAAAGTTTTATTTACAGGATTATATGACAAATTTAAGCGTTTGAATTTAAATCCACACAGTCTTTTTAGACACTGTCAATTCAATTCATTTTAAAGACTTTTATAAGAACTCAAATATTTATCTATAATTAGTTTGTTGTATCCAAAATATGAATGTATCATTTATGAATAGCTAGTCTCCATTGCCTCAGTTCTGAGTATCTGTTCGCCCAGATTTTTTAGCAAAACATCTCTTCTATCTTAGATTAAAGTGTAGTATCCCATCACCCTCTGAATATTATCATATATTTATATAATAAAAACAGTATCAAAACTCACGACTAAGTTTCACATCACTCATTCTCATTTTATTCAGTATCAATACATCTCTGTGGTGTCAATACTGGTTCACCTGAGAATCGGTAATATTCTCCTGTTTTTATTCTAAATTATTATTGAAAATATTCGAGTATTACTCTTTGTGTTTTGTTTTGTTTTGTTTTTTGTATAGAGCACTTTTTACTGATTATTGTATATATATATATATATATATATATATATATATATATATATATATATATATATATATATATATATGTGGGGGGGTGTTTATATATATATTTCTTTTCTATTTTATTTTTCTCTTTAACATTTAAATGAAAATAGAACAGGCGTAAGTTTACGAAAGTTTCCGCAAAAAGCTTATTCATATATTTTCTGGTTTATTCATATATATTTTTTGGATTCGCAACGGCATTTTGATAGACAACGGCAGAAAATTCTGCACTCAACAACAAGCCTTCGTCATTGGTCTTCTATACACAATAGCAAGTATCTGATTGTTATGTTTGAATAATTTATATTTCACAAAAAAAAAAAAAAAGAATGTATCGTACATACTGTAAACACTTTACAAGAGACGGCGTCAAATAAAAACATTTTTGTGAATAACGCTTAAACAATGGATTCACTGTTTTTGCCCCCACCAAAAAAAATGGAATATTGAATATTGATACTTTCTGATCAGGTTTTAATCGTTCATATTCTTAATACATTTCTTCATATGTATCATTAAATCTTTGTCAGTTATCTGTTGCACTCAGTAAACGTTAGGAAATGTTTCACAGAATTCATTTGAGGTGGTGTGAGGTTCTCATTGTTGCAACTATTATAGCCAATATTCTTCTTCCTAAACAACTTAAGAGTTCTTAACCCTCAATTCTCGCATATGATACCAACTGAACTCTTCAATGAGCCTGTATATATTTTTATTCTCATTCTTTAGCTATCACGTTCGCTCTTCTTTCAAGAAAATTTAAGGCTTCATAACTTTCAATCATTCATTATAATTTCGATCAACCGCTCTATGTATATTCCTTTACTCATTCATTTACTTGTCATGTCCACTGTCCTTCCTAAGGAATTTCAGTGCTCGTAACCTTTTTTTTCTTCTTGTGGTTCACTCTGAATTTACACTGAGCTGATGTATGTATATGCGCTGATTGACCCAGGCATTGAACAGACAACATCCAGGTAATCATATGATATTTATCAGCGCTTTTATTGAATGGTATGTCTCGAGTAAGTAAATGAAGAATATCTGACATTGGATCACGCAACAATGTTTTACTTTTTATTATTCCTGGCTAGAAAGAAATATTTCTCAATTATTTAGGTCTAAAATAAATGAAAAACAACAAAATTTCCTTTCAAACTTACTTTTTTTACCAGAAAATTTCTTATCTATGTACCGGGTACATGACAACTGGAAGTGATTTACATTAGAGAAGCAACTATAAAAAAAACTTCACTTTCTAAAAGAACTTGTTCATTTTTGGATTATGTAAGTATAAATAAATGTAAATTTTGATTCATATTCATCATTCAAACATTACGTAAATGAAAATAGAAAGATCTGCCTGTTTAGAAGGCTCCCTTTTCAATAGCTACTACACCGAGGTGTAGGGGAAGGTGCTACTCCTTTTTCTGGATTGCTCCTCTTTACCCTCGATACGCACCTTATATTGCTGAGTGTTAAGCAAGGAGGTCTCAAGTACCATTTTTTAAAGTCTTTGGTATGACGCGACCTGGGATTGAACCCAGGTCTCCCGGATCATTGGCGAACACTCTACCCAATGGGCCAACAGAGCAGAAAATGAAAGCTTGAAGGGAATAATGACCATTTTCTATATTACATAGTCATTGAGAAAAACACTTACTAATTCGGAATCAAATTTAAAGCGCAATTTCGTAATTTCAATCTGAATAATTTTGTTCTAAACTACGTTCTATTGTAACTATATACATAAGAATTACAAACAGAATGAATACACTGGAAGCGTTGGATTGATATGATGGGTAAAGAAAGAAAGCATGTTGAAAAAGAAACTTTTGTTGTATTAGATTTTTTTCATCATGAAGAAAAAGTCTTATTGCTGTCCATATATATATATATATATATATATATATATATATATATATATATATATATATATATATATACATGAGGATCAAACAATAGATAAAGTAAATTTAACCCCAGGAGTTTTCAAGGAAATTAATCATAATGGTTTCTTTCATAACCTTCTTTACTTACCGTTTCGCCCGAAATCTTCTCTTTAACGTAGAGTCACAATAGATCCACTCCATGGACTATTTTTTCGACTTTTTGTTATACCAAACCCGTGTTTACTCATGTGTAAACATTTTTTTTTTCACTAGAATATGCTTTTTCGTACACATCATACATTCTTCTGTAAATCTAATTTCTCAGTCATCAAAAGAAAATGAAATATCTATGAGAGAGAGAGAGAGAGAGAGAGAGAGAGAGAGATAATGTCATAAGTTTTCTATTTAACTATTCTTGAAAAATATTCCCACGACAGAGGATCTGAAAATCTTGTCTGAAAGACTACTGGTAAATATCACTTTCAGAAAATCTCTTAGTAATTTTCAAAGAGTCTATTAGGAAACTCTTATATGAAAAGGGTTGGTTTGTGCATTTAAATTGATGTGAGAGAAGTGTGCGTTTGTTACTAAGATATGAAGATTTTTAATTGTCAAACGTATTTAAATCCAATTACAATATATTCACCAACACGTCATGTAAAACACCCACAAAACAAAATCATGCCGCCAAAATACAACAATGAATGTCTAGAGAGATATGAAATAGTGCTCATAAAATAAATTTCTTCTCGCCCGATATTCTTTAAAGAACTCACCAGAAAGACTAGCGAACAACGACTAACTTAATCATATTATGGTCTATCACATTAAACCTTTTCTAATAAAAATAAACAAGAATACAGATCAGATAGATAATAACGACAAAATAAACCTATTCTGTTGCAAACAACTACATAAGAATTACAATGAATGAATACACCATTAAAAATCAAACAGTACATATCCCCAATACATCTAAAAAATACCAAGCAAATAATTCATTAAAAAAGTTAAAATATAACAATCTACTCATCAGTCATAATAAAATCCAATCAAAAATCCCAAATAAACAAAACGAATTTATTGTTTAAGAATTCATTTTGCGTCATTGACAAAATGTGATAGAATAGACACGGGGGGGGATGGAAGAGGGGGGGGAAGAGTTATCTCCTCGTTTTTTAAAACTTCCGTTTTTTTTAAACTTCGTTTTGTTTTTTTGTTTTTTATTTGCTTATTTATTTTATTTTTATTTTTCTAATTTTACCGTCGGTTGGAATTATGGTAATTTAACTTTTTTGTTTATTCTATTTATTTTCTTTTATTTTCTTAATTTCGATAATTAACTTTTTTTGTGTAGAAAAGAAAGAAAAAACCTATCCAATATACGTACACGAAAAAAATAGGTAACTGAGGCAATAGACTCGAAATTAATATAAGTATTAATATTTCCCTTATAAAAATTTATTATATAAACAAAACACAAAAAATTTAATTATCAAACTTAACAAAAAAAATAAATAAATAAAAAAGTTAAATTATCATAATTCCAACCGACGGTAAAATTAGAAAAATAAAAATAAATAAAATAAATAAGCAAATAAAAAACAAACAAAAAAAAACGGAAGTTTTAAAAAAACGAGGAGATAACTCTTCACCCCTCCCCCCACACCGTATCGATTCTGATTTATTTTATCCATAAGATCTGAAGAAGTCCTGTTATATTTTTCTTCGTGTTTTTGGTTTACATCAGAAACGCAAAACAGGATGAAAATTTATAATCCTAAAGTAACCGGTCTTTGGTTTTTTCTTTAAAGTATATATATATATATATATATATACGTTAAAATGAATAGGTCTGCAATTTACTTTTTTCTCTCACTGGACGAACGAAAAGATATATAAAGAGAGAAAGAAAGATATTAACAGAAAAATTGGTATAATGCTGAATATAGACTGAATGATTCTGATATTTTTACTCCATTCAAAAGTTTAAATCTATTTCGATTAGACTTCGTTCATAATCAAGCTGACGCACAACAGTCTTATTATTTCCTAAGATTACTGTCTTCTATGCTCGCACATGTAACATATTCTACACATTTATATTCATAGGATGAACAAACAACCAAGTTTTTGATAGCATAGTCCTACATAACATGGCGTGAAAAACATCTCTCCAGACACACGTGTTCAAGCAGGAAGTTACTCGTAATGTATAAATATTTATCTAATGAGATCTTTAGGTTCTCTTGTCTTGCTTTTATGTGTCTACTGGGATTGCCATAGGGTTTACAGTGCAGCATAGCGTTCTAATTCTGTACAGTTTGAAGTGCACGGACCAGCAGGTGTTTGGAAAGAGAAACACTATTATTAAACGATCTCTATCATGACCGGAGAATCGACCAGAAGCACGCGTCAGGGGGCCTTTGAAATCCCTGCAAGAGAAGAAAAAATCTCAGTTAATGCATAGGCAATTAAGGTCATACAACTCTACGTGTACTGGTAGATCATTTGAAAAAAAAAAGACAAAAGGGCAAAATAGCTTAGTATCCTGTGGAAACCTTACCTGGGACAATTTGCGTTCAATCTGCCCCAACGCCCTTGAGGAGGCATAAATTTGCTTTTATGGAAGAATAGCAGGTAGTTAGAGTCCATTAGCTTTTTCATAAATGGTCAGATCAGAAATCAATCCTTGTTCCAAGTACCATGTAACCCAGTACAACCTGTCACGTGCTACTTGGGTGATGGGAGTCAGCAAGTTACCTACATTCACATTGATGTATTTTATTACTGTTAATACTTTCTTTCTTTCTTTCTTCCTTTCTCAATCATTTTCAATTCCTTCTCTGCCTTTAATATCTGTCTGTCTCTGTCTTTCACTCCTCTCTCTCTCTCTCTCTCTCACTCACTCACTCTCTCTCAAGCACACACAAACACATAAGCACACTCATACAAACGTACACATACACACACATACTGCCTACTCACAGATGTCGAAAAATAACTAGATTTAATTTCCCACTAGCCTTGATTTATCAATTTCTCCCACCAGTACATGCTATATCATCCCCAATATCATTAAAGATGCACATATTATAGTCAAAAGGCTTCAGTGCCATAAGCAGATCTGGAAGCTTGACCAAGTACACAAAATAAAAAGGTTAATACACCTGGTAAAATTCTAAAAGAGAAACTGTTGAGTGATATACAGCAATAAACGTACATATGAACATTTCCAGAAGTGGGTATGGAAAACGACTCAACATAAGCAATGGACAGGAAAGCACACATGTTGGTGAGGGAAAACTAATCTTCTTGACAAAGAAAATAAACACGAATTCACACGAATAAATAATGTTTTCCAGAGACATATATATAAATATTTAATATTCGAACGAACATAAACACACGCACACACACACACACACACACACATACACGTGTATCTATGACAGCTATAGTACAAGTTATATATATATAGAGAGAGAGACATGCACACACAGCCGACTCACTCATACTTAATGTATTTCCCCAGCTTCAGAAAAGTGATGTGATGTAAACATCACATTACTTTTTACTTTTTTTAGTGCTTACACTTTTTTTACGTCTATATACGCAGTTAGTTAGATAGATAGATATGTTATTCTTCATACTTCTACCTTTAAATTACGACAGAATCACGAGAGCGAATAAAGCTTGCATCTAATCAAAAGCGGTGTCCTGTCTATAACATTCGGGGCATTTTGTTGGGAGGGTGTAGATTTGGTTTAGCATGATTTGTTTATCTAATAGCATATCAAACGTCGTGGATCATTCAATGCCAAATCCAATCTTGGAGAAGAACACTGACACTATTTAACCCATAGTTGGGGTGTAAGGGAGCTTATACCTTTCTCAGTGAACTTAACAGCGCGACTAGATTTCGAACTCGCTTCCTTCGAGACCGCAGTGCAGCACTTTAGTCATGACGACACGAGGACACTTTCCTGCAGATTTGGAGCTCTGAGATTTGTGGAGTTATCTCGTCTTTGCTATAGTAAATCGATCCTGCAATAGTTTGAAAAATCTATCCAGGACGGCAACATGAAATGAGCCCAAAATGCACTCTATGTAGAATTACATATACACCAGTGTTGAAAAACCGTTTCATCAGTAAACGCAAGGTATGCACCGGTTCGAGCCATGATCGTAATTCATTGTACCTAAAAAAATGATGAGACATTTGCTGCATAGAGCTACCATTACCACTTGCCTAACTTCATTTTTACCGCACAGGTGACTGTTTAAAATATGATAGGTATTTCTGTCGTCTCATTTATTTAGGTACAAACGATTGTTTGTATGTTTATACGTGAATTCCTGACTGCTTGGTGCACCAAATTCGTGACCAGGTGCAATAATTAGAGTAAATAGTTGTGAATAACTGTTCACTTCCTGTTCATAACTTACTCTTCTATTGGCTCCTTTTTTACTTGAAAAAGAAAGTAAAGGAGTCTATGCAAAATGCCAAAGGACACTAGTCAAAATGCTGCAGTAAAAAAAAAAAAAGAAAACCTTATCGGCCACAATAAAACGAATGCCTGCTACTACCTATTCAATATGCATCTTCATTTCTCCACTTCTCGTTATTTAAAAAGAAAAAAAGAGGAAAAAGAAAGAGGGAAAATACTCTAAGACTTTTTCGACGACCAACAAATCTTTTTCTCCTTTGACTATTTTTTCTTTGGTTATTCATTATTTATAGAAAAGCAGAAAAACATTATGAGAATAAGGTTCTTATTTCTTTGAGAATCTCTCTTTCAATTTGCATTTCAATACTGACATTTTTTCTGATGAAAAAAAAAAGAAGCAATAATGCCCACAAGGGAATTATTGAATGGACACGAATTACAGACTAAGTTAAGTATGCTGAAATAGTCTTCGAGATTCTAAACCATTTGTCGGATGACTGATATTTTTACGGTCAGTTTTAGCTAAAACATTTAATCAATATAAAAATGGATGAAAACTTCAAAAGTATTTGTCATTTTAGACAAGCTGATTTTTTTTTATAGGAGTGCTAGATTTTGTCTCCGGTTATTTACGTTTTTCTGGTTCGCTCAATGAACGAGTTTTAAAAAATGGTTGCAATTATAAAAAAATTGAAAATATTTTCCGACATAAGGAATGAAAGAAGAAATAATAGATGCGATGATACAGTTTGAGTCATTAAAATTATAAAATATGAAACGAATCAAAATAACAAAGAAATTAAGATCAAACTTGTTTGAGAGAGGTTTTTTTTTTTTTAGGTTACCAGACTAAAGAAATGACTGATTTTATTATTTTGATATTTGGTTCCGCCATCGTCACGACATTAACATTTCAATGATTATTCGTGATCATTCTCAGAACAAAAATATTTATATGCTGAATAATGCTAATTTGGCAGCGCAATATACCACTAAGTAAAAGAACGAAGAAATATTACCAAAATAATCATTCTCTTATTGAATGGTTATCAAAAGGTCAGATTTTCGAGATTACCTTAACTTTTCCTGCAGTAAAATTGAAAAAAGTGGCCATAGAAAAGATTTTAATAAGTGTATTTATACAAAGTGCTATACGTTTAAGATTTATTTTTCCATTTCCATGTTTGTGTGTGCGCGTGCGCGTGTTTGAGTGTCCATGCAAGGTCAGCAAATACATAAACTCCTCTCTCTCTCTCTCTCTCTCTCTCTCTCTCGTGAAGAGAAAATAGAGCTACAATGCATTTATACATGTAAGAATTTATTCAAGATCAAACGTTCTGGTAATATAGCAGAATGTGGAAAGCGATCACTTCACACCCATTGCGTGTACTGTACCAAGGAAACATTCTGCATCGTTTTTCACGATGTTCAAATTTGACTTTTCGTTAGTATACATACATATCTATCTATCTATCTATCTATCTGTGGGGGGGTGTATGAGCATGTATGTGAGTAAGTGAGTGCGTTTGTGTCTATACAACGACAATGCTGGGTTCTTCGGCTAGAATATATATTTTTATATATATACTAGGGAGAGTCAAAGAGTTTGTTTTATTTGCGTAAGTATTAGTTTACAGCGCTTATACTACGCAACCGAAATTCCATCCACCTGTCTACAAATGATGTTATCAAAACTGAATTTAACAAATGTAGTTGCGAATTTCCTTAATTCCACAAACACTACCTCTGGAATATCAGGTGAGGTAAGATAACTCCAGTACAACATATCTGCACAAATATCGATAGTTTCCAAGATGAAAACGCAAGTGAAGAGACTACAGATATCAAAAGAACACATAAATTTATTCAGTCGAGAACACTTCCGAATTAAACCAGTAAATTCGAAATAATTTTTTATGCAATATGTACTATCATGCATAAGGACTGGTTACAATAACCTGTCAAGCCACTTGGTGACTTTTTGCTGTGGAGAGCCCACTATTGATAGTATAGGTTTAAGAGGTACCCCATCCTTATGGGTTTTAGGTAACCCATAAAGTCGAGCTCATATAGATCCAGTGGGTATAATCTGTACTAGGCTTTGGCCCCTACTATGGCTGGTATTTTTATGGGTTTTGATGAGGCTGATTTGTTTTCCAAATATAAAGCACCCGAAGTGTATTTTCGTAATATAGACGACACTTTTTGTGCATTTTGGAGTGAGACCGGGGCTGGCGAGTTTTTCTCACATTTAAATAACATGCACCCTGCGCTAGGATTTCCCTGAGACACTTTGTAACGAGGGCTTCCCTGAAGACATTGTTCGATCTGTCACCATGGATAAAATTTCTAACATCAGTAAAATTAAACCTGATTCAGTCCAGAAGTGCCCTGTATATCTCAGGTTGCCTTGGTTCGGTGATATTTGAGATAGATTTATCAAGGAGATCTCTGCTGTGTACGTAAATGCTATTTTTCTACCAACTTGCGGACTGTTTTGACATCTGGTCGAAAAGACGTTCTCGCCCCTCCCCCAACATAGACGTTCTTTGATTTATTCGTTTAGATGTGTTCGCGGTTTGGTTTGCGGGAGGACCAATCGACGTTTGGATTCAAGAATTAAACAACATTTACCCACTTGCTGACCGAATGAACAACACATACGGGTTTTCCACTGCAGAACATCTTATGAATAACCGTAATTGTGCCGTCCTACAGTGCAGACTTTTTCACTATTCTAAGCAAGTCCCACCCGGACTATCATCTGAAGGTGCTTTAGGCCATTCATATTCTCACTCGTAAACTGTCCCTCTGTAACCAGAAGGAATGTTTATTGGGTTTGAATTTGATTACTATTTAATCTACCCTTGCCTTTCCAGTCAACTTGGATTTTTTTTGCTCCTCTACATAACGCCCCTTGTCCTTCTTAATCGTATTCCTTGATGCAACTGTGATCAGTGAGGACCGAAACCGGTTTGTTGGTTTTATTTTTTTTTAAATGATTAAAATCGGTTTACTTGTGTGTATAATAAAATTGTGTACCACGCCGTAGAATATATATATATATATATATATATATATATATATATATATATATATATATATATATATATATACAAACATACATCGGTATGTGTATATATATATATAGACAGACAAAAATCATTAGAAAAAAATAATTATCAATAATTTTCAAACCACACTACCACACATACACGCAGAAAAAATCTCCATGACACACACTCACACACACACAGAGGAAAAATAAATGTTAATGAAATCCAAAACCACCCCAATAGACACACATACACACACACGCACGCACACGCGCGCGCACAACGACCAAAACATATCAAATATCAATGAGTGGAAAAAAGCAGGCCAAGGTAAAACACACTCTAAGAAAACGAGAGGATGCTCTCTATATAAACCCATAACCAACTAAAAATCATTCAAACTGCAAACATGAGTGAGTTCAAGTCTCATTGAGTACCCCATTAACAAGGACTTGTGCTCTATATGTTCTCTGACAAAGTAACAAGCTGTAAACATACGTATGAAAGAACAAAATAAGTAAACAAATTCAAATTCTTCGTGGACCTATTTTTAAATACATAATGTAGTATAAACTAAAACACGTAATATTGTCATTTATGAAAAACATAACTAATATGATGAAATTAAGAGATGTTTCTTTAACAGACAAATGGAGAGCCCCCAGCTGTAGAAAAAAAGAAAACTTGATCGAGTGACGATAGCTTGTTTATTAAGGCCAGACGCGCAAATCACTGGATACGTGACGAATGGAAATTTCCGTTCAATATTCTCAAACAGACTTTACGTCCAGCAACTGTGAACTACCATAGCAAAATCCAAATTCGGCCGCTAAATTCTGATACCGTCCACTCATCAGCCACATTCCTCACGACAACTAGCTCTTCTTCTTCTTCTTCTTCTTCTTCTTCTTCTTCTTCTTCTTCTTCTTCTTCTTCTTTCACAATCACCACTTGTTCTATAGGAAATTTAAAAAAATATTATTTTCTTTCTCTCTCTCTCTCTCTCTCTCTCTCTCTCTCTCTCTCTCTCTCTCTCACACACACACACACACACACACACACACACACACACACACACACACACACACACACACACACACACACACGCAGAGTTACGCTCACACATATACACGCACACAAACTCACTTTCTGTCTGTATGTCTGACTTACGAACATAATCTCTCACCCCCTCACTATCTATCTATCTACGTTACTTTTTTTCTTTCCTCTCAAAGTTAAAAAGTCTGCTAAAAAGTAATTTTCGATTTTATACACCTCTACCCTATTTTTGAAAATGTAAAAGTCTTAATCTTCAAAACATACCGGAATTTCATCCAATTTCGTTCGAAAATATACTTACTCTTTATCAATTTGCTTAGGGGTGCAGTTATTTTTAGACTACTGCAAATTCATAATTTGGGTTATAGTGTTCCAGTGCTGATGAATTAAATAATAAATAATACCTGATAATATGCGTTTTAATTGTATAATGTACCACTATAGATATTCAAATTCTGCTGTATTGATTTAGTTTAGTTTTTGGAATATATATATATGTGTGTGTTACGTTCACTTTCGAGAAGGTGGTAAACCTTTTTATCCCCATATACTTATGGGTTAAATAATACAATGACAGTTCTTCTACAAGGATGGCTTTGGGATTAGATCACTCACAGTTAAACAAATAAATCTAATATATATATATATATATATATATATATATATATATATATATATATATATATATATATATTATAATAATTTGCAAAGATGCTGAAAACAAAAATATTAACCTGATTGAATACAATTTCAGACATCGAATAAAAAGTAGAAACTGAGTGATGGTTTATGAAAATGAGGACGCCAAATCAAATATGAATGGTGGTTGTGGGTACGTTTTTGTTTTCATAATAATCTTTACTAGACAATTTGTTCTTATTTTCTTATTTTGTATATTAACTCGTTCGAGCGTCTTCGTAAGTAGCGTAATTTTCAAATGCTAGAAAAAAGCAGAATGATTAATACAAAATTCATTAAAAACCTTATAGAATTAAAACACATTTTTTGTTTTTTTACAAAAACTATTCACAAAATTATTGCCCATATATATGAAAATAAAACAATGATATTATAAATAAATAGCACAAAATTGTCATCTCTAAAAATGCTTTTTGAAATCATTATACAAATTAGACATCTATGACTGGTAAATGTTATGTGTTAGCACGTATCAACTCAAGGCACGTTTATCATATGTATCAATGTTTTCAATTGTTGTTGGATGATCTGATATTAGCAGAGAGGCAAAAATACGCACAAGAATTCGCATATATATATATATATATATATATATATATATATATATATATATATATATAGTATCGGTGATAAATAATTACACACAGATCAATTTTCTTTTCTTCGAAATGAAAATACAAATTTCAAGTGGAACATTAACCGATCAATATATATATATATATATATATATATATATATATATATATATATATATAACAACCCCTCCGCACGTGTACTATGTGCAACTTAGAGTCAATTTTTTAGCTGAATTTAAAAGGTCTGAATTCAGATCGTTCCTTCTCTTTGACGAAATTAAAGATCTCGTTCTATCCAACTATTTATCCAAAGTGAGAGGAAGAATAGTTGGATTCATACATTTATAAAGGACATTAGTGCTATGTGAAATGCAAACTTCATAACGCATTTGAACTCGGTTCGCCGTATCCAGTTACCAATATACCATGAACGCTTCCATATATATATATATATATATATATATATATATATATATATATATATATATATATATATATATATATATATATATATGTGTGTGTGTGTGTGTGTGTGTGTGTGTGTGTGTGTGTGTGTGTGTGTAAATCTTGTAAATCTTTAGTTCGATTTTATAAAGAGCGCACACAGAAAATTCTCTTCCCAACCAAAAATGAATGACCTTGAGTGATTCGAATGATTCATGCTATTCCATGCTTTTGTTTTTTTTACTTTATTACACTTTCCACATTATCTTTCAATTTTTTCACACTGAAAATAAAAATAATGAAATTAAAATGAAAAGGAATTTAAAAATTCAAAACCTTTTTAATAGCCACTCGTTTGTTTGAATTGATTGTATGTGTGCATGCTCATGTGTGCATATGTAATATCTATGGATCTGTTTTTGAAAATATTTTAAAATGAGAACGTGTGAATTGTCAAACTTTAAGAAAAGAACTTGAAATAACTAAATCTTTATGTATTTCCCGACTCTATTTTACCGACTCCAAAGCCTCTTTATTAAGGCGAATAGAATTAACTGCTGGAGAAAATTTCAAACTTTGGAATGAAAAATAGTATGCATTTTGTAACATTGGCCTACCATTCCCTATTTACATTTGTTTGGAAATAATTTAAGTAAATAATTTACTATGAAGTTATGAACAAAATATCAAAAGTAATCGACGTCTTGTCAAACTAAGATCATTCGAACACAACATAAAATACCCCAAAATGCTGATATCAGAACCAAGCCACTCATCGTAGTAAAAAAATATGATTTAATGATCTTAAACGAAAAAAATCCCCACTTTGCCATTGATGTAAACGAGGCTCGCAGCAGATTCCAGTGCGGATATGAAAGAAAGCAAAGCGCAGGAAAAAAAAAAAAAAAAAAAAAAAACAGAAAAATAAAGCATAAAAGGACTTCGTCGGAAAGCTGATCAAATTATGGAATATTAATATCAAGGTGTTGCACATAATGTTGGAAGCACATGGAGCAGAATTATGGGCACTGAAAGAGAGACAGGGAGTTTTGGAAATTCATGGAAGAATCGTTGGTTTGAAGTCTCTCAATCTCCACAGATCACACGACAACTGGTGTGAGAAGGCCAAATACATGAAATGATAGTAATTTTACAATGGATTTATTGGTTTAGATGCAAGGAACTTGTAAACCTAAGTTTCGAAAAGAATCTTCATGAATAGAACGTACCCGTTGTTTATAAGAACTAACACGTAACATTAAACCGCAAAGCTCTCAGTAATTAAATAAATAACATTGACTAACCTTTTCTTACGTCAAATATAAAATAATTTCTTTGCTAGGACGTGGCAATTTGATTAAATACACGAAAATGATTATCCAATTCTATTTAGGTGTTTCGTTGGCATATCATCATTAATTCTTTGTATCAACGCCATAAATATTTTTGTAACAATCGATGAATAACTCTTAATGTATGGTTATTTCTTTACCTTATCTGAGGATAGCACAATTGCGTTCTACACAATCGTACTTCAGAGTTGTCTTTCTCTTAAACTAGACTGCTCTACTATGTTTTCCATAATTAAGGGAGATCTGAGTTTAGGCTTCTACCAAGAGCATAAGTGTAAAGTCCCGGTTGAAATTTGACTTTGGTAAGCCGAGACCATTTTTTGTGCCGATAATCATCACGAAACCAGCACCTCCAAAATGATGAGCATAAAATTGCTTTCACCGAAGACATTTGCACAAACTTACCACTAAAGTTGCCTAAGTCTGGCACAAGGCCAAAATAAGGATATTCTCAGTGAATGTCGAACACATTACCGCTTACGATAACTTTTATGATAGCAGATACCTCCATCAGATATTTCCGGGTTCGTTCAAATTTGCACAAGTTCAAAAGCGTTTAGTTTTCAGGGTGGAATTCACAACGATACTAACTAGACTTATAAATACTGTTTTACAGCAACAATCACAAGTATATTGGTTGGTTAGCTTTTTGATAGTAAAACCAAATTTAAATATATTTAATTCATTTCTATTCACTAGTTTTCGACGGATCTCGGTACAAATTTCGCATGTTTTCTATATTCACATTCCTAACATATTTCTAACTTTTCCGCCAAAAAAGCTTGGAAAATTATTTATAATAAGAAAAGAAATTAGCATTATTTCTATTATGATTGATAACATGATCATTATCAAATATATGAACACTTATATATAAATGTATATATATATATATATATATATATATATATATAATTGGAAGAAAAATGATTGGTTATTATAAATCTATTTCAGCTGACCACTCCATAAAAGCAACCAAACTCATCAGATTGCCCTCGCTTAATTGAAAAAAAATTATTTGTAAAATATTCTTTCAACTCGTTTAAAAATGTAAATATCATGAATTCTCGGCTGACCTTAGGTATCATCCTCCAACTCATCATTATCGACAGCAGTAGTATCACTGGAAAAGACGTTTCCCAGTTTTTCACGTTATAAACTTGTTTGCGCTTTTCAATTGCATATCTCCTCTAACTCATCACTGCACCTTCAATCAAGTCTTTCTCAATTACAGTTTATCCTTCATGAGCAACATTCTTGTAATCGTTTCTACAATTATCTTCTTTTTACTTATGAATTCTTCTATTTTCTAAATGTTGTTTTACATTTAGTTCATCTTGTTCTTTATATAACACTTAGAATTATTCTTAGCATCATCTTTTCTATTCAACTTTCTACGACTCTGAATTTGCATTGTTTTGATTTTCACATTCAAATTTTATAACTGATATTATACAATTATAGTTAATCTTAGACTTTACTATATATATATATATATATATATATACATTAATCTTTGCATATAATTCTGTTGGTGTGAAAAACACCCAGATTGTACAATTTTCAAATTCTGAACCCAAGAGGAAAAAATCAGTAAAAAAGAAAACACGAAAAATACACGTGCTACTTCATGTGAGTACATGTACGGGATTACTATTACACGAAATGTGAATTTTAACTGTTCAAAGCATGAAAACCCTTAAAACACACAAACGCACACAAACTCCCACAAACACATACACATATTTATTTATATTTGAATATATATATATATATATATATATATATATATATATATATATATATATATGCGTGAGTGGTGAGTGCATTCGCACACATGTTCACACACACGCATATATATATATATATATATAGCATCAGTGGAATCATATGTTTCGTTCGTTGTAATTGGCAATTCGATCTTAACTGAGTGCTCCTATTTATGTGAAATGTGGTTAATCGGCAAAACTAATCTTATAATTATCTCTCTCTCTCTCTCTCTCTCTCTCTCTCTCTCTCTCTCTCTCTCTCTCTCTGTATATATATATATATATATATATATATCACTCGTTATATATAGTACTAAATTCAACTAACCTCGTCATCTATAATAACATCTCTCTCCCTCGGTTAATTACCTCAGTATGACAATATAGTATACCATTTTAAATGTCTTCACGGAGAATGTTTTCCCAGTGAAATAAATACCTTTAATGGCCCGACTCTAGTAACTCTGTCGAGACGCTTAACACTAACCCTTTTCTGAAAATAGTTCCATCGTTCCACATTTCAAAATACTTTCGTGTTCCACCTTTAAAAACAGAAAAATTCCAACTGAAAACACCTCCAAATTTCATACAGAAAACCAAAGAAAAACTGCAAATTCTTGTACTCCAGTATAAAGATTAAAAAACGTTCCTTGAATAATATCAACTTGAATATAGCAGCCACATTCTAATGCCTATAGCCCAATTCTCGGTAGTTCTGTTCATACCTCTTGTAAAACTTCTTTTTCTTCCGTAAATTCCCCTCCTACTTGTTCTTTCTCCCACATTTATATGAATATATAGGATTCATCATTTTTTTTTTTGTCATTTGATTATTTGCTATCCCAAAGACATCTCAAGTTTGGGCCAAAAGTGCTTGTGAAACATACGGCGCCTTCCTACATTTTTCCATTCAGAAGTCAAATGACTCATACGGAGACTGAAACGGGTCAAAGGTGAAATAGACAGATTCGAATTGTCTTTCCTTTTTAATCATATATGTGTATATATATACCTCTCTCTCACCACATGTGATGAAAAGCTAAGTATGAGTATAGACATTATCTTCCATAAGCACAACTTCCCAAATAAATGGTGGACAAGTGTGTCAACTAAATAACCCGTGATATCACATAATTAAAGAGATTTATCACTTATAATCAGTTCGTGACTTTTACTTCGTAGATAATAGAACTAACAAAAATAATTATCAAACTTTATGTGTAAATCTAATGACTAATCAACACAAATGAGTCGGTGACTTTTCATTAATTATCAAACAAATAGACAAGCAGAAAAGTCTATGTCTGACCGGAACTGTAGACTTCTACTGCACAAATACAGCAATATGGTGCATGAATTGTTTTTCATTGGATCGATTAATTCTTCTTCCATTACTCCCTATTGATTTACTTTTTATTGTTTCTTGTAGATTAGAGCTTATCTTGATCAACAATAATCTGAATTTGTTCACTGTCTTCAATGTTCTTTAGATTACCGATTCATTTTAATTAATCCATATTATTTTCATACCTGTGTCTTTAAAGTATTATCCGAGGACTAATGCCTTTGATATATTTCCACGAAAACTGCAGCAAAGACAATGAACACAATGACACCATTTGTAGCAAAACGTTATTTTCTTTCGTAGTTACCACCCCGAGTTAGGCTTTTGGTTTGATTTGTTTGGGTTGATTTGTTTAATGATATATCATATCCTTATGGGTTATTGAATGTCGGAATTTACTTCATTTCTAAATGCTTGATTATAATCATAACTTATCGGTTTAATTTTCCATATTTTTGAATTGCACATTTGTTTTAATTATAATAATCTTTTGTTTGTGTTGTTAGTTTGTTTTTGTTTTTGTTTTTTTTTTTTGTTTTTGTTTTTTTTTTGTTGGCATATCAACTTTTGTGGGATTTGTGGGTTCATGCCTTTCGCAAAGGTATTAGTCCGAAAGTGAAAGTAATAGCACGTCTGCAGTTCAAACTCGCTTACCTCAATGTCACTCTTTTGCACTTTAGCCATTACTCTACGGGAACTCTCCCGTAATCTTTTGTTGGTACAGTTAAATATTATCAAGTGTTCCTATCTAAAAAATTATTTATACACAATTGTATTCTTATTACAAAGGATTTGCACAGATATCTGTTATCAAGTATTCCTATCTAATACAAGCATATTTCAAATATTAATTTGACCCATAGATAGAACCTGCGAATATTAGCTATGAAGCTGTGACAACATGCTTCCCAGAGTTTCAGAACTGAAGCCTCATCATTGGATGTATTTTGGTGTCTTACCCAAGATCCTTTTAGTGAGGGTCTTACAGAGGGGATGCCGATGTATCCTAAGCACTGCCAATAGAGTGATGGATAATTTCCAAAATGTATTCCTATCCAATCTGAATATTTTCAAACCAATCTATTTAACTCATAGATGCGACCCTAACTGGTAAAATCCTTCGGGTCAAACTGGACCAAAAACTAATGGCAATGTAGAGATACTCCATATTCTCCAGAGCTTCAGGACAGGAGTTCCACCATTTAATACAGCTTAATGTCGGATTGGACCACTCCTGTTTCTGATGTGGGGAGATTTCTTACCCGTCGACAGAGGATAAAATCAGTGTATTCTAAGAACCGCGAATTAGGCAGACCTCTGCATTTTGGCAAGAGATGAAGATCATGCAAGCTGAGTATGTCACTGGATGTGACTCACTTTTCAGCAGCGATGATCATAGTACCAAGATTATCATATTGCCAAGAAAATGTTGTCCTTGTAGTCCATCTTTCATCGACTCGATCCAACCGGATAAGCTGTGTTGTTTTAACATGTCTTTTAATCGAATCCTTAGAATTAATCCTATCCAAAACATCATACTTCAAAGACTCTAAATATTCTTGATATGTGAATAACATATTACTTATCTATCCTTGTAAAACTATATTACAAAACATCATAATTAAACGAAAGTGAACCAACAGTTGAATTAACTTTTAATGAGACTAATGCATACAACTTTTTCGTGGAATTTTATCAATTCGAAATATTGATAGATTGAAATTAAAATATCCAGAAAACCAATCAATAAACACGATTTTATAAACTTTTGCACCAACAGAATAAAATCTAGAATAATTTAAAATGTCATGTTTCATTTAAAACACTTTAAAATCCTTCATTATGTTTATCATTATGTTTATCATTATGTCTATCATTATGTTTATCATTATGTTTATCATTCCACTTTGAAAAGAAACGCACAGAAAATTAAGAGAGCATAAAAAACGGAAAACGAAAATAAAAACAATAACACAAGTTTCCAGACCATAATATTAAGACCACAAGCACCAAATTGGAAGAAATTTAACATATCTTCACACATGAATATCATAACAAACACTTTCCAAAGAATTCAAGATTTATTTAATGAAAAGCAAAAAATTGATTTCACATCAAAAATAGTAATTTACTAAAAATTTCCAGAAAATTAACGAAAAGAACGGATGAATATTGCAAAAGCCTTAAAATAAACAACAATTTTAATGTTCCTTTTACCACTGCAATATTTCAGGCTATATTTTAGTATAAAAAGACTATTTTTTTAAATAAATAAATATACAATTTATTAAAATGACGATGTCTGGAAAGTGCTTAGATTCATGATCAAATTCAGACCCGGGTTGTTGCAATATATCTGCAATACTCATCATGTTAAAACTCATTAAAATTCAATTTGATTTCCAACTCTTGCATTCTATCTCTTCCATGAACTTCAGGAAAAGTAAAGATGAAAAATAAAAAAAAATGCCGTCACCCATCTGAAATGAATCAGTTGTTGATTTTCTTCTCCTGCCCACGAGAGGATCTCACAGCAAATTATCACCATGCTACGAGTCACAACACTACTCCAAACTATATTCCCGTTACACTTTTTCTGTCTCCCTCTTATAATCTTTATATTTATTCAAATTTGTTTTTATGCAGTTTTTTTATTCGCTAAAGATCAGTCAGTATTTTTTCTTCTTTCTTCGCCTACTTATGTTTCCTCTCTTTTCGTTTCAACGGTCTCTTTCTATTTATTTTCTCTTGGTTTCTCGGTAGGGAAGCACAACACTGCTACCAAAATATTATACTTTTAATCGATCGGAAAGAAATAAATACCATTGCTCTAACAAAACATTGATACCATTCAATGAAATAAGTGAACTAGTATCCCTATTTTTGTTGTTTTAACTACTATGATTTTCTTCAGACGTTTTGATGTTGTCTGAAGTTCTAATAAGAATTATAATGATTCACAAGTTATTTGAAGAACGATGAGTATAAATCTCTGCAAATATCGCTGGAGTTGAATTAATACGTGGTAAAAAGGAGCAAAATAGAAATAATAACTTGTAATAAAGAAAATATTGGTAAAATAATATCCCAATTTATTATCCAAACAGTCTGTTTTTAAAAGCACGCACTTGACGCTGACGGATGACTCTCAAAATTTAAGTAAGTTTAGAATTATGAAAATATTTCTTTATGTAAAAGTAATTTCATTCCTTTCCGCACTTTTAAACTTCCTTGAAATTAATTAAAAAAACTGGATAATAACAGTTAATTGGAATTCGTATAATTTGATGGAATGAAACTGAGTGTGTTTTCTTGTGATGTTAGAAGTTCAGTGAAATGTGCACCTTCAAATAAGGTGTCTAAAAATCACAAATTTGTGTGTTTCTTTCCCTATAAACATAGAAGTTAATCAAAATAGAAGTTGTTAATAATAATGATAATAATAATAGATCGATTTTCGTAATCCAGAATGGATAAACTTTATTTTCCGGTAATTAGATCTAAAATGAAGGAAACAAACTCAAAATGCGGGATTTTCCTCACACAGAAGGTCGCGGTAAATTTCGTGATGATTATTAAGATTAATTAATTTTTACAAAGATAGTGCAAACAAAATGAAAATTACTATATTGTTGGTCGAACGTCACGTTAATTTACAAACGAGTTAATTTGTTTATATATTTTTTAAAGTTTATGTTTACCAGTTGATGGGTTTGGCTTTTGAAAATATCGATAACAATATAGTGCGCACACAGAGATTCCCACACACCCACACATACACACACACACACACATAGACGTTTATAAATATGTCCGTATACAATATAAACAGGACATAATATGCACATATATTCGTCAATGTAATTGATGCGTGTGTGTGTGTGCGTGAGAGAGAGAGAGAGAGAGAGAGAGAGAGAGAGAGGGCAGTATGTATGCATGTGTGTGTATGCGTGTGTGTAAACAATCATTTAATTTTTTGCATATGTACATGTGTGGATAAATCTTTATTTTAATTACATATTCATTTATGCCAAACGTTATGGAAATAAACAAATTTAGAGATGTTCTCATCTATCGATCTATCTATCTATCAAGGCGTTCTGACAGCATGGTTTCTCTTGAGAGACTGATTATCTGCCCCTATTGGCCATCGGGCTGAGAAAATCTTCTAAAAGGAACCCAGTATCAGTATATAGATAAATGTGAATTTTTGTTGGTTGAACAACTGTGTGTCCATCGTGACACGTCGGTTATTTTTTTGCTCTTACTCCTACAGCAGTTCCCAGGATGCCTTCCTTGTTTTATTTCGATAGTTTGTGAGATAAGAGGTGAGTGACCGTAAAACTAGTTTTCTCGGGTGCTGCTTCCAGGATTTGCTCAAAACAGCATGCAGCATCTTTGTGTAGTTTTCATATAGCCTTTTCTCCTAGTGTTTCGTTAAAGTCAAAGTAGAGCAATCATACAATAATACTGCAATATCTACAATTTGGAAGAATGCCCTTTTTATTCTATCCAAGAAATCAGATTTGAGAATTATTCTCCCATGTGTAACTTTATTAAGGCTGACACAGATCATCTTTGAATATATTTCAGTAGAAAATAACCAAAGCAACTTTTTAGATATTCAGAATCTCTTTTTTCCCAAAAAGGATATTGGTATTTGAGGAACTGTATAAAAATAACTTCAAAATTCGAGGAGGGAGTTGAAAATCCAAGGAAATGACAATCGAAAACATAAGCAAATAATAGATAAGACGCAACAAAATAGCAAATGTAGGCTATGTGGTAACAGATGTGAAACCATCAATCACATAATAAGCGAATGTAGCAAATTAGCACAGAATGAGTATAAGATAAGACACGACGTGGTGGGCAAAATGATCAACTGTGAGATGTACAAAAAATTTAAATTTGACCAAACGAACAAACGGTATATGCGCCACAACCCAGCATCTGTCCTAGAAAATGGCACCAATAAACTCATTTGAGACTTTGACATACAGACGGATGGCTTAATCTCGGCCAGAAGACCACACCTAATAATAAGCAACTAAAAAAGAGAACTTGTAAAATTGTCGACTTTGCTGTCCCGGCAGACCACAGAATAAAACTGGAAGGATGGGAAAAGAAGGATAAGTACCTCGACCTTGGTAGGGAATTGAAAAAAACTATGGAACACGAAGGTGACAATTATACCAATTGTGATTGGTGCTTTTGGTAAAGTTACTAAAGGGAATGGAGGAATTGGAAGTTGGCGGACGAGTGCAAACCATCCAAGCTACAGCATTATTGAGAACGGCCACAATACTGAGAAGAATCCTGGAGACTTGAGGAGACTTGCTGTCACTCAAACTCCAGTGAAAGACAATCAGCTAACGCTGATATGAAAAACTCAAATGTGTAAATAATAATAATATAAACCCTATAACTTTGACAAAGAATTGAAATCATCTAAATACCAACTTCACAGTAATCAGCCAACGTCGCCAGATTTGAACGTTGTAAAAATTCAAATACTATAAGAGAACATATTTAAAAATTATCATTTGTTATTAAGTGTGCACATACGCTCATACATAAACATGGATTGTGACTGTAAAACGCGTCGAGAGTAAAATCTTTGTTGAGTAAACTGACCAAATAGAAATTCTTGGCACCGCCTGTTGATAATTTTGTAGCAAAATCTCAGTGTTAATAGGATCTGGATGTTTTTTGTTTGAAACTCTCTGGAAACATGGCAACTTTCTTGCCTTGAAGTGTTTGAGAATAAAACTCTGTCATCATCCATAAATTGATTAGAATTTTGGCATCTGTAACTTCTCTTTCTTTTTAAAGCCTCTTGGCATAAACACTGACATTCGTCGGGTGCATGAGAGCAGATTGTAACTATCTGTCAGAAATAGTATGTGTAGGCTGAGGGCACCTGCTATGAAACGATAGTTAACGAGTGAGAGAATCTTGTTAATCATTTCTATTCCATGAAATATCAGTAAGCTCGATTGTCAGAAGATGATGATCAATTTTTATGCATTCATACCAGACAAAACTGATTGTAGTAAATGTCAGGAACTGACATTTTACTGGCAAGCGATGGTTACCAAAGACCATAGCAGTGAGTTCGATCTTTACTTAGTGCCGGGCATTGATGGATTTATATCGGACAAAAGGAAATTTACAGACATTTCGGGATAGATATTAAGTCTGTCACACAAAACATTCGTTTGTAAAGGAAATTCGATTCCTATTCTATCAATCTATCAGTTTATATATATATATATATATATATATATATATAGGCAAATGTAAGCTGAAAAGTTCTTAGACAGACCAAGATAATCTCATTGAATGTGATCAAACGAGGTGTATTTTTCAACAATTCCCCCTAACTGTACAAACACTTCTTTCGTTGGTGCTGAGAGCTTGTTTAAACAGTCATCAACAGCAGATATAAGTTTTTCAGCCCACTCATATACTGATATATATATATATATATATATATATATATATATATATATATATATATATTAGTATTATATAAATGTATGTATATTTATACATCAGTCCCTATCTATTTATCTACTCACACAAATGTATCTGTGCGTGCGTGCGTGCGTGCACGTGTGTGTGTGTGTGTGTGTGTGTGTGTGTGTGTGTGTGTGTGTGTGTGTGTGTGTGTGTGTGTGTGTGTGTGTGTGTGTGTGTGTGTGTGTGTGTGTGTGTCTGTGTGTGTGTGTCTGTGTGTGTGTGATGGTTGGAATAAAATCCTACAGTACGAGAAAAAGAAAATGATACTGAAAATAAGTTGGCATGTTTTGGTTCATCAGTCATTAATAAATAAATAAATGAAAACAAAAAGAAAAATATAACAAAACAAAACTTGCTGTGTTCTCTGAACCATCTCACATAAACTTTGTTATTGTAAAATAGGATTTCATTTCAAATAAACCTATCATCAAACATGTTAGTTTAATTTTCAATGTATTCTTTCTTCTAATATATATATATATATATATATATTGTATACTTATTCAGTAAATCATTATCTAGACAGGTTTGGTTTTATACCGTAGGTTGTTTGTTTTTTAAAATTAAGTGAAGACGTTCAAGTCTTGTCACTAGTCTTCTTATACCTAGGTCAAGTTGGTAAAGAAAGAACCCCCCACCAAATATAAACCACACCAAATAAATAAAAATCTCAGCAACAAACGATCAAACACAAGACCCTGAAGATGACCAGCTAAATTGTCGAAAGTACTTGGGCTAATATAGGGTACTTTCATTACAAACTTGACCCAGAAATAAGAAGATTAGTTAAAAGACTTGAACGTCTTCACTTAAGGATTTAAGAAAATAAGCAATCTGTGGTATTCAACCATACCTGTTTATATATATATATATATATATATATATATATATATATATATATATATATATAGTGATTTGTAAGCGCATAGTTGTAGTTAACTTTACTTTTAAACGAGTCAATTTTAATTTGTTAGCACATAGTTAAGTGGTTTCAATTATGGCTAACACTAATTATTCTAAATATCTTTAAATATTGCTATCTAATACAAATACTTCCATTTAATAATATTTTTAGTTTGCACACAGTTAAATAGTTTCAATGTTAGTTTAGTTTTATTGGTTTTATTGCATGTCTAACCTCGACAGACATTTAATTCCATATCTTTTTCATTTATGTATATGGTTTGTAAGCGCATAGTCAGTAGGTAATTTTATTAATAAACCGGTCCGAGCTCATTTGTTTGCCCGCAGTTACATGGTTTAGCATTAGTAGTTCTATTCATTAAGTATTTCTCTCAAATACAAATAAATTGCTCACAGCTATTTTCTTTCAAACAACTAATAATTATTCTTAGTAAAGGTTGGGACAGTTCTATTTGACTCATAAATATGACCTTAACAGGTACTACCACTTTGGGTCAGAGTGAACCAAAAAGGTACTCAACATTCCCAAAACTCCAGAACTGGACCCTCACCATCAAATCTAGTTCAGACTGAAACTCATGACATGGGTTCAAGTATTACTATCCAACACAAATAATTCTAATCAATATTAAACTTTTGTTTGCAAATTGTTAAATGGTTTCAAGTATTGCTATCTCAGTGCAGTTTGACTTTCAGCCATCGCCTCCTCGGACTTAAAAGATAAACTAGCGATCTGCAATGTGAAACTCAGAGTCATGAGTTTTATGCTGTTTTTATTATATATATATATATATATATATATGTGTGTTATGGTTCTTTCTATTTTTGGGTATCCTCTTTTTGAGTTTTCAAATCCAACATTTCCTTTTCTGTTGTCTTGTACTTTATGTCAATCATAATCATTCTCTCGTTATGCTTTTATGCCCAGTCCACAAATACGTTGATGGCTAAGTCAACATTTCTACTTTCTTCTCCCAACACCAATCATCTCATCCGCTTTTTTAAAGTTGTTTTTGCTCCGAGTTAATATTGTCAAGATTTTCCAAACGGCAATCCAATGTCAGAGTTTTTAATGTCCCATCATCCATGATTCAATCACCATGACAACTGTCCGTGCATAAGTGGTACAATGTCCTAAACGGGGACATCCGAGCTAATATTGATCGTAACATATCGATCAGTTGTCAATTTGTATCAATGCAAGAAGCATTCACTGACAAGGATATCTGGGTCCTTTTTCCGTTGCCAGGTCAAGTCTAAGTGGAATAGGTAAGACGATCCAAGACAATAAAATCAACGAAAAGTTACAAAAAACAAACATGATGTGCACATATTTAACCACAATATTATGGTTGGTAAAATGATGTAACCACCGAGTGGAAATTTTTAAAAATAGAGTGCGAACACCTGGTCTTTATCTGAGTTCGAACTCTGACCGCTGCTGTCAGAGAGGATCTAATAAATTTAAACCCTGCGAGAAGAAACAAAAATATATGATCTAACCGAGATTTTTATTACTTATAGTCGTAAAGAAATATATTCAATCCACTGATTTCGAAGGAGCTTTTAGAATGAGCTCTACTGTTCTCATGACAGAAACTTCTAAATGACAAAAAATATTAGATTTCACTTATCATTTAGATTTGGGGAACGCACAATGCATGAAGTTTCAAAATTCAAAAATAAAAGATGTAGAATATATAATTTAATCAAAGAAGAAAAATCCTTCGAAAAGAAAAAAATCCATCAAAAATTCAAAACAACATTCCTATGAAAAATAAATTTAAGTTGCAATTTTTAAAAAATGTAGTGTACATAATCAAATGCACAAACTGCAAAGACGTATAAATTAGTTACCCTCAAGCACTGTGCAACAGTGTCTATTTACATAAAAGCAACATGAAAATAAAGAAAATAAAAAACTATGTGTATCAAAACACCTTTATGAAAAGAAAACTTTAAAATAATGCCAATATACCAGAATGATGACAACTCAATACTCCAAATAAAAAAAGAACAAACTTCAGAAACAGATTTGGATCAGTATTAAACAGAGCCTAACCACACACACGCACACACACACACACACACACACACACTTATGGATACACAAATATATACACACAGCGACAAGCTGAAAAACACGTCTATATATGGGGTCAAATGCATTCTGACAGGTATAAATTCTTCCCAATGCCCTTAGGAAAATATATATGTGTTTGCATGCTTAAGTGTACATACACGCACAGAGGACACACATGTATATGTATATATATAGAGAGAGGGAGACTGACACACACACACATATATATAAACAAGTGCACACGCACACACACACACACACACATATATATATATACAAAAACATAGATTAGTGTTAAATGGCAGGGAAAACAAAGAAAGACAAAAATACACTAGGTTCCCTTGAAAAAATGTGTGTATGAGTATATACGTATGTACACACATGTATAAGTGCGTAAACAAACAATACTTACTTATATACAAAAAACATAAAAAAAGCATTTACATAGACCAGAGTTTTTCACAGACATATTAACTTCAATGAGACATTCACAGGCACAAATCTAGAAATAAACAAAAATAAAACAACCTATCAAAACAATCTTTTTCGTTAAAAGTGCAGCCAGAACTCATCTTTTATGTCTCCCGAAGAGGATGTAAAAGTCCGAAACCCGTGAAGAGCATGAGTATATGAAATAAAAACCTAAATACCAACTTATTCATTTTGAAATATTTACTTTTCTCTCGTTGGAACAAGATGTATATATATATATATATATATATATAAGAGTGTATGTATATTTGTGTGTGAGTTTGGTTTATTTAACGGCATACCAACTCCGTATTGGTTATTTAATACTGGAAATTCATTTGATTATAATCTCATCTATATTGCTAACGTTTTTCCAAATGATAATCATTCTTTTGGAGACAGTTATATTCTTATATAATCGTAAAAACTTTCAAACAGATCTCTATTAGCCATAGAAATAGCGCTAATAAGTAGTACCGTTCCGGGTTTATCAACTAGTAATTGCAATGAAGGGTTACTTCACACTCCCCCCAGCTCCAGAACTGAAGCCTCACCAATGGACCCAATTTACTGACAATCACCTTTTAAAATCTCGGCAAAGTATGTGTGTGTGTGTGCGCACGCACGCACGCACGTGCGCGCGTGTGTGTTATTATTCCGTGTGTATATACACACGGAATAATATATCATCTAAATAACAGAAGTAGAATCTTTATTATAAATTTAAAGAGACCAAATTCCAGAAATTCAAGAAAAAGTTATGCAAGAACCAAACAAAGAAGCGAACCCATTGGTAAACAAACTTTTTGTTTATAAAAAACCCCGTTATATTGAAAAGAGCGATGTTTCGTAACCATCATAACATTACTTTTACCTTTTGTTGTAAATATAAGGGTTGATCGATATCGTAATCTTTGTGTGGAGGAAAAATTAACCATAGCTACATATAATAGAACAAAGGAACTGTTTAACCAAAGGTTTAAAGTATTTAATATTTGTAGACAGGGGAAAAATTGGTTAATTAGTGGATAACAGGATTGATTAAAACAGTTTAATGTAGAAAAAATGGAGAAAAGGAAATGAAGAGAAAAAATCAAGGAAGGGAAAGGAAAGAAAGAAAAAATATCTTTTCGGTTTTTCGAATAAAAGTTTCTCAAAAAAGATTATTTTTTTAAATATGCTAATTTTTGTATAGGTGAGGAGTTTTTTTTTTAACCATTAAATGTATTTTATCCTAACCGACTTCGCCGGAACAATCTTGAAGAGCCCTTTGGTGAAACCTAGATGGGCTCGCTCGTGGCCATGTAGGAATTATTTTCAGTATATATATAATACAGAAAGTTGTGACTAATATTTTCACGTTTTCTCAATCATCAAGCAATACTATATACAGAAAAATTGCATTACAGAATAGTCGTTCATAGGAAACGCAGAATATAAATCGGAATATTATTTGCATCACAGAAACTCCCAAGAAATATTGAAAACAAATGACTTGACAAAGATATCTTCAAAAATAGGTTATGGTTGGTTATCATATATTAAAATAAGCTAAGAATTCCTTAAATCTTTCATTTTCATATGTTTGTTATAGCGTCGTCGTATCAACTGTAACTTATTTTTATAAACGTCATTTCATCAAATTTTCCTACTGTACAAATAATTTTATCTTTTCCTCTTTTGTTTATAGTTCTTATTTTTATTAAATTAACTTGATTTTTCTCAAAATTGAGTTTTATATTCTTTTTTTGTTGTATTTGATAACATATAAAAAGTTTGGCATCATTAAATTCTAATTATGAGTCAGAATATTCAATATTCATGGGTGTATGAATAATCTCGTCGTTGACTGTATATATGATGGTCTTTCTGCATATGATGTCGATATCGATTTTTGGTCACCGTGTTTCTCTGGCGATTCAGAGATCGTAAACATTTCATAATCTTCAAGACTTGTGTTAATTTGCATGTTTTCAGCATAGCAGTCACCGTCCGTTCGGACCGATTACAAGATTGTTGGCAGCAGTGTGACTGGAATCAGCCAGAGGATGGAAGTTTTTGGTCCTTTTTCAAGCTGAAACATTCGATACTACTACTGATTTGTCCATCACTTCGGCTCAGGTAATATGATCAGATTCTGACATACCTAAGGGTAAGAAGGATTGTTAAAAAGAACAGCTGACTGTCACAAGAAATATAATAATGTAATATATGTCCAAAGCACATATACATCATAAACATCCCCAAAAGACAAAGACATCAAAGTAGTCTCAACAAATATTCCATGGAAAATTCGAGAATTATCACTTTTGTTGTTTGAATATATTTATGCTATTATGTCTCTTGTCTACTTGTGTATTATGTAATAAGACAAATAGGACGAAAGAAATATTAGTCAAAATTTGATGATAATGACTGACAAATCTTCATATCAGAATTTTGAATACTACCATATTCCTTCCTACTATTATGAACGAATGTACGAAAAATAAGTTGAAAGAAACACTGGGCGATTCTCGAAAAGCTATAAAAAAGGAGTCTTTTACTCAGCAGTTTGGTATCAAAATTCGAAGGATAAAGCCGTGAATATAAATAATATCTAATATTTCATACAGACTGAGGTTAGTAAGAATTTTCTTTTTTAAAAAAGAAAAAAAGACAACATTGATTTTGTTCAAATATTTGTGAAATATTGTGGTGAACTATCTGTAATTCATTTTTGTAAATGAAGAATCTTTCTAATCGGCTGAACTTTCCTAGCTAAACAATGGGGAAATATATAAGATTTATTTAAGTTTAGCGCGCAAAAATCAGTAATTCCACAAATGAAAGACGGGCCTCTAAATTAATGGATAAAGCAGAAAAAAGGAAAGTTTAAAGCCTCCATTCCCCCCTAACTTTAGCATAGAAATTTCTTGAAAAGCTATAAAAAAAGGAGTCTTTTACTTATCAGTTAGGTATTAGAATTCGAAGGATAAAGCCGTGAATATAAACAATGTCTAATATTTTATACAGACTGAGGATCGTAAGAATTTTCTTTTTTTTAAGAAAAAAAAGACAACATTGATTTAATGCGCAAAAATCAGTGATACTCACCGTTCTGCCCTAATTTCACTGCAAAGTCATCAGAAACTTCTCTCTGTAAAAGTAATCAGCCCCTTAAGGAATTATCTAAAAATAGGATCATTGACATAAACTATGAAGGCGATATAGGAAAACTAGAAACTAGTTCAGATAAAAATGTCCAATAACAATATAACACAACATGGGATCCAAGCAACAGACTTGGGTGTCATGATCGGCAAGTGCTCTCCTGATAGCCACCATGGGAGATCCAGTCGTCATCCTACGAATGTTGGCTGCTCTTTTTTCAGGTACATAAATGACGACGTAAGAAACCATAATCATCAAAGACCGAAACGCAAAACATGGACGAGAGAAGACAATCAACTTGCACTTCACTGCTATTTTAGAAGCAACCCCTCACAAAGGGGATAAAGGAAAAGATTGATAAAGATCTGGCAAGAATGTGCGAATTTTCAGGCAACAAGTCAAACGCTTGCTGATCAAGTTAGAGCAATAATTAAGAAGGGTTGGTTTTCTGACATTGAAATACTAGAAATCCATCAGAAAATATAAACAAAATTATTATACAGTACCAAACACATCAAGTGGTGTCAAACAAAAGCAACGTACCAAAAATGAACTGCTAACTTCAGAGAATGAAAATAGCACTCTACCAAACACCACACTACCAAACAATGCACAAGCAAACAACCATAAAGAAACATTATCACAAGAACAAAAAATAAATCTAGAAAATGTACAGAGAATTATGAATTGTGAAAAATACTACTCTACCATCATTTAGAAACATAGAATGGAGAACACTTAAGATAGAAACGGAAAAAAATAAATCTAATACTACCGCACATACCAACGAACAATATAACCAAGTTAAATGAACTAATCTATGCAGGAGCAAAATTAGTTCGTGAGAAAATTGGGATCCCCTCAAAAACCACGAAGAAAGGTCAAAACTAGGATGGGAAACTCGACTGGAAACGCAAATAAAAAACCTACGAAAACAAGCCAGGATGATAAAACAAAAGAAAGACGCTGAAATATGCGGGAACAGAAAGGAAAAGGAAACACGAGGAAAAATAATACAACTTGAGGAAATTAACCAGAAAGTACTGGCGAAGGAAGGGAGATTAAAGAGATACCGACTAAGGGTAAACAATACAGACAAAACAGGACTTTCCAAAACAACGAAAGAAAATTCTATCAACAATTGGGAGGGAGTGACATGAAAATATACCAACAACTGGATGCCAAAGAAACCGAACGATTTAGGACTAAAATACGGCAACCAAAAAAACATAACGAAAGGGCTAAATAGGTAAACAATATTACAAAAGAACTAGATGGACTTGAAAAAGGCCCCAAAGCGGACATACACATTGATTTACTCAAAACGACTCTAAAAAGAATACAAAACGGGAAAACGCCAGGCCATGATGGAACACATAGTTTCTGGTTCAAGAAATTCACCTCCATTCACGACAGACCAGCACTAGAAATGAACAGATGCTTACAAGGAGCCCAGGTACCAGACTGGATGACCAAAGTAAAGACCACATTGATCCAAAAGGACCCAAGCAAAGGAACTGCTCCAAACAATTATAGATCGATAACTTGCCTACCAATGATGTGGAAAATATTGACAGCACAAATAAGAGAAAAGAGTTACTCCTGATTAACAAGCCACGGATTGTTCCCTGACGAACAAAAAGGATGCCACAAAGGATCCAGCGGCACAGCAGAATTACTTTACACAGATCAGCACATCCTGAATGAGACCAAGACAAGACCGAAAAATCTAGCTATTGCCCGGATTGACTACAAAAAGGCATATGACAGGGTTCCACAAAGTTGGATAATGAACTGCCTAAAAATGTACAAAATATCATATGAAGTCATAAACTTTATCGAAAAAAACCATGATGACTTGGAGAGTGGAGTTGACAGCAGGAGGAAGAAGCTTAGCTAAAATAAAGATCCAAAGAGGGATTTTCCAAGGAGATGCACTATCACCCTTAATAGCCATGGTGCCACTTAACCACATACTCAGAAAATGCACCGCCGGATACTTAGTAGATCGCAAGAAAAGATCAGTCACCAAATGTACATGGATGGCATCAAACTATTTGCAAAAAATGAAAAAGATCTGGAAACCCTCATACACGACGTTAGAATATACTGTCAGGGCATAGGGATGGAATTTGGCATTGAGAAATGTGCCATGCTAGTCATGAAAAGTGGCAAAAGACATATGACTGACGGGATGGAACTACCAAATCAGGACAAAATTAGGACGCTCGGAGAAAATGAAACCTACGAATACTTGGGTATCTTGGAGGCTGACACCATCAAACAAGTGCAAATGAAAGACAAAATTCAAAAAGAATATCTCAAGAGAACTAGAAAACTACTTGAGCCAAAACCCTCTAGCAGAAACCTCATCAAAGGAATAAATACTTGGGCTGTGCCGCTCGTTAGATATTCCGGACTCTTTCTCAAGTGGACTAAAGATGAACTTAAACAAATGGATCAAAGAACAAGAAAGCTAATGACCATGCATAAGGCATTACATCCCAGAGACGACGTTGACAGACTATATGTATCGAGAAAGGAGGGAGGAAGAGGACTTGCCGGCATCGAAAACAGCGTTGACGCATCGATACAACGGCTCGAAGACCGCATAGAAAAACACAAACGAGGACTGATTACAGCCATCAGAAAAGATACCGACGACACGATAGACGATAGAATGACAATAACTAGAAAACAAAAATGGAAAATAAACAACTCTATGGCGGCTTTTAACGACTAATAAACACCATCTCACACGAGAAAACCCGAACCTGGCTAAGAAAAGGTAACCTTAAAAGAGAAACGGAATCTCTCCTAATAGCAGCACAGGACAACGCCATAAGAACCAATCATATCAAAGCGAGAATAGACAAGACTCAACAAAATAGTAAATGTAGGCTATGCAGTGACAGAGACGAAACGATCAATCACTTAATAAGTGAATGCAGCAAATTAGCACTGAGGGAGAATAAGACAAGACACGACTGTGTCGGAAAGGTGATCCACTGGGAAATGTGCAAGAAATTTAAATATGCACAACCCAGCACCTGTCCTAGAAAATGACACACATAATCTCCAATGAGACTTTGACATACACACGGATCGCCTAATATTGGCCAGAAGACCAGACCTTATAATAATTAACAAAAAAAAAAAAAAGAGAATTTGCAAAATTGTCGACTTTGCTGTCTCAGCGGACCACGGAATAAATCTGAAGGAATGTGAAAAGAAGGATAATCACTTCGACCTTGCTAGAGAATTAAAAAAGCTGTGGAACATGAAAGTGACGATTGTACCAATTGTGATTGGTGCTTTTAGCACAATAACGAAAGGATTATTAAAAGTAGAGACTATCCAGATGACAGCGTTACTGAGAACGGCTAGAATACCGAGAAGAGTCCTGGATACTTGAGGAGACTTGCTGTCACTCAAACTCCAGTGAAAAACCATCAACTAATACTGATGTGAAAAACTCAAAAAAGAGTAAAAAAAAAAAATTATACTAATTGTAATTTGTGCTCTTGGTACAGTCTATACAGGATTGGTACAAGGACTAGAGGACTTGGAACTAAGAGGTCGAGTGAAGACCATCCAAACTACTGCATTATTGAGATCGGCCAGAATACTGAGAAGAGTCCTTGAGACTTGAGGAGACTTGTCACTCAAACTCCAGTGAGAAATCATCAGCAAACGCTTGTGTGAAAACACTATGATGATATAAAACTAAAAGAAATCAAAAAGAGAGATAAGTACCTAGACCTTGCTAGAGAACTGAAAAAACTATGGAACATGAAAGTGACGGTGATATCAATTGTAATTGGCGCGCTGGGTACAATCACCAAAACATTGGTACAGGAACTGGAGGACTTGGAAATAAGAGGACGAGTGAAGACTATCCAAAAGATAGCATTTTTTAGATCAGCCAGAATACAAAGAAGAGTTCTGGAGACTTTAGGAAACTTGCAGTCTCTTAGACTCCAATGGAAAACCATCAGCTAATGCTGATATGAAAAAATATGAGTAAAATAATAAATTAGCGGAAGAGTGTCAGACTAGACGCTACTTGGTGGGGAAGGTTCTTAACTAGACGTTCATAACACTACCATACCAAATAGACGTTTGCACCGCCTTGGTTCTTCGCAGACCCTTGTAGCACTACGGCACCACATGAGACATTTGTACCACCTAGTTCTAACGGGTCTATGATTGTACCACTACGCCTTACGTTCAAGTTGAACTCCTGTTGTAATCTCCTCGTGAGAAAAAGTAACAAACACACAAAACACCTTCATGGCTCTCTAATAAAATAATTTATTAGCTACTACCCTTCTTGGTAGCTGCAGAAGAGAAAGAAAACAGAGAATGAAAAATGAGTTGACCACTTTAGATAGACAGAAGTAAATAGTCGTTAGACACAAACATTGATAGTATCTTTCTCGTTTTCTGTTGTAGTTCTTGTACACGAGTGTTGGGTCCCGTCTTTACAGCTTAGCGGTGAGTGTGCGACTCCTTCGAAAAGCTCACCCAACTTTTGGCCTGTCTTCACATCATCGCAAAAAACTTCTACCTCTTTTCTATCCCGCTTCCTCCTTAACGCCTTTCCTTGTATTCCTATCTAGTAATTTTAATTTTGAAACAGACCTATTTCCCCTATAAGATCATAACAGGCTCATCTGCTGCGAGTCAGAGTGGACCATGGAGTAATGGCCTCGAAAGAGTACTCCACAATCTGCAGATCTGCCGAACTGCAGCTTCACCATGAGTTTATGCAATTGACATATTCTAAACCTCGCTGACAAGGTTTGTGGAAATTTGAATACATACTAATGTTTGGCAATGCTTCCTCAAGAAAATTTTAGTACTATTGCATCTAATTCTACTACTTGTAAAAAACAAAATAAATAAAATAAATGAAATTCTCTATGATTTAGAAATAACACCTGGATATGCATATAATAATATTTTGTAGTAAATCATCAAATGGCATATCTATGTCCAAAGTAAATACCATATTAATATTTTCTATAATATATTTTTGTTCAAAACATATATTCGTGATTAGTTCATTTATATTAAAGGAAAAATTAGTCACTATGTTTGTTCTCTTCGATGATAACCGGATTTTACATCACTTGTCTCTCCGGCAAATTTTACTGTTACATACTAGAATCCATAACCATTGTTTTTCCGAAGTTCGACATAATGGCAAGTTTCCTGTAAATGGTTGGCTGGAATACTTTTGGGGTTTACTTATGGTTTATCTTATAAGATGGACAATATTCTGACGTGCTTGGAGAGTTCTGATAGAAAACCAGCAGCATAATCTATTTAGTTTATAAATTAAAAAAAAGAAAAATAAACAAGAACAAAATGTTTGTCTCGTAATTGATAACGCTTAATTTAAGAAATTCGACATTTGCCATTAAGAATGCCATCCATGTGTTTGATAAGTCAACGGAAGAGGTTTACTATAAATATCAGGGTGGTGGAGCGAAGATATCTGTTTAGGGTGAATTGATTTTCTTATAAATAACTGCTCATTGGAAAATAAATGTTGGAGAAAAATGCAAAGCAAAGTAGATGCATGATTTACACGTGTAATATTTGGTTTCATTCCATACAAACTGACAAACCGTTATTTTCAACTTGGTCCAAAGATATGAAGAACTCCAATTCTCTTTAAAGCTTTTAAATATTTTTTTCAATCAATGACATTCACTGCTCAAATAATTACAGATTGGTTGATACTTCTGCATAAACTTACTTACTTGTTCAATCACAACAATTCAATGTTTCATAATAGTTAGAATTTCAAATGCTAATTTTCCTATCTTGGAGACCATTGACGATGTCCTATTCAAGCGCACTACAGTTTTTCAATCCTCTATATAGATCTGTGCTACATTGAGACACTATTTTTAAACGTCTATTTTACGAACTGGAGTCTTTGTTTGGTGACAGAAGTAGTTGCATAATATCCTATCTGCATCTAAATAAATCTGGAAAAGTAGGAAGACCCTCTGGCATCACACTTTGAAGATGGGCTTATCACAATCTTTGCTGTTTAGTTATGTTTTGAATTAACTCAAAATTAGAAAGTATCTGAAAGAACTCCAAGAATATTTCTCATCGGCGACAATAGACGGGGTTCGAACCATGATGACAGCAATCACACTCAAGACAGTTTTCAAATAGATACAAATAGCCTGAAAGTATATTATATGTAAGTAAATTCATGTGTGTAATAAAGTTTAAACGAGGTGGATTTTCTAATTTCATAAACGGTTCACCATGACTTCTCTTTATTATTTCATGAAATCTCTTACCCTCAATCTCCCTCACACTATCCATTGCTCTCGCTTTGTTACACTTTCTTATTCACTCTTGCTTTCTCACTCTCTCATTCACTCATTCTTCTCATTTTCTCTCTCTCTCTCTCTCTCTCTCTCACTCACCCATTTCAAATCTCGTTCTTTTCTCTATACAGCTTTTCTTATAATCCCCTTTATACACACCCATAAACACACACACACATTCTCTCTCTTTTTCTCCATATTCTTTTTCTTCTTCTTCTCTCTCTCTCTCTCTCTCTCTTTCCCTTTTTCCCTCTCCTCTCTCCTGTCTCTTGCTCATACACATACTTTAGCACTGATAGTTGTTTTATCTCTCTTTCACACTCTGTATCTCAATCTCTCTCTCTCTCTATCACACACACACACACACACACTCTCTCTCTCTCTCTCTCTCTCTCTCTCTTTCATTCTATTTCACTATTGACTCCTTTTCTCAGACTCTCTCATTCACTCACACTCATTTACAGTAGCTTTCCGGTTTTTCACTCTTTCGCTCCCACACACTCTTTCATTCTTCTTGCTCTTTTTCTTTCACAATATCTCTTTTAATCTGTTTGAACAATTCACGCTCTCACACTCTCCTTAACTCATTTTTACTCTCGTTTCCATTTGGCGGGGTTCACTCTCTTACGTTCCAAATTTCTCTGTCAATATTAGACTCTCTCAATATCTCAGTTTCTCTATCTCACCCATTTTATCACTCTTTCTGTCACTCTTTTTCTATCTTTCCTCATCTCACTCTCCATTCATATCCTCAGAATTCTGACACTTTGAAACCTTCATATTATTCTTTCATATCTGTGTAAACCTACACTAATATAGCGATTCTAATTTCGTAATTGCTTGTTGCAAATGAAGAGGCGAATTCGTGGGTGAGACTTTTATTATCGACTCATCTCCGGACACACGCCTAAGACAGAAACAGAAATCTTAAAGATAGAAACCGCTGTCTCACAAATGCATGACACCTTCAGTTTAGAAACAAAATTATTGGATAACTCTAAAGCTAAGGTCACTCTGCAACGGGGTTTTATATGCACTGACTTTATCCTTTGCGGACTGGTACCCCCCCATCACCAAGAGACGGATGTTCTGCGTATGATACGAGATACATTTGGTGGTTAGGCTTCAGTTCCAAAGACCTGGGGATTGTAGAGCATCTCCTCATTGCCATTGCCCTAAGGTCCACATTGATCCAAAGTAGTAGTACCTGTTAGGATCCTATCTATGAATCAACTAGATACGATTGGAAATTATTTTTTATAGAGCCGTAATGAAGGAATAACAATACTTGTTTATAAAATCATGTCTCTCTTCTTTATAGTCACGAAAGGGTCGAAATGGCTGTATGTGAGATACAGATAGAGATATACCACGAAAGACAGACGACTGCTATCACTGACATTACGTTGGGGACCGACATTCACAGCCTTACTTCCTCTGCTTCTCAGCCGAGAGCCACTGCTCCTCATGGGCGGCATCCAAGACAGCGTGTCTGGTCTACTCACTGGCTCCTCTTCAAATCTTTGTCTTCAGTCGGCGAATCTCTTGTCATTATATAATATTCTTAACCCCCACACATTTTTCTTCCGGTTCCCAATACACAGGAATCACTTTCGCTGTCCCCTTGTTCACACAGGTATATATCCTGTTTAGAAATCCAAAACTAACATGCTGTCAAAGCTCAATAAGCAATATTTTATATTAGATGAGAATACTTGATATCAAATAAACATGTTAAAAAACACCTAAAATATGATATAAAAATGCAAATATAAACGTACAATGAACACAATCCCCTAACCTCTAAGCATAAAATAACCCAAGATGGGTTAATATACTGTTAAAATCAAGCAATCAATTAATCTAGTGTTAAGACGATTCCTATCAGAGGCTAACTTCCACTGAAACTTAATTTTGATGGAAAACTTGCGTATAAAGCAAAGAATTGCTTCTTGCGCAAGTTTCCTCGAATGGATTGGCGGGTACAGTAGCCACCTCTTTTATTCTGTCATTGACTCTGTAGCAAAGAACAATCTTCTGGTTTTTGTTGTCTCTCTTTTCAATGAATCCTTATCTGTTTACACTAGTCAAAACACTTTTTAAGAATTGTTTTCATGTGATTTGGGGTCACTAATTTCGAAAATTCGTTTTTGTTTATCATGTCAAATTTCTACTCGTGGACGTATCCTTTAGCCAAGTGTGCTCTCTTTGTAAAATCAATAATATTCATCGTTTGAACAGTAAAACTTCCACAAATATAACAAGAAAATCTGGACAATTCAAAAATATTCTTTGAATTGAGATCGTTTGGCTAATTCATAGTGATATTTTAGCACACCAAGGTAAAAAAATAAAAATGTAATCTTGTCATCCAATCTTCTCCTTAACACATATAGCCAAACTCTAAACTTTCTGACCAAATTTATATATCATATTGCCTATGGAACGCAATTTAATCTGAAATAGTGGGTATGACACTAAACTGCATCTGATGGCGAGGCTCCAATTTCGGAGTTTCGATAATGTAAAGTACCCCTTTATTACCATTACTCTCATATTCGATTTTTGTAATCAAATACAATCATTTTTGTTAAATAGCAATGCTTGAAACCATTTAATTGTGTGCAAACAAATTATTAATATTAAATCGAACTGTTAATTAGCAAAACCTAATTTTTAAGTTAATAGTTTGTAGATCACTTTATAAATAAATATATATATACATATATATACATATATATATATATATATATATATAGTTCGTTCATGTGTAACTCTCAGTGGGGGGGTCCGTGTAAATTCTCGAAATATTGTTTCCATAGTTGCATTCGTTCTTCTTGGCTGGTAGCTTTCAGTTTACATTTCGCAGTGCTCTTCCTTCTGCTCACATCGTTTACTGTCTGCCATGCTATCCTAGATTGCCTATCTTCAACCGAATCTCTAATCTTATTGATCTGATTTTATATATATTCTGCTTGTTCTTTTAGGTATATGTGAGCTAATTCATTTTATGCTTTTTAAGTCTCAGGGCATTGGTATTGGCTGGGTTCTTCCTATTGCATTTGGAAGCAGTTTTCACGTCTGCGTGCTCTTTTCTAACTGCTAATGTCTCCCATGGAAATCTAGCTCTTTGTTTAGTTGGTTTGCATTCTGTTGCCGCTTCCAAGTGGGCATTGACGAAATTCTCATATTCGTCATTCAGAGTAAGTGTTTCTGACTTCTCATGTAGTGCATCGAATTTGTTTCTTAGTGTGAACGCATATTTATCTCTAATATCCATGTTATTAAGCAGGGTCTAGTCATAGGGTACAGTAGTTATTGTTCTGGCTGCATTCCTTCGTCGGCTCAGTCGTATCTTTGCCGTGACAATTCGGTGATCGGAGGACACACCATCGAAAGAGGAATATACCTCGCAATTCCATACGTTATCTTTTCCATTTCTAATTCATAAAGACGTAGTCTATCGGTGCTTTAGTATTATTTGCGTAGGTGTAGGCCCATAGTTTTCCCTTCCTTTTCTGAAATTTTGTATTGAGGGCATGTTAATCTATTTTCTAGCGGGAAATCTGTTAGATATTCCCCATTTCTGTTTGACGAGTTGTGTGAGCTGAATTTGTGTTTTATATTTTTACCAATTTGGACATTCATTTCTCCACCAATGACGAGAACGTCGTGTTTTCGGATGCTACGAACAAGGGAGGATAGCTCATTATTGAAGGCGATGAGGTCAGTTTCTTCACTTACAATGGTAGGGCAAGAGACGATTGTTGCGTTGGGGTTGCCATTAAAAGTAGCTACCATCATCTTAGGTTGTATTTTCTCTATGCTATTTAGTGATTTTAGGACCCGTGATCCTATTAGCATACCTACACCTCCAATCGTGGCATTAACAGAGTTTTTCAATACAGATGCAGTGGCTAGCGTCCATCCATTGTGATACTTAATATCCTCGCTATAAGTGTACCTGTGTTCTTGAATGCATATCATGTCTATGTTATGATCTATGGCTGATGCTGTTAACTCCGATAGTTGTCCTATTCTATTTAAAGTTCTAACGGTGAATGTCGTTATTTGTATTGTGCGTTTGCATTTTAGTAATTTTTGTTTTAGTTTGAGCTCTGAAGCTGATTTTTCGAATACTGAGACCAGGACTCAAACTTTAGCAGGACGCGCCCCTTTTTTATCCGCGCGAAGAGCGATGCGGTTGGGACAAGTAGTTTGAGTGTGGGTCATCGTAATTTTTTCATGGCTGTTTATTCACATCTATAGAAACCATCTTTATAGATTAGCAGCAGTGGTTCCCCGATCGAACTATTTGATCTTGGTCGTTGAACCATGGGATTCATACGTCCAGGGCCAGGTTAGGCATGGTGTTGAACCCTCAGAGGGATTTTTTTTTCCTTGTTTCTTCTCTGTCTACCAATAATAAGTTCTAACTTAGTTAAAGTCCTAGAATTTTCAGTAAACAATTAGATGTCAAACTAGGACAGTTTATGCAAGAAGAACTCGACTCAGTATTAAGAAAAATTAAAAAATAGAAAAGCAGCAAGGGTTAATAAAATAACCCCACAAGTATGGAAATACCAGGGAATTCGACGACATACTGCTCGGACACTGTAATGCCGTATATAACCAAAACACAATAGATAGATGGACAAAGGAATGTATTATCCCCTTCCTTCAGAAGGGGAGCCTCAGATTACCCAAGAACTACCGAGGTATAACCCTTACATCCATAGCGGCTAATATATACAATGAACAAATACGTAGCCGCTTAGAACCCAAAATTGAGAAGATACTTAGGAAGAACCAAAATGGCTTTCGGAGAAATCGATCCACGACATCACAAATTTTGACTATCCGTCGAATTCTTGAAGGTGCACGTGCAAAATAACCTTCAGGCAGCAATATTATTTGTTGACTTCGCCAAAGTCTTTGAATCCATACACAGAGGGAAGATGGAGCACATACTACTCGCCTACGGCCTACCCAAAGAAACCGTCGCAGCCATAATGATGCTATATAGAAACACAAAAGTAAAGTCCGCTCCCTGGATGGAGACACAGACTGCTTAGACATTGTTGCAGGTATGCTGCAAGGAGACACATTAGCCCCGTACCTCTTTATTATCTGTCTAGACTATGTGCTTAGAACGTGTACTGATAAAATGAAAGACGACGGTTTCAAGCTGACAAAGCAGAAGATACCCCACGCAAACAATTACGGATGTGAACTACGCCGATGACAGCGCTCCTGGAAAATACACCCGCCCAAGTCGAATCTCTGTTACATAGTCTGGAACGAGCAGCTACAGGCATAGGACTCCATGTCAATGCAGACAAGACGGAATACATGCACTTTAATCAAAGAGACGATATCTCAACACGAAACGGTAGTTCTCTGAAACTAGTTAACAATTTCACCTACCTAGGAAGCAGTGTCTCATCAACCGAGACAGACATCAACACGCGACTAACAAAGGCGTAGACAGCTACCGATAGGCTATCGGTCATATGGAAGTCAGACATGACTGATAAAATGAAATGCAGTTTTTCCAAGCAGCGGTTGTATCGATACTGCTATATAGATGCACTACATGGACGCTAACTAAACGTATGGAGAAAAGGCTTAACGGCAACTACGCAAGAATGCAGCAAGCAATATTGAACAAGTCCTGGAGGCAGCACCCCACAAAGCAGTAGCTGTACGGCCACTTACCACCCATCATGAAAACTATCCAAGTTAGATGAATCAGACATGTGGGACACTGCTGGAGAAGTAGGGACCTCTTCACATGGACGAGTAAAGGCCGGACAACCAGCTAGAACCTATATACAACAGCTCTGCGCCGATACAGGATGTAGCCTTGAAGACCTACCGAGAGCTATGGACGATAGAGAAGAGTTGCTGGAGATCCACGCTGGCGGTGTGACATGATATATATATATATATATATATACATTAGTTTTTGAAATATGTATATTTAGGCAGCATTTCTTCGTTAATGCAAATTTCATTAAACATAATAGACATTTTATGCCTACATATTCTCTTTTGGATCCGTTCGAATTCCCGTATTACTTTTATCGTATTCGGGGGGAACTGATTTAGGTATTGTCCATAGTTGTATGTATCCCTAGTACTTTCTGCCCGACTTTGGGCCATCATCAGGGGAGAATCTGTTACAAAAGTGATGTAACTTTTGTTTTAGTAAATTACTACTGTGTAAGGACGTCTTTGCTGTTGGAGATTATGGCGCTTGCTTTTAAATGTAATTCTGTAAATAGTGCCAGTAGCTAAAGACATTTAAGTACGTTAGCACTGGTTTGAAAATTAATTCTATTAAGTGCTGGTTGCAGGTTTCTAATATATAATGCTTCGAGAATCTGAAGTTTTTGTTTGTTATTTTGATGTTCGAGTATTGTTGTGTTGTCGGTGAGAATTTTTCGTAGTCGGGCAGAAAGTACTAGGGATACATACAACTATGGACAATACCTAAATCAGTTCCCCCCGAATACGATAAAAGTAATACGGGAATTCGAACGGATCCAAAAGAGAATATGTAGGCATAAAATGTCTATTATGTTTTATGAAATTTGCATTAACATTAGTTTTTATATATATTCAATAGCATGTAAGCTTGTCTTCGACCACGCGAACGAAAGATATTGAAGAAATCGAAAAATACAGTCAAAAGAACGTTAGAATTGTGTACAACTCTTTATGTGTGCGTGTGTTGGTGTGTGTATTTACTTATTATTATTATATGATAGCTCTATCACAGATATTGTTCCCTCTCCCAATTATATCGCATTTAGTCTGCCACAAACCCTTGAAGTGATATAGTGACAACCAATAATGTTATATGTATATATATAATAATGATAATAAACATAAATATATATTATATATATATTTAATCCATGGAAAATATTGTTCTGCAACATAAGGTTTCCTGAAGTTTATAACAACATTCGTCCGGCAGTTAAGAAGATGGAATGAAATTGAAAATCGTAAATGCGACAAAATACAGACAAAATTGAAAATTCGACAAAATACAGACAAAAAGCCGTTAAGATTTCGTTTGTGTATTGTTGTAAGTAGGTGTGTGTATATGTGGGTGTGGATGTACGTGTGAGCGTGTGGATGCGTGTTTTTAAGTTAAATCAGGCCAGGAACTTAAAGCGTTGGTAATAGCAGTAATGGGTAGTGAATGTGTATACATTTGTTTCGTTGACAATAGGACAAAATTATCATCGCTGCAAGTTTTAGGGAATGAGTGAGAAAGGTTGTATTGTGTCGTAAATATGTTGGTGTAATATAGAGGGGGTGTTGTACAATAATAATAATAATAACTAAATGGGATATAGCGTAAGAATTGTATACTATGGATCTTATAGGTGGTATGTGTGCAATCAAATAAAATAAATTATAAGGGGTAAATAATCTTTAGGGGGTTAAATAATAAATATGTGCGTGATAAATTGTTGTAATGCTAATAATAAATGAATGAAATATTGCATAAATACTACATATTGTGGGTCTTATAGGTGGTGTGTGTGTATAATGAAATAAAATAAAATGAAATGAAAGTGTTTAAATAATAGATAATGTATTTGAGTACGAATATGATTATAATTTAGGGGTAGGGTGTCGTCATTGAAAATTAAAGAAATTGATTAGATAGCGGGTTTGAAGGTTGGGGTTGTTTTGTTTAATAGCCATATTATTTGTTGATGGTTGCTACATATACTCATATGGAAAAGTTTTGAGTTAATTTGGTTGGTAAGGTGAATGTGGAGCGTTTAGATCTATTTTAATGCTCGTAAAAACTTAAAAGTTAAAACGGTTGAGGCGTGTGGGTGCATTGTGTGATGGTAGGAGAAGGAGAATGGTACTTAAGGTGCTTTAGGGGGTTTGGGGGGTTCAGTACGAGTACAAGGTGTTAGGTGGGTTGTGTGAGTGGGTTGAAGTGTGAAAGAAGGTTTTCATGCCTACATTTTGAGAGGATTTCAGGGTTTTTTTTATTTAGGAGGGTGTTTTGTGATGGATATATGATGATGGCTAAGTTTTCGTGGAGACAAAGAAGGTATTTTTTGGATGTTTTGTTGTAGGCAGGTGCTAGTTTTAGCATCTCTCAGGTGATTGTGGGAGAGATGTTTGCGTCTTTTAGTTGCCATAGTTGTACGAGGATAAGGAGGCGTTGGATGCGTACTTTCTATATTTAAAAGAAAGATTATGGTTGTGGATTCTTTGTTTTATGGTACCCTCCGTTGCACCGATGTAGTGTTTGACGGAGTTGTTTTTGTTTACTGTGGCTTTATATATGGTGTTTGTATATAGGCATTTATTTGGTAGGGGACATATGCTTCTGACCCTACAATTGTATTGGTTGTAGGGTTGTGATGTACTGTTGGTGGATGCGATTTTTTTTGTTGCGTTTTTTTTTTATTATTTGAGCCATGTTGTTTGTGCAACTGTAGCTGATCTTGATGTTGTTTTTATTGAAGATTTTAGCTAGGGGGCTATTATTGTGGAAGTGTTTAGAGATTAGATTTCGGAAGTGTCTACCTATATTGGAATATATACATTTATTATAAGGTGGGTTAAACCAGATAATGTTTCTACTTCTGTGTTTAGAATTGACTTTTGGGTGGGGTGAATATTAATTCTTGCTTGTAACCACTTTGTTTTAATGCATCGTCGTATAAGTGTTTGTGTTTGTTAAAAATGTTGATGTTGGATGAGTTGCTGGATAGTCTACGGCTAATGGATTTTGGGATTTGTTTTGTAATTGAGGGTGGGTGGTTTGAAGATGTGTGTATGTAGATTGGTGTGTTGTTATCTTTTTTGTAGGGTTCGTATGTGCAATTAGTTAGGTTCAGTGTTATTTCTAAGAAATTTACTGTTTTTAGGTTTGTGTGTATAGTGGATTTAAATCCAAGCAGTTTGAGGGCGTTAGATATTCTCTTTCTATAGTTGTCTAGTTTGGGTCCATTTGGCTTTCTAATGATGATAAGTCCGTCGTCTCAGTACAATCCCATGTCGGTGTTGTTGATTATCCTTGAAAGTTGGAATAGGATTAGAGCACCGACGAGCTCGCACACCTCCGCGCCATCAAAGCTACCCATAGTTACGTCGAATAGATGGTTAAGTTTCTTAATCCATGGTTTGCCGTCATGGAAGAGGAGCGATTTGCGGCAGTGCTTGATGATTCTGATATCATTGTGTGAGACGGATACATGCTGGGCTACTAAATCTTGGACTTTGTCAAGTGTGTGTTCGGTGATGGAGGGGTAGAAGTCTGTGATATCGAATTGGATGAAGGCCGTGGTGTTCTTGTTGGGTATAACTGTGAACCAGTTGGTGACGGCTTTAGTGTTCTTCCATTGGTTAAGTTGTAGTTTGTTTGTGAGTTGTGTGTTTATATTATCTAGAATGTGCTTGCTGATTTTTCCCATTTCAGATTTTGAGGGGTTGATTAGCCGCTATGTAGGATTGGTTGTGAAGTTTGGTTTGTGGTCTTTGATTGTTATGAAGGCTGATTGCCCAGCCATGGAGTTTATTTTGTGGTCTATGTTTAATTTAGTGGCTACTTCCTTGGCTTCCTTATTTATGTTGTTCATAGTGGTTTCGGGTGCTTTTTTTTTTTTTGTATGTTTGCGTTACTTTGTTTGATGTCAGCTTTTTGTAGTTGACGAAATTTGTGGAGTATAAGTTGGTTGTTTTGTCAGCGACTATAAATATATTATTTTATTTGTGTATTTTTCTAGTGTCGTTTATTATTTTCTTCTGGAAGTTGTCTCCGTGATTGGTGAATTTAATGTTTTTGACCATATCTGTGTGGTCATTTTCGAATCTTTACATATCCTTGCATATTGGAGGGCATTTTCTTAATTTTAGATTGAAAATATTAGTCTTGTCCTGGTTGTTTATACCCTTGAGGTAGAAATGGGCTATCCATCTCATTCTTGATGGTTATTTAACGCCAAATCCTCTTTATATATATATATATATATATATATATATATATATATATATATATATATATATATATATATATATATATGTAAAAAGAGGATTTGGCATTAAATAACCATCAAGGCTTGATATAACATTAAACCAAATAATCAAATAAATTAAAAAAGTGCTCTCATTTTTTAAAATCAGCTACCCTATTTAAACTAAAGATATATTTCAAATAAAGTCACCAGATAAAGTTTAATTTTGCTGGTGTGTGTTATTTTTGTTTCGTTGTTACTTTTATGAATAGATCAACTCGAAGTTCAGAATGCGGATTCTATGGTATAAGATATACAACGAACTGCTGAAGAGAATTTAGAATTACGAAATACAAATTATTGAATTGGAGTTGAGACAATAATAAACGAGTAATTATTGTTCCAGCAAAATTACCGGGAAAACTAAATCCCATTTACAAGAGTGAGTGGTTGGCCAGCCTTACTCTTGAAGTCATTTACTAAGCTAAGCTTATCTTAGCACCAGGCTTGAAGTATTTGTATTCAGTGCGAATTGATTTCATTATCAATGACATCACATTAGATGCTCCTACATATCTTTATAGAATTCGAAACATCAACTCTTTCAGCAAATGAATATGCGAGGAAACATTAGAAGTACAATTTACACAGTTAGATCAAGGCCAACAGGTAAGAAATTGAAAGAACAAAATAGCAGAAGAGTGAAAAATAAGACAATTAGATGAAACTTTTCTTAACGTGGTTTGCAAGAAAACAGGGTTTAATGTGATTTACACGTAAACATGAGTTAATTATTATCCTATTTTGCGAAACTAATTTTTCCTGTTAAAAATTACTTGAGAAAAGTGTTAAAAAACGATAAATCAATAATGAAAGGCAAAAAAAAAAATGTTTTTTAAATTATATTTTTTTAAATTTTTCATTGAGACATATATTTTGATTTAATAAACATTAGTTAATATTGCACCACACTGAAAATCTGTCAAAATCCTGCAGGTATAATCACAAAAATAAACAATAAATATGTTCTATCGAACTTTTCAGATCCTTGTTTTTATGTGGGTGTAAATACAGGCCTCAGACCACAGTTAAAAAGATTCAGAACTTTCGATCCAGTGTGGAAGCTAAGAAATAGGCAAAACTAACTATAAATAATTATAGAAAAAAAAAGAAGAAAAGAAAATGCCAAAATTTTACACATGGTCAATTTTTTGGTCAAGTCTATTTGTATCCCAACCCGTTTACGACTTCTGTCTCAAAGTTATATCTAGTCATGGGCCATTAAAAAACTGTTCTGTTCCATTAGCTGTTGCTGCATATTAGAGTGTGCTTCTGACATACTTCGTCATACAATGTGGAGGTACTACTTGGCGGACTAGGTGTCAAATATATTTGACGATAAAATTATTAAATGTAAAAGATAAAGATGGCAGATCATCTAAAATATTCATTTGATTCTTAAAGAAAAATATAATATAAACTAGAATTATTAATATTGAAGTCAGTCATAATTGTAATGTCAGTAAATACTCTTGTTATAGATTTAGAAAAATCAGAATCATTTCTTTTTTGCTATGCTCATTTAAAAGCTGCCTTCGATAGCCATTTAGCTCGAAGTTGAGTCACGTTCTATTTACTAAGTTTATGTTTCAATTAACTTCAAATACAAAAATAGAAAGCTCCATAATCATCCTCTTAGAATGATTTTTCTGAAGAAATTATTATCGCTGATCAACATCATTATTACGTTGCAAAATGAACTGGAAATTTCTTTGAACATTTTACAAAAATGTCTGTACTATGGGTCATTTTTTGTAGATTAGAGTACTTACCTATATTTAATCATAATATAATGTCGCTTGATATCAAGCAGCCTTCAAATGAGTAGAGATAATTTTTACGAAAAGGACATCTGTGAATATAACGTTGTGTCATATAAGATGGGCAAATTCGTCCATCTTATTCTTGGTAAAAAGCAATTTTTATGCTGTAATTAAAGTTGTACGAGATTAATCTAATGAGCTGGACTCTGTCAAATTTACAGAGACAGGGATTTTAAGGTGTTTTGTCCCATTTGGTTTGTATGAGTTCTGTCAAATGCAGAACTCATTATTCAGCGGTAACAGGACTGTATCACACAAAGACAATAAATTCATTTGAACCCGCTCGTTCTAACTATTTATCACATTTTCAGGCACTAACAGCTCACTCCAGGAGATACGATTGAATACGATTGAATTGTTCACTCAACAACAAAAATATGTATTAGGTGAAGTGCAAACAACACAAAAATTATGGCAAGAATCGAACAAGACAAGTTGAGTAAAAGTCCTGAAGGCTCAATTAAATTCTTTTCTGCAGCTTGGAAAAGGGAAAACTATTTTAGCATTTTAAAGATGACAAAAGACATAAAGTCTGTCTACTAAAAGTATTATCGGAGCAATAAGTTTTCAGCGGTAAACAAGTCTTCGTGGGAGATTTTGTTAGATAAATTAGGTCATATTGTCAAACACCATATCTCTGAGAGCCAATTTTTGTTTGAGTGCTAATCACAGCATTAGCTACGATTTTTTGTCTTTCTGAAAAATCCAAGAAAAAAAAAATGCAAAAAGCTGTATGTTATCAAATGTTGTCTAACAAGAGGAGAAAAATAAAGGAAAACGAAGAAAAAAGCGACAGAAACAGAAAAGAAAATAGAAATATCCGAATGAAGAACTGTAACGAAAAGGATCAAATATGTGGATGGGTAATTTCCGTGGATATAGCATATATGTTTATTCTTTTTATTTTAACACGAATATATATATCAGCAAAAATGTTCAAAATTACTTACGGGTCGGCTTGTGTTTTTTTTCTGTCTCGATCTTGCGAGACTGAGTCTTACGCATGTGTACGCACATACAACTCATTGTTAAACTTATTTCGTATCATTAAATACAACTGGGGGATCAAATACTATGAGCATGTTAATTTATGATTTTGTGTTTCTGTATGAGTTCCCAGTGTGTACGTTGGTATGCATGAGATATGTTGTACATAAGCACAAAAACCACGTCTGTCTCGCTTTTACCAATTTCTCTCTTTCTATTTTACACACACACTCATGTATATTTGAGTATTTGTGTGTGGATGGGTGTAAGTATTTTTGTGTGTGAGTTTGTATGCGTGTGTGTCTACACACTTCATCTGCCACGAGCAAGATATGACAAGGTTAAATTTTAAGCAGAATACAGTTGGTTTAAATTCAGTTTTCTTCTCAAGGCAAAAGTCTGCGTTACTGTATATATGTATATATATATATATATATATATATATATATGTGTGTGTGTGTGTGTGTGTGTGTGTGTGTGTGTATTTCTATCTTAGGTTAATCCCTAACTTTAACTCTGACAGAGTGAAAAAAAATCCAAATGATCCAAATTATGAATAAACAAATACACAAATTGGTATTTAGGAAAAACATTCCAAAAAAATGAAAGACTAAAAATATACGCATTGTCTGAAAAAAATCAGAAAATATCATAATGTCTAGCCAAAAGAAAAAAAAAACTCTGACAGAGGACTAAATAAATGAAGAAAGTGAGAGGTAATATAACATAATACCTTATAGGTCAGACGAAAAATCTACCTAGGTTTCACCTTTCCGGATCATCAGGATAAAGCTTTATATATATATATATATATATATATATATATATATATGATTGATGTATGTATCAGGTTTGCGAGTAATGGGAACCCTTTTACTATTTCTATTGCAAAATATGTTAAGCAGAGTAGTTTTCCGAAAAGCTCATTCATCTAATTCACCAACCATCGTATCATATCATTTATATAACGATGTAACAAAGCTTAGACTCAGGTTTTTCTTAAAGGTCTTTCTGTTAAGTGAACATACGCAAAATATCTTTAGCTTAAATTTGAAATCGGTCTTCAGACACTTATTTTCATGATGATAACCGTTACTATGCTGTAGTAAAAATTGAAAGAACAAGAGTATTCTTTAGTTACCACACAGTAAAAATAAGTGTAAGTATACTTGCTGATATAACTTTAGATGGTAACATCGGCTGAATTTCAAAATAACTTCTCTCACAGATTTCAAAAGAAAGTAGTATCCTGAGCCAATCTGGTGGTTGAAATAATTGCGAATTCCTTACTAGTGTAATTGATTGGGTTTGAGCTAAGGTAAATCCAATAATATGAATGCTGATGTTCAAGCTAAATAGGAACTTTCCAATTGATAGTCTAGCATAATACAATCTCCCTAAAATATACCCTCTCTCATTCAGTTTTACGTTATGCTACGTTAAACTTAGTAAAGATATGGTGATGAAATTCGCTATGTTTATTAAGCTGATTGTAATGGACGGTCTCGAGTGGGTGGGGAACTGATTATAGCTAAGACGAAATGAGCAAATGGCTCTTCGTTAAGCAATTCTTATTTGAATAATTCAATGCACTCAATTAAACTTAGATGATGTCTTCTACCATGCTTACAAAGACCATGATAAAATATATTGAGTGCATTTCCGAGTGATTTTTCTTTTTTTTTTTTTTCTTTCTTGCTTGCTGGTCAAATGGTTTCTTCTTTTTTTTCAAACCTTTTCTTTGCCTTGCTTATTTTTACTTATTTTTCTTATAATTTTCTTATAATTCATATATTACTGCGGTAAAATATTAGGTAAAAAAATCGTTATTATCTTTATCATAATTTATATGTATTTATATTGTGCTAGTGGATTCATGTGTGTATATAGGTGAGTGTGTGCGTGTATATGCTACGTAATGTATGAATGTTTATTATAAAATACATTATATACTCATACATGCAGTTTACATTCACACACACACACACATATATATATATATATGTTTGGTTGGTTGGTTCTACAAACACATATCTATATATAGGGACTTACCAACTGATCTTAGCAGTTCAGTTAAAAGGTGTGATCCGCTAAACTATTGCACAAGTGGTGAAGACCTGTATAGAACTAACCAAAGATTTTGAATAAGATGATAAGTGAATAATAGTTCACAAATATGCTTCAGATTCTCCAGAATAGCACTTCAAGTGAGAGTTTTTTCGTTTTCCTAGAGTTCCATCTATCAGTATATTCTCGAAATATTCCCCTGGTATTTTCTTTGCTTTTCTTATTAATTTACTCAAACGGTGATATAAACAATTCCAAGAATGAACTGACAGGGAGACTGTTTGAAATCATACTATCTTAAAGGTAATTATATATATATATATATATATATATATATATATATATAGTTGACAAACGTAGTCGAAGGCAATCCGAAGGCTCCTTTTTCGTAAGCTACTACACCGAGCAGTTGAGGAGGGAGCTATTCCTTTCCCTGGATTGCTCCACTTTACCCTTATAATGCTGAATGTCGAGCAAGACGGCAACAAGTACCACTTTTTGAGTCTTTGGTATGACTCAACCTGTGATTGAACTATATATATATATATATATATATACGGGGATGCACGCAAAATAAAACAAATGACAGTTAAATTGGGTTATTTTCATACTTGGAACCATTTAACAAGTGTTAAATTGCAATACTTGAAACCATCTGTATGCAAACCAATGAGCTCGGGTTCTTTCAAAAAGTGTTGCCTACAAAACATTCGTTTTCAAATTATACATATTCAATTTATATGAATAAACAAAAGTTGGCATTATATAAACTGCAATGGTTGATATGCCATAAAACACAATCAAGAAACCAACCTAAATTTTCTTAGTCTGGCATACAGGTCTCAAATTGTTCTGAGTTCCTTCTTTTATTAACTGGTCTTTCATCTAAGCTTTGAATGAGCTCATCGTTGCTTAACTTCTGTTATCAAGCAGAAATTGTTGATTTTTGTGTGACTTGATCGAAAATCAATATTTGTAACCAAAGTTGATTTTAGTTTTTTTATTTTATTCCATATTTTATATCTGGAAACGTTTTTTCTCATAATTATTTATATTATAATTCATCATGTTTTGAATAAGAATAATAATGCTTCTCCATCGGAATTAATGAAAACCATTAACTTAGCCGAACCTTAGAAAATGGGCTGATTTTTCATAGTGTGTGTGTGTGTGTGTGTGTGTGTGTGGAACCTGCAAATGTTTAGATTATCTGATAACAATAATAATGCAGCAGTGGGACAAATATTCTCCTCAAGGTTTGATTTCAGTTTTGTTGTTTTTGTTTCTGTTTTCTAGACCAGTTAAACTACAAAAAGTTACGAAGCCAGCCAGCCTACTATTTTATCAATAACTTCTGGGCACCAGAAGAGAAGAGATGGGTACATACTTTTGTAATGGTGTGAATAGTTTGTAGATTACCTGATTCTTGTTGTCTAACTCGTGACCATGGATGTGCAGTGTGATTCGCATACCATTTTGGTCATGAGAAGAAAGAGTAGTAGGACGAGATTGTTTGTTTGTTTGTTTGTTTGTTTGTTTGTTTGGGTTTTGTAACATATCAGTTTTTGTTGGTTATTTAATGACAAATCCAATTTCATATAAATAAGTAATTCTATTTCAAACAATCCGGTTAGACATAAGTAAACAGTTTAATTGTCAAAGCATTTCTATTTCAAACAATTCAGTTTAACGTAAGTACAGTTTCAATATCAAAAACGGTTCTATTTCAAACTATTCAGTTTAGCATAAGTACACAGTTTAATTGTCAAAACAGTTCTATTTCAAGCAATCCAGTTTAGCATAAGTACGCTGTTGAAATTTTTAAATATTCCTATTTCGAGCAATTCAGTTTAAGCTAAGTACACAGTTTAATTCTATTTGACCCATAAATAAGACCCTATCTTGTGCCACCACTCCAAGCCAGAGTGGACCGGGGTGTGATGGCAATGATAGGATACTCCGCATTCTCCAAAGCTCCACCATTACTAGAAACTCACTATCAGATTGTTTAGTGTCATATTCCAGGACACTCGTTGGTGGTTTTTTTTTACTCCTGAGCAGAAAAGCAGACTGGTCACTAATTATTGTGCGGGAAAATGCAGGATGAAGCTTTTTTGTTACCTCAACTTGCTGACAAGGCATCGAAAAAGCAAGATCAGGTTCTGCGCCCGCTCATCAGTTTAAACTAAGATCATGTTACAAGATATTCTATTCGGAGTTAAGCTTTGAAGGAACGGATCCAGCAATTATGATTATTTAATGAGAACGCTTTTACTAAAAAAAACACGTCTTGGTTATAAGACAAATAATAGGTAGCTAAACTTTTAACTGGGCTTCTACGTTCTCTTTTCTTCCCTCCACAAAACGATCACCACCGGTGAGGACCAAGCTTATTGTTTATATATATATATATACATATGTGTGTGTGTGTGTGTGTGTGCAAATCGCGTGGACTGAAAAAATCGTATAGCCTAAGCTTCCATTTTTTTTATAAGCTTGTCTGCTTTAAAAATGCCGACTGAACTTTAAAGCATTTCAACAAGCACGCGTTGCGTAACTATTATTTTCATGGGAATTGAACTCGACCAATCGAGTTCCAGTCCAGGACAATGTTGTCTGCGTTTCGCTTTACGCTAATGTCCAAAACATGAATACTTCTCTTCAACTCACGCCCAGGTCTAGGTAAAAAGTTGGGCAACCGATTTAGAATGATAAATTCTTAATACGAAATCAGGTGTTGAGGAGTTTTAATCTCTATTGTCCTCGACTCGTATTTGCTGTTTATAAACAATGTTAGATGTAAATTAATGGTAAATTGATCGATTAGTGCAATACAATCTTCCAACCACAATGTAACCAAACCATTACTTTTGCTGCACTGTCAATGAATAAGTAGACTTTGGTTTATAAAAGAGATCATTGATTTGAATTCGAAATCATCTAGTGAACATATAAAAATGTTTCAATGAGCATATTAATTAGTTATTGAAGTACCTCATCTACTTGATGACTGAGATAGTCAATGGTCTATTTCTAAATAAAGTTTTTTTATGTTCTAGTATCAGTAAAACTCCAAAAGTGCTAAAAATGCCGATCATCTTATTTAGAAAGCATTTGAAACGAAATCATCCGCCAATATCACCCACAAATAAGTATACCCGAAACATTTCTTTTAAAAACTTAAATTCACTTCTAAACGAAAGGTAACAAGATTTTATTATTTCTCGTAGAACATGATAAAATCAAAACAGATATCTTTAAACATCATTTATGATTAAAATTGACACTGTGGTAATTCTTAAAACAAAAATTGAAATACAACTCATCTGTAACAAAAAAATGTAATTCAAAATAAAGCACAACTCTTATATACATATATTTAATTTCTAATTTTTTGGTTACAGAGTTAAAATAACAATCTTTGGTGATATATAATGCCTTATTATATGTTTTGCTTTTATAATGTTCAACTAGAAAGAGTGTCAGGTGAAGATATTTGTGGGTGAGACAATATATTATCAATACAATGCAAAATTGACACACACACACACACATATATATATATATACATGTGTGTGTGTGTGTGTGTGTGTGTGCGTGTGTGTGTGTGTGTGTGTGCGTGTACTTCTTTTATCCAATCTCAGTTTGTGTGGATGAGCAGATATACAGAAATTAGCTGATAGATAGATAGATAGATAGATAGATAGATAGAAAAAGACTCAGCTAAACTGATGATTGAAAATGATAAATAGAAATGATAGATATGGACACATTTAGAAAGAAAGCTAGAAAGAATGAAGTAAGGAAATATAGATAAGCATCTTTGTACTTATTAATTTCTTCACTAAACGGATCATTTTTGTATTTGACATGGAATGACATCTATTGAAATGCTTTCATTATTTCTTTCATTCACCAAACAATACATCTTCATATTGTAAACAACCGAACGTCATCTAGAGAAATTTAGCTTGGAATTAGTTTGAAAGCATCTCGAACTTTGCAGATGCAATATATAAAATGTCGGCGCAATTTCAGAAATCAATTTAATATTCGCTTATTGCTGATAAATGAGTCTCATTTTATTCCTGACAAGTAAAATTGGTTGCAATATCACGATGCCAAAATTCATTTGTATATAGAATAATAAACATAAGAAAATAATTTACCTGAAAATTTTCTACTTTAGGAAAATGATTGTGCATGGTATCTGTCTATCAATCTATCTATCTCTCGATCTATCTATTTCAGGTATGTTTCAAAATCAGGTAATATCTATCTATCTATCTATCTTTTCAAGATTTCACTTGAGATTTCAGTGTAATACATCATGACAATAATTATGAACCATACGGACTACAAATATTTAAGTGTATCAAGGACTTGCGAGAAATTCCAGAATGTGTACCTGAAATCTAACCAAAATATTGGTGATAAAAAACATTTTACCGGAAAACGTGTAAATATTACTAACGTGTGTTGCATGTGTATCGTATCACATACATAACTGTATTTAAGATCTAATTCTTTGTGCTTATATCATTTTAATTCTCACATCACCTCTATTCAGTAGATATGAAACAAGCCTGCAAATATTTATTTAAAAAAAGAAGAGGAAAATAAGAACTTTCAAATAATCTCGCGAAATCACGTTTTGTCACCGTGAGTAGATGAGATCTACAGCTGAAAATGTTTTGCTGATCTGTTTTCCAAATATTTCTCAAGTGTTCTGTTTTTGAGTTATTTTTTCCTTTTTATTGCGTATGTTTCCATTTTTTTTTAAATTTTAACGGTGAAAAAATATTTTCTCGTAATTCTGTTTTTATATGGCTTACTATCTCGATGACTGTGACCAAGTTTTTGTTAGACAACCGAGAAAACCATATATTGATTTAATCAAATTTCTGTTTGTTTATCTGAGCTATTGGTTGGCTCAACAATCAACCTCTGGATCACGATAGCCATCTATCGATTTGTATACAATAATATCGATCTCACTTGTATCTGTCTATTTCTATTTGTATAAATATCGTTCTTTTCCTCTCTCTCTCTCTCTCTCTCTCTCTGTATATATATATATATATATATATTTATATATATACTGCAAAGACAATAATAGCAGTGCTACAATCAAAGCTTTCGTCAGGTGATGACCCCGGGTTCAGATATGACTATGATGCTGCTAGAATTTTGAGATTTTAGCAAACAGTGTGACTATACCAGATTTATGCAAATCTAGATTACGCCTGATCTTGGAACCTCTTTAATATTTAGCATTCTCGTAAATGTTTGTCTTATTTTCACTAAAAGCTAATACATACATACATACACACACACACACATATATATATATATTGATTAGTTTGAATTTTTCATGAATATTGTTCGATCTATGTTATTAAGTTTTTCTTAGTTTGTTCGCATCTGATTATCAATTCAAATCTTTATTCAACAAATAATCTTGTTCGAGGAAACATGATTTATCATGTTTTTCCTAAAACAACTAAAAATTTCTTGGCCCCGCTTTATAATCTTATTTCTTTTTATCAACTGCCATTTGAATGTAGATGTTTTTTTCTATGTATAATTAGCTAATGTCATGCTTTTAGCATAGCATCATTTCTAGGTTTGGGGATGGTGAAATATGCGTTCTCATGGCTCTCCTGATATAAGTCATGTTGTGTCCATTTTCAGTTATTAATAGTCTCTTAGTAAACGACACTTTTTGTCAAGCATTCACCATTGACTGGTATCAATTCAAACCTCCTATTCAACAGATGATCATTTTCGCGTTAAGTGATGATTTTAATCTTTTCCTCTAAATATAAGCTCTAATTCTTTTGCGACAAATTGATAAAAAAAGATATTGGGTTGTTTAGGGCATTATATTTTGCTAGCACTATCTGCAATTGTTGCGTGTCCAACTTTATTGTGAACTCTAATTTAAAAAGGAATCATATAACCGGTCTGAACAAGGAAAACACCTCATAAAACAGGCATTAACGCGAAGAAAATGTTTGAGTATGAAATACTCTTTTAGTTTGCAAAATTTTTTATCGACGATTTAACAGGAGCTTAAGATTGAAAAACTTAACGGTGACTCCATCTTTCTGATTTTAGGACTTGAAAAATAGAAAGAAAGTTGTTTTTTAATATATAAAAATGAATATCAATCTCTCTCTCTCTCTCTCTCTCTTTCTCTCTCTCTCTTTCTCTCTCTCTTTCTCACTATAAATCTATCAATCTATTTCTATTTCTCTCTCTCCTCTCTCTCTCGCTCTCTCTCTATATATGTATACATATATATATATTTGTCCACCCAAAACGAATTTTTTAAAATAACGTTATATACATATATATATATATATATATATATAGAGAGAGAGAGAGAGAGAGAGAAATATAGATATATATGAAATATGGTTCAACTGCAACTACTAACAGACATATTTTTAATTATTCTTCATATGTCTTGTCAGATAGTAAGAAATTTGTGCTATCGAGGGAGCTTAATTTTTGTGTCCCCTTCCACGCCCGAGGTACTAATTCGGCTGATGTATTTGCCGAGATCGAGTTGTACTTGCAGTTAAAGAGACATTCTCAGGCTACTTAAAAGCTCGTCTGGCCGATTTGGCTCAGACTTTTGTTAACACCACAGTCGATTCTCAAAGTTTCTAATGGCAGAAGGTACATTTTGAATCGGCAAAACAACAAAAAATGAACAATGATATGGTTCTTACCAGACCTGATAAAGGTGCTGGCGTGGTTATTGTAAACAGAGCAGACTATGTAAGCAAAATGAATGCTATTCTGGAAGATACTAACATGTTCCTAAAACTTGGGGACTTGTCTTTTGATGATACTCAGAAAATTAAAAATAAATTACAAAAGCGTTTTCTTGAGTTATTCAGAAGTAAACTGATATTAAAGGGGGTCTATGAATAAATTCGTCCAGTCGGTTCGCAAAGACCGAGAATGTATGGATTACCAAAAATTCATAAATCGGGTATTCCTCTGCGGCCTATTTTTTTCCATGTGCCATTCTGCTCAGCACTCTTTGACTAAATGGTCGGTTGAAGTCCTTAACGCTGTTTTAGAATTTTATTCCGGGTGTTGCGTTAAGGACACTTTTACATGTTCCTCTATCATTCGTCGACTTCCCGTTTGTATTGAGTCCCAATTTCTGGTCTCTTTTGATGTTGTCTCTCTTTTTACTAACATTGCTTTAGATGAGAATTGTCTCATCTAAAGGAATGTTAGTAAAAAGATATATGGGCTGAATTTTTGTATCGTAGTCCATCTACTGTTGCCCTTCTTTTTCCTGAGGAAGCTTTTATTGAACTGATGGGTATTGCCACAAAGTCAGTGTCTTTTAGTTTCAATGAGATCATGTACCGCCAGATTGAGGGCGTTAGTGTGGGTTCACCTCTTGGCCTCATTCTGGCTAATATTTTTGTTGGGCTCAGGGAAAGATGCCTGTTTGATAAGTTTCCTAAGCCCTTCATCTATTTACGCTATGTGGATGATACTTTTGTTTCCTTTAGATCACGTAGCGATGCTTTATCATTTTTGATAAATTGAATCCTTAACATTTACTATGGAAGAGGAAAATAATGGTCACTTGCCTTTTTTTAGATGAGTTAGTCGAAAGACGTGATTCTTCTTTCCTCACATCGGTCAATAGGAAGCCTACATTGACTGTGCTATATTTCAATTGGCATTCTTTTGCCCCTAAATCTAGGAAACTTAATCTAATTAGATGTCTTTCGTATACAGCTTTAAACATCTGTAGTGACTGCAAGATTGAGAATGAACTTAAGGTTATCAAGGATATCTTTATTGACAACGGGTACCCCGAGGAGGTCATCGATGTTAATATCAAGTATACAGTGACTAGGTTCAAAAATACAAACCAAACCTTCGGTCCTCCGAAGTGTCCTGTATACTTTAGACTTCCTTGGGTGGGTTCTGCTAGCCAGACCTTCGCTGATAAAATTGCCTCTTCTGTGTATCGTTGTTATCATGCTGTTAATCTGAGACCAATATTCACTACGAGGCCGGCCTTTAATTCTACAAATAAGGAAAGGTGCCTATCTTTAAACAAAGTAATTTAATATATAAATTTGCATTTCGATGTAGTTCGACATATATAGGCATGATTTGTCAACGCCTTGAAGTGAGAGTAAGACAGCATATACCCAGAGTTCTCTTGTCAGGCTGACTAACAGACACTTGAAAATTCACTATGATATTGCTATACATCTAATGAGATGACTGACTAATTTTTATGATTTCAGGTTCAAATCAACAGCTACAACAGGGATTGGAATACACCCTACTAAAGCCTGATTGTCACAGCTGGTGAATTTCAAAAATGTAATCTCGACGTGAGGACACTTGAGAAGAACTATATGCAATAAAATTATGTTTTAAACTTGAAAAAATGCCACAGAAACGTATGGGATGCTTCACACTGCTTTTAGAGCATCTTGAATAAATCGAGCATTAGTTTTTGAGTGGCAATAGAGATTCAAGGAAGGCAGGGAGTCTGTGAGGGATGATGAGAGGTGTGGGAGAAGTAAGGAAGTCAATACACCAGAGTTGATGGGCCAAAGGGTTAGGGTTAGGGTTAGTATGTTGAGGTTTTAAGGGAGTTCAGGAAGAGATTCCTTGGGAAGAGGCCAGTATTCTTCAAATCGGGTCAGTGGTATTTCCAGTGGGACAATGCACCTGTCCACAACTCTATCCTTCTCACAGACTTTTTGGCCAAAATGGGTATCAAGACAGTTCCTCAGCCTCCCTATAGTCCAGACCTTATTCCCTGTAACTTTTGGTTATTCCCAAAGCTTAGAGGCTATTGTTATGGGACAATTGAGGAGATGAAGGAGGCTGTGTCGAAGGTCATTGACACGCTCACACAAGAGGACTTCCATGGGACCTTTCTGAAGTTGTTGGAACGGTACAACAAGTGCATTGCAGCTGGAAGAGATTACTTCGAAGGGGACTAGAGTTTCATGTGTGTACTATCAACTATTAAGTACGCATACAAAAAATTAGATCAAATAGTTCAACTGTTTTTTGAGCGTTTGGTATCAAAGATCGTAGACAAAAACATACTGAAAATTCCCCGTTTTTGCAAGATTTGACTTGAATATTAGTGTGAAAACCAAATAATGCTAATATTTAAATCAGGTAATGTCCTTTTATTTTATAAAGATGATATTAATTCAAGAAATGATGACTAATCTTCAAATTGAACCCCCCTCATTTTCAGTATCTGCTTCTATAAACTGCCTTTTAACGTTATGAATTAAGCAGTAATATGGGAATACCTTAAAAATTGATTTTTTTTTCCGTTATAAATGAAAATATAACAAACAAAAAATAAGGAAAAATAAACACTATTTTAACAGACCTTAGTATATAGAGTCAAACTGCTCCATATAAGATCTTTTAGATAAAAATGCTGTTTTTAGTTTATGACTCAAAACTTTATCTGTTATGTGTAGATGCCTTGCTTCAAAACCATATACAGTTTGTGAAGCTTCCGTTGTTAACTTGTCTGCCCGTTCTATGGCCTGAGAATCTGGCAAATCTGGCAAGTCAAACTTGGTTCCATTTTACAATTATTCTCGAAGTTCAGATTCAGAAAAAATTTCCGTCATTGATGGTTCAAAAATGCCACATAATGTTAAATCTATTGTGTCCAAGAGTGGCATTAAGATTAGTAGATGGTATTCTTTTTAACCTTTTCCTGGTTGACTTCCCGCTCCTGAAAGAATATAAAGATTAATTAATTGAATTATTAAAAAATTCTTATCAATACTGATTTAATAATTATGGTGAAATTATATGAAATCTTTAAAAATGATTCTATAAATTGGAATAATTGATTCAGTGATATATGAATAAATATTTACATACCTAATAGCCAAAATTCTTTTTAAAGCTTCTTCTCTTATATCAATTTCCTCAGATTTGACCATGGAATATAGAAGGTTTTCTGGCAGTAAAACAAATCTATTACTTTGTATATGTCTTAATGGTATCTGTTGGATTTCATGAGGCTGCTCCTTAATTCTCTGGATCATATTAAAAATGTGCAGTTGCTGATTGTGGAATTTATTATTTCTTTTAATTTCAAACCAACAAGAGGCACACACATTTACAATAAAATTTATTAAACTTTGGAGTTTTGTAGTGAGCCTTTGTGGGTATGCACCACAAGTCCATAAACACATGAGCCTGATGGCCAAAGTTAACCATCTTTCCAGGTTTAAAGAGCCAATTTGCCAGGAGGCATATCTAGAGTCAGCCTTACCTCTAGAAATACCTACTGCGTATTCATACAGGAGTCTTTGGTCACAACTGAGATCATGTATTTCATCAATTTTCAAAATTGAATCCAGAAGACTGCTAATAGTGGAAAATGATATTTGGAGTAAATCGTGGCTATCTTAATTTCCCCAGGGGGCTACTGAATGCTGTAGGGTCTTTTGCGCAACCATCTATATTTTTAAAAAGGGTTCTGAAAGGTAGTTCATTATGGTGCAGAGGAACCAATTGTGTGAAATTTTTTTAAAAAGGATTTTTCTACAATTGCAACCATTCCACCTTCACAACCTGTGTTGGCATTAGTGTAGTCAACAAGGATAGCCTTGATAGTGTTCTCCCTGTTGAATTCATGCAAAACATCCACCACTTGCTCTGCATGAACAGCACCTGTTGCACCAGTATAAGGAAGACCTCTATGAGTCAGATATTTACTTTCATATGGTGTCTCCTTTGTAAAAGTTAGATGGCGTTCTGGTCCCTTTGTTTTTTTCATAGTTTTCTGTCCATTTTCCTCCACAAGTTCCTTATACAGCAATGTGTCCTGATCCATTCTCCAATCAACTGCAATACATATAAGATTTTCCATACTTTGATCATGTTTTTGTTGGGCATTTTTTTTTTCACTTTAGTCTTAGCCCTATTAACTTTACATTTATCAATAATAATATCGTTTATATTAATATTGGGTATAAGAAGGCCTATGGCCTTCAAATCCAAGAGCAAGTCATTGGCAAGTCTGGCTCCAAGATTAGAAGTTATGTCTCCCCTGACAAACTCGAGAGCATATCTTGGAAATTTGATAAGGCTTGGCCCTTTTGGATGACTCTTTGGCTGCAAATAGTATTCTCCTGGTTCTTCACTTGGAGAAAATGAGTCGGAGGGGAAAGAAACATTATCCTGGAGATTTGATGTTGAAGCTATTGGTGATGAATGTAATTTTTTCTTGACCCCTCTCTTTCCTTTTTTTTTTTAATCTTTTATAGCACTTTTATCAACCTTATCTAGCTCGTATACAGTTTTTTGTTGAATAAAAACTAGCTTTAAAAATATAAACAAATCAGAATAATTAAATAAGTTGTATTTTTAATAGTTAAGTCTATTTTAATGAAAAATGAAAAAATAAAGAGATATTCGTGATAATTAAAATCGTAAACAGTAAAGAAGAAGAAAGCAGTAATTTAGGGGGAGGTAATTTCAATAGGTGAATACCATAAAAATATACAATAAATAAAACAGCATATGTAATTAGTTATTCGTATATCAAATTAGATATTATAGTGCTTTTATTCCTTTTTAATTTTCATATTTTATTTTAATAAAAAAAAGAGAGAGCGAACCCTTGTAGGTCTCACTTAAATAACAGTAGAGGTGGGGAGCTAATGCCACAACTTCAAAACAGCCAATCAGATTCGAGCAGACATTAACTGCCGAATTTACAATTTTCAATATCCTTTTTTTAATACAACCTTTTTGATTCATTTATTGTAAAAAGTGACTATTTTCTTATTTGCATTTATAATTATAATGTTATCAGTTTTTTTCCTCTTATCATAAAAGTCATAAACTTACGGGTCGATCATGCATAAACACATCATATAATAATTTACTGATATTCTTTTATTGCAACTGTTTATAATACCAAATATGTTTATAATATCAGTAATTTTTCCGTCATTGCTGAGGTAAAGAAAACTCGTTATCGATTTGTGTCCAATAAAGGCGCTCTTGTGTAACGATTATGTTCTTGAGAAATGAAATCAATGACTCAAATTTAAACGATCAAACAGAGCTGTTTGTTTTTCACTTTGCGTTAATGGAAAAGCTTTTGAAATGGTTGAATAGTAGAGTGGACTATGTTCTTTAGTACGAAGTGAAATGTAGCCTCATTCAGAATTTAAACTGGAGTTGTTGATTCCATTTCCTTAATTAAGCATCCAAAAGGAAACATCGAAATTCAAACCTGATGTACTCCACTGATAAATTAACATAGTGTTATATCCTGTCCATTGCAAAGGTGTTGCATAAATACTCTCCCAGAGTTTTCACCCACTAACCTTTTTCGGTTAAACATCAGGACGTATCAGTCACAAGATATTTTACTTAGATAAAAAAATGTCTTGGAAAAAGCCATTAGTTTCAAGAATAATTTCTCAAATAATATTATTCTGTACACAAAAGTCAGATGTGAGATGTGTAATATGCTAACACAAAAGCTTACAAGAAAGAATTATTATTTTTCAGTCGTAAAATACTTTTATTGTTATAATTATTCGTGACCGAATGGTGCATTGTACATTACATTTTTTTAAATGACTTAAAATTATACATTACATTTGTTTTTAAAATGACGCTAAACAGTGAGAAATAAAAGAGGTCGGAAAATTTGCTCTCGAAAGTCACTGATTGAAAATTCAATAAATTTAGAAATATATAAGAGAAGCTGTAATCAGAATGAGGACCATGCCTATTCATAATATCGCACTTGAAATTAGAATAAAGATTAGAGGATGAGTTCAGACAATCCAATATCCGGCAATAAATGGCTGAATAAGTTCAAGATGTTTAAAGGGTTCTGTGGTCACTTGATCCCTGGTGAGTACCACAAAACGCCTTCTTGTATGAACGTGCAAACATATAAATGCAAAATACTGAAAAATGAATAAAAATGAATTATAGAAATATTTATTATATAAATGACATGATTTTTGCATTTATTTAATATATGGTAACTGGAGTTTTGTTAGCATTATGGCTCTCTAACTTATAGAATAGAATCATTTTCAATCCGATTTATTAAAAGCGCGGGATAAGCTCATTTTGATCATTATTTCTCAAACGAGATAACAGTTGATTACAAATTATAATGCACTGTTCCTTACTTATTTACTTATGTATTTGGAGTTCATTATCGTATAGATCTATTAATAGGTTTGGTTTGGTTTCTTTGTTTAATGGCATATCAACCTTTGTAGGTTATTTGTAGGTTATTTAATGCCAACGCCAACCTTCTAGAAGAATACAGTGGTACGATTTAACCCATAGCTGGGAGGATAAGGGGGTTCATACTTTTCCCAAGGGTATTTGTCCAAAAGTGAGCATAATAGTGCGACTGGAATTTGAACTCGCTTACTACGATTCCGCAGCCCATCCCTTTAAGCATTACATTACGAGGACACCCTCCCCCTATTGATAGGATATTGCTCAACTTTTACTTTAATAGCCGCCTAAGACCACCTTTAACAGAGTATAAATAAAAACTGGTATTAGGAGAAATAGAAGCACGAGAATAAAGGTAAAAGACGTTGATCGGAACCAGAAAGATAAGAAAAGAATATGAGAGTACTGAGGAAGGTTTTGAAGAGATTTTTGATGGTTACATCTCTAATGATTTTCTATATGTCGATGTCTAATGTAGTAGTCGCCTTACTAATCCCTGTGAATTACAAGGACTCGAAGGCTCTGAGGCGGACATGCACCTGGAATAAATTTGAGCCAGTATTCCAATTGGAAAACGTCAAGCCATGATGGCATACACTGCACTCATGACTGACTTACTCTTGAACTGAGTAGATGCCAACAAGAAGCAAGAATACCCTAATGGAGGATTAAGGGGAAAACTATCGTGATCCAGACAGACCCCTAAAAAAGAACCATTCCAGCAACTAAAGGACGATAATGTGTCTACCGAGCACGAGGAAAATTCTAATTGCATTGATCATGGAGATCAGTTACTTGCTTGTGTGCCACAGACTGTTTGCCAAAGACCAGAAAGGTTGCCACATTGAAAGAGAAACAACTAACTATACATTGATCAACGCATCCGCAAAGAGAGTAAAGAGAAGTAAAAAATACAGCCATTGCGAGGATAGATTACAAAAAGCCCTATGATATGGTCCCACAAAGCTGGATAGCAGATTGTCTTCAAAAGGTACAAGATATCCAGCAACGTCATAAAATTCATCACGGAAGCCATGAAAAACTGAAAAGTGTAATTAACAGCAGGGGGAAAACCTTAGCAAAAGTGAAAATCTAGAGAGGTATCTTCCAGGGAGACATGTTTTTACCTTTACTATTTGCAATCGCTATGATGCTATTCAGTTACATACTTCGGAAGTGCACTTGAAGCTACAAATTTACAAAATCGCAAGAAAAGATTAATCACCTATGTACATTGACGACATCTCGCTATTTGCTAAAAATGATAGAGAATTGGAGACTGATACGAACAATAAGAATATACAGCTAGGATATAGGAATGGAATTTACTGCAGAAAAATTTAACATGCACAAAATAAAAAGTGGAAAAAGACAAATAACGAAAGGTGTCATTGTCTCTACAGCAGTTTTGTGAAAGATGCCTCACAACTTTTGCTTAATTTCTACACAGCCTCACTCAGAACTCTCTCTCTCTCTCTCTCTCTCTCTCTCTCTCTATCTATCTATCTATCTATCTATCTATCTTTCCCTTTCTCTATATGCCCCCTCTCTCTCTCTCTCAGTATATATATATATATATACTAGGTTGACATATACTGGGTAATCGGGAAAAATGTAAGGATCTGCGGGAAAAAATAGAGGAATATGCGATTGATAATGAATATGAGATGTCTGCCTAGTGAGTATCCAACCATTTTGAATATTCCTAAAACTGTTGGTGCAGCTTAGATGTAACTCCCCACTCTCTCGGGGTGGACCTTACTGTTCGTGTTTGAACAGAACTTGTTGATTGGGATGCAGAATTGGTAGAGATTCTATTGAGTGAATTTGTTTTGTGTGACCTTAACATTTACAATCAGGTATCGTGCCGTGCTTTTGCCAATCATCGAAGTCTTTCAATTTCGACAACTGACTAGTTTTGTCTTTTTACGATTTCTAGCCTTTTCAAAGGCTAAAATCGCCGTTTAAAGGGTCGGGGTTTCATACTCAAGACGAGATTAAGGATTTGCGGAACTTTGCCAGACAACTAATGGAGATCCCGAAAAGGAACTTTGCAAACAAGTCTGAAATGTGGAAGAGACACTGATATATAGATTGATCGATAGATAGATATTCATTATTGTTATTATAGATTATTCATTATTTGATACATATTCCACTAAAGATTATTGACAATGGGTGTGCTTCTAGAAAGTTTTTCATGAGTTCACCAAAGCACTGTGGCCAACTTGAACAAAAGGGATTTTGCTCAGTATGAGATTTCTAGTTTTTATAGATATTCCTTCGAATATTTTCAGTCTTTTTTACCGCTGTAAGCATATATCATTTGTGCATCTTCCACTAGTATTTTCTTTATGTGGAATGATAGAATTCCGTGTTTATTTCCGAGGTTTCAAATGACACACTGCTCGTGAATATGGCATGACAATCTTCAGGATAGGATTGTGGCAGTGTGATCAATATAAATGTAAATGTTTACAATTTCATTTTTGCTGAGAATGGAATTCCTTACTAGGCAAGTGAAAATGTTCTGGGATGGTTGATGATCAGTTTGTCAGTTTTTTTTTTATTTTTTTTTTTATTCCTCGCTTGATATTCTTAGTGAGTTCGACTGAAGATGTGCACTGTTTCATGATATCTATGATGGTGTATCCATCTAATTTGTAACTTTCATGTTCTCAGATTCCTTTGTTTATCGGCACGGGATGTCAATTGAAAAAATAGTTGCTTTAACATTAACTATGTTGTTTCAACTTTCCAAGATAATTTGACGTTGTCATTTTGTCATATGATTCAAATTAATATCATTGAATTAACAATTCCAGTTGAGATTATGTGCAGTTATGTAAGCACGTAAATTTAACGTACATTCTATTCTTGTTCTGTCTTTTAGTAAATCCGTTGAAATAATATATATTTGAATTAACACATCATTGCAGAAAGGTTGACAATACAACGAAAGTTTATATGACGTGGCTTCATCTTGAACTGGTCTCCACGAAGATGTGCAGAAAATCAACGAAAGTCTTGTGGTATTGTAAGATACTCCTGGGATTCACTGGATAATTCGGAATGATGATTTCGCTTTGAAACAATATCTGACCATAAAATCTACTGATAAAAGGATTGTTGGCCGTATATCTGGTGGTGGTGGGGTTCAGATGCATGTAATATTATAATATCTCTGGTACAAACTAATCCAAAAAGTGAGGCTTGTTCTTCACTAATCTTTAACACTTTAAACAAATCACC
>OY757912.1:58291807-58381807 GCA_963585895.1 Sepioteuthis lessoniana
TTATAGTTCGTGCCCAAAATTTCAAAATGGTGGAAAACATAACAGAACGATGGCTTCAAGAATCGACAGAATGTCATACAACGATGTCAGGTGAGATTCAAATTTGATTTACTTAATTATATTTTGCGTAGAGATTAGATGTTTGCACGCTTCACACAACTCCAATATGAAGGCCCAGAATCGAGAACATAGTCAAAGTTTTATTGCACGAATATTCACGGCCGGTTTGCTTCTTCTTGTCCACTGATCCTGAAATTTCCAAATGGGACAGTGCAGCAGAGTCATATATTATTATTTACTGACGGGGTTCGTTTGGAGTCACCATAACAAAAAGGACGCGTCATCTATTTACAAGTGAGAACAGAACACGCGTCACTGATGAAACAGAAATCAAAATTGAAGAATTTTTAGTGGAAACACGATTTTCGGATAGCATACTAGTTCATTTTTTATCAGGCTCTTTTATCACTCTCAATCTCATAGATACTATTTTGACTATAAATATTGTTGTAATTACCACTATTGGCCAACGGATTTTCCACATTGAATTTCAGCATATCAAATTCACAGTTGTCTCCTAGACTGATTGCTAACCAAGTTTAAAATGCTCAATATGCCCTACTTCTTTTTTCCTTTTTACTTTCTTTTTTATCTATTGGGGAGAAAGGTGAAGTAAACATCCGAAATTTGAACTTGATTCATCGATTTCATTTTTCATTTCTTACCATGTCATTTTAATTGTTTTTAAAAAGACAAAAAAGATTTTGCAAGTATAACTCAATGAATGAGAAAGACAGAATTCAATCAGACATTCACCATTTTACAGAATGTCATATCTTGAAAAATATTCCCAGAAAAAGTCTTGTATGCTTTATAATTTTTCTCGCACCTCATAATTTCAGCCATTGTAAAACCTTTTTTTTTTTAAGTCTTTTCTTAAAACACGTGGTTCAATCATATAGTTCCGGGACTATTACTGATGCAAACGATCTAAACAAGAGACATTCATATACGTACAGCAGGTATAGAGTAATAATCCTCGTGAGTCATTATGTTAGGTGACGTCATGCGTAACCATGCAGCACGCGTTATATGCGTTTTTTTACCTCGTTCTCGCACTCATTTGTGATTTCATTATGGGCATAAAACTTGAGAAAAGAGCAAACAACAAATTCTGAGTCAAATTCGAGGAAATTGGCCGCGAAAACCCTTATAAGTTCGAAGTAGACCGACAGTAATGAAGCTACAAATCGAGCAAGCTTTTTTGAGTGATAGAAAGTACTTGGAGTCTACGATCAAGGAAACTTACTTTTGAAAATGTCAGAGAAATTAAACAAATTCTACGTAAGGATGTTGAATCTTCCTCCACGAACATCATCAATGGATCATTTGAATTATTTCAGACAATCCTTTTGAACATTTATCAAAAGATGTGTGTAAAAAATGCGCATTGACACGCTGGTCACACCCAACCTACCTCACTCTGCTACATATTTCAAGTAAAGTTCAGAATGAAGCGTGGCTATTTTGACAGTGTGAATGACATTCAGCGAACCGCTACTCCCATATGCTGCCTGACACACTTAAAGAGGTATTTTTAGGAAGAGTTCCAAGTGAGGCAGAAGTGCTGGGTACGGTGTATTGCTGCACTAAGTGATTGTTTCAAAGGGGGAACCAATCAAACACTAGTGAAGTTTTTCATAGAAAAAGTCACCAAATGTTTATTTCTTGTATGGTTATCGTCGTATGAAATTGCTTTCACGACCCGAGTTCCAATTCTGGACTATTTGCGTTTCACGTCGTGCTATTGCCTTTGGAATATGCAGTGATTCATTTCTTCTTCTCAAAGCTATAAGTAAATAGTCGGGTTGACTGGGATCTTTAGAGTTAGTACTGTAACCGGTCAAGAAGGGAACAATTTATTTCCCTTAAGACCATTGAGATTAGAACACGGCTAAAACCAGTTAGAATACTTAAAAGAATCATGGATACCTAATAATACGTCGAAGAGTACTTTAATTAGAAAAATAATTAACGTGATACCATATATGTAATGAGAGTTTTGATTGGGCTCAGAATTTCGATGTAGAACGCTGAAAACATCGGATCTAAGTTATTGTAAGTTGATAGGCGTCATTTTCTTCATTACAATTTCTTACATATGTTATCAGAATCATTCAAACTGATCAGCTGATTTAATGTATGGAGCTGAAATAATGCTTTTCTCATCATACAAAGATTTCAGTTTCGCCCATCTATCAGCTTTTCTTCAAAATTTTGCCCAATACTTTCGTCTTGGAATTCGACTGATGTACAAGTGTTCTTTCTTATTTCACTTTCAAATTCGCTTTGATTATACGATTTTTTTACTTATTCTATCTCTGATTTTTCAGTTGTCGCTTGGTTTATCTACTTTCAGGTGAGTACATCGCTGATTTTCTTGCCTCTTCAAAAATATTGTGTCATTAAAAGCTGAAATCAATGAATGAATCTTGAAAATGAAGATGTATACTTAAAATTCTTGGGTAAGTCCATGGCTGAATTCTTTACCTTTTCCAAAAGTATGAGCGACAAATTTAATTCAAAATCTATGCTGGTTACCAAATTTAACTACATCTTTAATCTTATTTTTAAAAGATTTGTTTGTCATTATTATCAATATTAGTTTTTACTGTATTTTATAATCTCTTTGATTTTAGTTGTTTTATATTGTTACTAACGCAGCACGTTATTTGCACGGCAGTAAGGAACAACGTGTATCAGAAGAAGTAATAATAGATAAACCCACCGTTGAAATAACGACACGACAACAATAAAAATTAATAATAATAGAAAGGCAGCGTTGATATTAAAAAGCTGAAAAAATATAAATCCAACTAAATAAGAACTTAGTTTGCCATCCTTTACGCTATGTGAAACGTCTGTAACAGAGAAGTTGTTATTGACTTCGAGTTGCTTATTCTGCCTTACAGGTTGCTTACAGTACTTGTTGATTCTAAGTAATCTTCCACCTTAGAACTAAACAGGTTCATCACGTCACCATAACCGGTGATTTCAATGTGACTTGATCGTAAGTTCTCTTACAGTTTAGAGTGAGTGTGCAACGTTTCAACATTTAACTACCAGAAAACAAAAATTGATTGTAATATACTAAAAAATACAAAACAGCAATATATCAAGTTTTTCAGTTAACTCAAATCTTCCAATCAAAGCAAATTAGAAAAATCCTCATTCTAAAGTGCTTTATTTTTGTCACACCTTGAGGATGTCTTGGTAATACTTGCAGGACTCAAAAGTCATCGATCGTCATTTCTGTCCATGTAATGATAGAAATTGACAAACACGCATTTATAGTTTGGCTTCTACATTAATTACTTGACGTTTTAATTTGATTATGTCGGCCTTTTCTAAGAGTTTCCAACCATCATTTCATAAATTCATAGGTAGATGAAAACTCTTCGTATATTCTTCATTTTCGTTGAAGAAACTCAGAGGAGCTTCTAAACGTTAAAACCCACAAAACACGTCCAACTAATTTTTTCGCACCCCCCCCGCAAAAAAAACCCAACTAATTAAAAGAAAACTAAAACTTTTGCTTTTTTGATTAATGGTCATGTGACTTTCTCATCCAATCAATTTATTCCAAATTCGTTAGCTTTCCTATTTCATTAAAAAAAGTTATCATTAAATTTTAGAAATTGCTTTATGTTTGACACTTCCTCGAAGTGTGACTTAGAGCTTTTTAACTTATTGCACAAAAAACTATGCCAAACTAAACTAAGCTTATTATATATTTAACGGGCATCATCATCTATTTTTAGTATTCGTCCAAAGTTAACGTCTTATATCTATAGCAAGGAAAAGTATGGTAATGAGGTCATGGAAAATTTTGAGAAAATTGCAGTGTAATTTTTTCAATCAATTGTTATTATTTATAGTTTACCTGGGTTTGACAATGATATCATTAAACTCGGAATCAAAAACCAACTTTGTCATACTTCGATCTGATTCCTGTTTAGTCCATTTTCAGGGAAGCAGAAACAAGACTGCCTTTAAGCTGCGTAATTTTTCATTTGACTTACTATTATTCCAAATGTAATTCAGACTACTAAACTTATTTTTCTTTTAGTGTTTCTGTTGTTACACAAATACTTCAGCTGATCCATTCTCCTGCTTTCCGCACTCAAGTGTACATTCAGTACATTTTCTCGTTGATCTATAGAAAAAAAACTCATCTCTTTCAATTCGAGTTTTACATCCAAAGAAGGTCACTGAATGTAAACCTTTTGGCTATGACAAAAGCAACAAAAGCAATGAGTTGAACAGTCCGGTCTTCCTTGAAAAGACCAAACTTGCTCGTTGTACCAAAACCTTTCAATTAAAAAATATAATACAAAGAAATGTTTTCAAAAACAAATGGCAAATTTAAAAGATAAACATAAGAAACAAATAAAGATAAAAAATATCAGAATAAAATTCGATGTGATGAAACAAAAAGACAAAAAAATGGCAGGATACAATTTCTACATCGAGAACGCTGTTGCGAAGCTGTTTTCTAAAGAGCTTAACAAAATGATGGACGAACAATCAACAAAAGCAGAAACGAATTTGCAGACAAAAGACTTGGATGTCTTTATGGATTAGTAAAAAAACAACCACTATTGATGGACTCGCAAAAAGAGGACATTGTTCTTGGCTACCGATTTTAACTGTTCTTTTGCTTCGAATAGGATTTGAATCGCTTCGAGAAAAAAAATTTGGCTCATTTATTTGCAAACATTGCGCGAGATTGAGTTACATGCCACTGAAAGTTATCGAGCTCTGTGTGCGTTTCCGAGAAAATTTATGGTTAAGCCTGAATGAACATTGATGGTTGATTTTACGGCATGTCATACCTTGTCAGGTTATCTTATGCCAGATTCAATCTTTTTTATATGATTTCTTTTTTTTTTATTTGATGGCATATCAACCTTTGCAACTTATTTATTGCTAAATCCATTTTGAAGAAGAGTCGTGGTACCATTGAACCCATAACTAGGTAGAGCTAACGAGTTCCATACCTTTCCCAACGGTATTAGTCTGAAAGTAAACATAATAGCACGACCGGAGTTCGAACTCGCTTACTACTAGATCAGCACGTTAACCACTACAGAGATTCCCCGAGGTTTAATGTAGATCGCAAGAAAAGATCAACCACCTAATGTACATGGATGGCATCAAACTATTTGCAAAAAATGAAAAAGAACTGGAAACCCTAATACACACAGTTAGAATATGCAGTCAAGACATAGGGATAGAATTTGACATTGAAAAATGCGCTCTGCACGTCATGAAATGTGGCAAACAACATCTAACTGACGGAATAGAACGACCAAATTAAGACAAGATCAGAACACTCGCAGAAAAAAAGACCTACAAATACTTAGGAATCTTGGAGGCTGACACCATCAATCAAGTCGAAATGAAAAACAAAATTCAAAAAGAATATTTCAGAAGAACTAGAAAACTACTCGAGACAAAACTCAATTGCAGAAACCTTATCAAAGAAATAAATACTTGGGCTGTACCCTCGTTAGATACTCGGGACCCTTTCTCAAGTGGACCAGAGATGAACTTAGACAAATAGACCAAACAACTAGAAAACTAATGACCATGCACAAGGCATTACATCCCAGAGACGACGTTGACCGACTATATGTACCAAGAAAAGAGGGAGGAAGAGGACTTGCCAGCATCGAAGACAATGTTGACACATCCATACAACGACTCGAAGACTACATAGAAAAACACGAAAGAGAACTGATTACAGCCATCAGAAACAATACTGACAACACGATAGATAACAGAATGACAAAAACTAGGAAACAAAAATTGGAAGGAAAACAACTCCATGGGCGTTTTAAACGACTAATAAACAACATCTCACTCGACAAAACCTAGACGTAACGAAGAAAAGGAAACTATAAGCGGGAAACAGAATCTCTCCAAATGGCAGCTCAAAACAGCGCCATAAGAACCAATCATATCAAGGAGAGGATAGATAAGACACAACAAAATAGTAAATGCAGACTATGCAGTGACAGAGATGAAACCATCAATCACATAATAAGTTAATGCAGCAAATCGGCACAGAAGAAGTACAAGGCTAAGGCTAGACACAACTGGATGGGCAAGGTGATCCACTAGGAAATGTGTAAGAAATTTCAATTCGACCATGCCAACAAACGGTATATGCACAACCCAGCACCTGTCCTAGAAAATGACACACACAAACTCCTATAGGACTTTGATATACACACGGATCACCAAATCTCGGCCAGAAGACCAGACCTTATAATAATCAACAAAAAAAAGAAAATTAGCAAAACTGTTGACTTTGCTGTCCCGGCAGACCACAGAATAAAACTGGAAGAATGTGAAAAGAGAGATAAGTATCTCTACCTTGCTAGAGAATTGAAAATACTATGGAACAGGAAGGTGACAATTATACCAATTGTTATTGGTGCTTTTGGCACGGTAACTAAAGGATTACTAAAGGGCCTGGAAGATTTAGAAGTTGGCGCCTGAGTGGAGACCATCCAAACAACAGTATTATTGAGAACGGCCAGAATACTTAGAAGAGTCCTGGAGATTTGAGGAGATTTGCTGTCACTCAATCTCTAGTGAAAGACCATCAGCTTACGCTGATGGGAAAAACTCTAATGAATAATAATAATAATAATAATAATAATAATTTGTTCGGCAAAGTGATCCACAGGGAGTTGTGCAAAAAATTTAAATTTGACCATACAAACAAGTGATATATGCACAACCCAGCACCTGTCCTAGAAAAGGATACATATAAACTCCTATGGGACTTCGACGTACACATGGATCACCTAATCTCGGCCAGAAGTCTAGACTTAATAATAATCAACAAAAAAAAGAGAACTTGCAAAATTGTCGACTTTGCTGTCCCGGCAGACCACAGAATAAAACTGGAAGAATGGGAAAAGAAGGATAAGTACCTCGACCTTGGTAGGGAATTGAAAAAACTGTGGAACATGCAGGTGACAATTATACCAATTGTAATTTGTGCGTTTGGAACAGAAACTAAAGGATTACTAAAGGGACTGGAGGACTTGAAAGTTGGCGGACGGGTGGAGACCATCCAAATGACAGCATTACTGAGAACGGCCAGAATACTGAGAAGAGTCCTGAAGACTTGAGGGGACTTACTGTCACTCAGATTCCAGTGAAAAACCATCTGCTAAAGCTGATGTGAAAAGCTCTAATGAGTGAATAATGATAATAATAATAATGTACTTGATATCCGACGAAATCAGGATTATCTTAATGAACTTTAGTTCATTAAGGAAATCCTGAGAGACTGAAGAGTGGAATTGACAGCCAGAGGAAAATGGTTGAGGTAAAAATCGAGAGAGGTACGATTCAAGGAAAGAGGCTATCACCATTACTATTTGGGATAGTGATGATACCACTGAATCACAGACTTTGGAAATGTGCAGGTCGATACAAACATCTGAAATCGCAAGAAAAGATTATCTAACGAATGTACTTGGACGATATCAAACTGTTTGCCAAAAACGAAAATGAATTGGAAACCTTAGACACAGTGAGGATCTACAGTCAATATATAAGGATGGAATTTGGCATAGAAACATGTGCCATGCTCATAATGAGAAGCGGTTTAACAGCAATTGACGGAGGAATAGAATAACAATAACTAGAAAACAAAAATGGGAAGAAAGGCGATTGTATGGATATTTCGAGCGGCAAACAAGCATAATTGTGTAAAAAACTGAAATTTGACCATAAGAACAAGTGGTATATGCACAACCCGGAATCCATCCTGAGGAAAGAGACGTACAAACTTCTCTGGGATTTTGAAATACAAACGGATTACCTAATCTCGGCCAGTGATATTCAACCAAAAAAAGAGAACCTGCAAAATCCTAGACTCTGCTGTTCACGTAGAACAGCGAGTAAATTTAAAAGAAGGTGAAAAGAGGGATAAATATCTGGATCTAGCTAGAGAGTCGAAGAAGATATGGAACATGAAGGTGATGGTGATATTAATTGTAGTTGGTGCAATTGGAACGATTTCCAAAAGATTGGTAAAAGGACTGGAAGACTTAGAAATCAGGGAACACATAGAGACTATCCAGAATATAGCACCACTAAGATGGGCTCGAATACTGAGAAGAATACTGGAAACTTGAGGAGATTTGCCGTCATTCAATCTCCCGTGAAAAACCATCAGCTTTCAAATGAGAATAATAATAATAATAATGATAATTTGTAACCTATGAAGCTTTAAGTTACTATTCTTCATACAAATAATTTGCACGCTCTTATATTGTTTCAAGTATTCCTATCCTGTACTAATAATCTGTACACTTTTATTCGGTTTTAGATATTTATTTCTATTTCATATGAATAATTTGCAAGCAATTTTGCGGTTTCAAGTATCTATTCTTATTTAACACTAGTAATTTTCGCAAAGATCCTTAAAGATACTCGGGGTCAGGGAAAACTTCGGAGTAATATTCATTTAATTGCATCTTTGTTTTACGACATATCACCTTTCGTAAGTTATTTAATGCAAAAGCCATCAGAAGAACAGTAATAGTACTATTTAATCCGTAGCAGAAGGGAATAAAGGAGTTCATACCTTTCCTAAGGGTATTTTTCTGAAAGTGAACATAAAAGTAGTTCAGCTACTTTTACTTCAACCATTACGCCACGGCAACTCTCTCGGGAGTAATACTAACAATGGGGTTCCTCTAAAATCTCCCAAAATCCCAGACTGGAACATCACCATAGTATCAATTTTACTATCATACGTAGAACGCATGAACATTAATTGATGTACACAAAAGCTGAGTAGCATGGAGTAAACGATGTGGGTGCCGTGTGTAGCCCATACCCGAACCTAAAGGAGACCTAAAAGAAAGAGGCTTGTGAATTTCATGAAACCTCAAGAATATTTTTTATATATTGAAAACTAGCCACTTGTTAGAGTCTGATTACGAAAAACCTTTATCGATAAACACATGATAATGAATAGAGAAAGTAGAGGCCTCAAAATAAATTTCTATACCGGCTCTCATATAAGATTCTTCTCATTAAATGTGCTGACGTGAAATCAATTCAGATTAAGTGTGCAGGAAAACAGTTTTAGATTTCAATTGAGATTTCGCAATCACATCTTCGAACTTGAACAAAATCGTTGTGTGCAGATCACCACCCAAAAGTTCTGTCCTGATTAGGATACTATATTGCATCGGGTGCTTAGGCTCCAGTTCTAGAGCTCTTGTGAATTTGGAATACCCCTTCACTGCCATTACTACCAGGTCTACTCGGACCTAGATTGGTAGTAATTGTCAGTTTGACTATGGGTCAAATAGATATGTTTTAAAATTATTAATATTATATATTGATGATTGGAACCATATAACTATTAGTAAATTATTCGTATAAAGATTGAAATATCATTCTTATTACTACGTTTCTATTTCTACCGTTCTCTCATCTTAAGGATCATCAGTTTATACGAGCACTGGCTGGAAAGTATTAAGCGTCTTGAATATCTAAATAACAACCTTGCTATTTTGCTGTAACTTAGTTACCAATTTGAGAATGCCTTTTTGTGTATGCGTTTGTCGAGTTGTTGGAGTTACCCAGTCGCCAGTAAGATTATCATTGAGGGAATCTTTGTAATATGTTAACGTCAAGTTGGTCATAACACTGCTCCTGTTTACTCATCGTTTTTTCAGTCTATTTCATCACCTGAGTAGAACAACCGTTTTGTTCCTTTTTACTTCTGATTTTTCCCGAAGCTAACATCACCATATTCCCGACAATGGATAAAACAGCTGATGGGGATCCCGAGAACGTCCTTGGTAGACTGTTGCCAAAATTTTGAACGACCACAAAGACAAGTGTGAGAAGGCCTTAGGGGATAAAAGCAACATTAGTCTAGAGGGACAATATTTTCGTTCATATCGAATGGCTGGATACTTTCCAGAAAGACCTCATGTAGACAGGTATAGCAAACTAAGCATATATCTACGTGCGTGTGTGTGTGTGTATGTTGTTGTTGTATGTGCGGACGAGAGAGAGAGAGAGAGAGTATATGTGTGTTTGTGTGTAAAAAGAGAAGAGATATCGATCGCCAGCAAATATTCATTTAACGTAAGATTTCGTTTGCATACCTGTGTGTATGTATTGATGAACTTTATGTGCACGAGTGTTTGGTCTTTTCATACGTGCTTTTTATTCAAAATATCCACTCGGTTCTCCTTCAGGGCAATGACAACTCGCCAAAATCAAAACTTCCGCTTTTCATGTTTTCGCCTGACAACGTTTGGGTTTGAGGCTGTGCAAACGACATAAAAAGGAAAGAAAAAACAGAAATAACAATTTCGCCGTTTACACGTGAGCATTTTGTTTTCAATGGCCGAATTATTTGGCTGTCCAATAATAGGGCAGGAAAAAGTAGAGGAGATAAATCAAGAAAGAAAGAAAGAAAGAAAAAAGAAAGAAAGATCGAAAAATATTCGAATGAAAAATTAGAAAAATAAATAAAGAAGAAAAGGAAAAACTCAAAGAAAAAACAAAAAGAAAAATGCAAAAAAATTGAAACAAAAGAAACAAATCTCAAATGACAGAAAATATGAACTGAGAGAAACAAAGCAGAAATCAAATTTTATAGAAAAGCTTGAAAAGCCACAGGGGAAAATTAATGTGGTTTCTTCCCAAGTCGATCCAAAAAGGAAATGTTGATTCCAGAAACAAACATACAACACTTGAGAAAAAAGCACTTACAAAAACAGAGTTTCATAGAAAACAAATCAGCATCTTTTTTCAAGATTATTTTCTTTCATTCTTGAGTTTTTAAAAAATACTTTTCCGTAAATAAGCCCATTTATATAACAATTCATATATTGATTTCTATATGTCTGTCTCTGCCTAAGTCTCTCTCTCCGTCACACACACACACACACACACACACACACACACACACACACACACACACACACACACACATATATAGATATAGATATATATATATATATATATATATATATATATATATATACTTTAATGTGTCCTCAGTTCCATAGTTGATGCATAAAACTTCAAATAAGGAGACGATAGTAAAAAGAACTCAGATTATGAAGTATTTGACTTTTTATACTGCTCTGCAGGCCAGAATTCGTGAAATTTTTGAATTATTAAATGTTTGAAAGGATTTTTTTATTCTTATCTGTTCTTTCTATCTCTCTCTATATACATATTAGGTTTGGTTTCTTTGTTTAATGGCATATCAACCTTGGTAGGTTATTTTTAATGCCAAAGCCATTCTTCCAGAAGGACAGTAGTGGTACTATTTAACTCATAGCTGGGAGGATAGGTGGGGGGGTTATTCCTTTCCCAAAGGTATTTGTCCGAAAGTGAGCATAATAGCGCGACTGGAGTTCGAACTCGCTTACTACTATTCCGCAGTCCAGCGTTTTAGCCCCCCATATATATATAATATATATATATATATATATATATATATATATATATATATATATATATATATATATATATATATATATATATATATATATATATATATATATATATATATATATATATATATATATATATATATATATATATATATATATATATATATATATATATATATATATATATATATATATATATATATATATATATATATATATATATATATATATATATATATATATATATTACATGATCTACGTTGGAGCAACAGCCCATGCATGACGATATCAATATTTAGGGCGGAGTCGAGGATTACAATTCAGATTTCTCAGTTATGTAGAGAATTTGATTGATTAAAAATAGCATTTTTCTCACATACAGACCTCTGGATGGCAAATCAATTTATTCTCTAGGTTGGAGCGTTTTAAATCTTAACAAGTGATCTGTTTTTCGTTTGTTTTGTTTTGTTTTTTTTGCTTAGGTGTTTATATATATATATATATATATATATATATATATATATATATATATATATATATATATATTAGTAAAATAAAGTCATGCCAGATATAAATCGTAAACGAATATACTAAGTGTTATTCAAAAGTTCGGGGAATTTTGACAGATCAGTCTGCTTACTCGTTAAGTTACTCGGTATTACTCACGTCTCGCCTGACATTTCACACATTTTTCAAAATTATTCTATTAACAAATAAATAACAACATTTTCCATGGTTTCTCTTTCTTTACGGAAGCCATTTGTACTTTATGCTTTCGTGAACTTTCCGATAGCACCAAGCAAAATGTATACTTTCTGTTAATCACAGCTATGGTAATTGCTTGAAAGTTGATTAAACACTTTCGTAATTAAGAATAAATCTTATAATAAATATCAACTAATATATCTTTTGTAATTGTGCGATAATTTCTATCAACTAAAAAACATCGACGCAGACAGAGAGCCCAATGATCAATCTTTAATTTTATCCGGAAAAAGTTTCTTTTTTTTTCTTAATATTTTGAACATTTCAAATACAACTCATTTCAGTATAAGTAGCAATGCATTTATTTCTTACATTTGTTACATTTATTCTTTCATGTAAAACAGTTTAGTTTTCGTAAAACCATACCTACCATTAACAAAGTATGTATACATTTTTTCAGAACACTTTCTCAGTCTTTCTCTGATTCTCTGTCCCTGTCTCTGTCTCTGTTTTTCTTTGTCAGTCTGTCTGTCTGTCTCTTTCTCTCTCTCTCTCTCTATATATATATATATATATGTGTGTGTGTGTGTGTGTATATATATATATAATAAAGATAAGTGGAGGAGTGGATAAATCAAACGAGTTTAGTCATAATATTTCTTTCTTTATTCAAGGAAGAATTTCTTCAGACTTAAATAAAGAACAACACCCACCCAAGTTGAATACCTGCAACAGAGTCTGGAACGGGCAGCTAGTGGCATAAGCCTCCATGTGAACGCCGGCAAAACAGAATACATATGCTTTAATCAAAGAGGTGACATCTCCACACTAAAGTGACGGTTCTCTGAAACAAATGGACAAGTTCACCTACCTCTGAAGCAGCATCTCATCCACCGAAAATTACATCAACACGCGACTAGCAAAGGGATGGACAGCTAACGATAGTCTATCAGTCATATGGAAATCGGACCTGTCCGATAAAATAAAATGCAGTTTCTTCCAAGCAGTGGTTGTATCAATACTGCTACATGGATGCATTACATAGACGCTGACTATGCGTATGGAGAAAAAGCTTGATGGTTATTATACTAGAATGCTACGAACTGTATTGAATAAGTCTTGGAGGCAACATCTCACAAAAGAGCATCTGTACGGATACCTACCACCCATCACAAAACTATCCAAATAGACGAACCCGATATGCGGGATACTGCTGGAGAAGTAAGGACGAACTCATAAGCGATGAACTACTATGACCCCTTTACACAGACGAGCAAAGTTTGGACGACGAGCAAGAACCTATCTCCCACAACTCTGTACTAATTCAGGATGTAGCCTAGAAGAGCTACCGGGAGTGATGGACGGTAAAGGTGAATGGTGAGAGAGGGTCAAGGAAATTTGTGCTAGTGGCACGACATGATGATGATGATGATGATGATGATGAAACACGCTGTGAGTGTTTGATTTTTCCACTTTTCCACTTATTTTTATCATCTTGTCAGATTTACGAATATCTATCATTTCTCCATATATATGAGGCGGACAAAGGCCTGAATGATTAAATAAAAACACCGATCTACAAATTAATTTTTTTTTATTTGAGAGAAGTTTGTTAAAAAACAGAAATTACAAAGTCTTTTTTTTTTGTAAGAAAAGATAATAATAGTCAGAGTGTAAATATTCTGAGAGAGAAAGTGCAGATTTATGCATGAAATATAGCAGTTTTGTTTAGCCTTAAATGGGTATATAACTCAATCTAGAGGAAATGGCATAACATCCAAATTCCAAGATCTACATCACTTCTTCTTCTTCTTCTTCTTCTTGTCACCTCTGTATTTCTGCACCTTTTTTACCACACGCTATTTTATATCCAGAGATCTTGTAGTATTATATTTTATGTTCTAAAAAGGAAGAGTTGTTCTTTTTTAATACTTTTTGATTAAAAATCTCAGATTATCGTTACATTATGATTATATATATATAGAGAGAGAGAGAGGGCGGGGAGAAAGAAAGATTGAAAAAGGGATAAGACAAATGAGGAAAATTTTTTCAATTATTCTCAACTAGTTTCTGCCTTAGGACATCCTCAGTGGAAATCTTTTTCTGAAGAAAAGTTTTTTAAGTTTTTCTTTTTTTTTTTTTACAAAAGTCACATGCACCAAAATAATGACAGATATTTACAAGTAAAATAGCATATCCTTTTGTTAAATGAAAATTTTGGGTATCCATGTGTTTTGAAATGACCATTTTAAGATCTCTACCTGACCACATGACACTAAGATCCACACGTGGGACGTATTTGTTAGGTGTAGATTTTCATGTTTTAAAGAACTCAATCTTGACGTAATGACGGCGCTAACTTAATTCTAGAAGAACCCTTCCTGAAGAGTATAGAATCGTGGCAGAGAAGGGTGGGGACGTGCATTGAACTCGAGAGGGATTACTTTGAAGGGAAAACCTTGGAGTTTGTTGTCTGGAATTGAATATATGAGTTTTTTGTGTCACCAGTCCAGTTACTTTTCTGGCACACCTCATATATATATATATATAAAGTTCTATTGAATATCATGGACTGCCTCTTTTTTATGATCTTCAAGTGAAAACGTTCAAGTCTTCTTACAATTCATCCTATTTCCGGGTCGAGATGGAGGAGAAAAAAACCCTATGTTAGCTCAACTGCTTTCTAACATTTCGCTGGTCATCTTCGGGAATAATGTTAAATCCTTTTGTTGTTTGGAAAATTTTGTGTTTTATATTTATTCGGAATAAATTATAGATGCAGTTGGTTCATTCTGTTTGTATGGGCTGTTTAGTTGTTGAATACGTTTAATATGTTTATACTTGTTGAGAATGCTATTTTACATAACACCTAATATTTATATTGGCCATATAACAATCAGGCTCTCTGGTCACTCTACCAACCACCTTTCCGACATAAATGCCATAAAGCAGCATATAACGATAAAGCATAATAAAGACACTAACAAACGAAAATCCCTAGACATAAGAAAAATTCTAATTAAGAATACAAAAATCATATATAAAAATAACAATCAAAACCGTTTACAAATCCTTAAAGCAATAACGATAAAACAAAAAAACACTGAGTATTAATTTCATTGCCGACTTTTTTCCTATTTTGGTAGTTTTTTGTGGTTTTTCTCACTACGTTTCGGACAAATTTCACCTCTGGCCGTCTTCAGGTGATTAACCGCAAACTCGGATAGGAATGCTGAGTCTTTAAACCGTATCTGCAGTAATTACTGCCTTCCATAGTAGATGTCTATCACACCACGTTTTTGACCAAGTAACCCTCTGGCCGGCTTGGGTAGGAATTGAAACAGCTATCTTCTGACAATGCTCACCTGGACCTGAAAAGACTCAATGCCTCTATCCGCAGCGCCACTGGCCCCGAAGGGTGATCAAGGTTGGATTTTTTGGTCTTATAAATCCAATTATTTGTTCTCCTTATCTGGTCTTCCGGATAAAAACAGTGAGAAAAACAACAAAAAAAGTGAGAAAAACAACAAAAAACTACCAAGATGAGGAAAAAAGTCTGCAATAAAATTAATACTCAGATTAAGAAACCTCATCTCAAAAAGGATTCCCAATAAAGACAATTACAATGTCGGTACGGACCCGACTATGGAAAACCAGATAAGGAGAACAAATAATTGGATTTATAAGACAAAAATTCCCACCTTGATCGCCTTCGGGGCTTGCGGCGCAGCGGATAGAGGCATTGATTTTATGATTTCAGGTTCAAATCAACAGCTACAGCAGCAATTGGAATACACCCTATTAAAGCCTGATTGTCTCAGCTGGTGAATTTCAAAAATGCAATCTCGATGTGAGGACACTTTAGAAGAACGATATGCAATAAAATTCTGTTTAAAACTTGGAAAAATGGCACAGAAACGTACGGATAGCTTCAGACTGATTTTCAACCATCTTGCATGAATCGAGCATGAGTTTTTGAGTGGCATAAGAGATTCAAGGAAGGCAGGGAGTCAGTGAGGGATGATTAGAGGTGTGGGAGGAGTAAGGAAGTCAATACACCAGAACTGATTGGCTAAAGATTTAGGGTTACTATGTTGAGGTTTTAAGGGAGTTCAAGAAGAGATTTCGTCGGAAGAGGCCAACACTCTTCAAATCGGGTAAGTGGCATTTCCACTAGGACAATGCACCAGTCCACAACTCCATTCTTGTCACAGTCTATTTGACCACGATGGGCATCAAGACAGTTCCTCAGCCTCCCTATAATCCAGACCTTGCTCCCTGTGACTTTTGGTTCCAGGTGAGCATTGTCTGAGGATAGCGGTTTTAATTCCTACCCTAGTCGGCCTGAGGGTTACTTGGAACATGGTGTGATAGACAACAATTATGGAAGGCAGTAATTACTGTGGATACGGTTACAAGACTCAGCATTCCAATCCGAGGTCGCAGTTAATCATCTGAAGACAGCCAGAGTTGAAATTTGGCCGAAACGTAGTGAGAAAAACAACAAAAAACTACCAAGATGAGGAAAAAAGTCTGCAATAAGATTAATACCCAGATTATGAAGCCACATCTCAAAAAGGATTCCCAACTCCACCCTTGTCACCGAATATTGACCAAGATGGGCTTCAACACAGTTCCTCAGCCTCCCTTTGGTCCAGACCTTGCTCCCTGTAACTTTTGGTTATTCCCTAAGCTCAGAGGCGGTCGTTTTGAGACAATTGAGGAGATGAAAGAGGCTATGACGAAGGTCATTGACACGCTCACACAAGAGGACTTTCATGGGACCTTCCAGAAGTTGTTGGAACGGTAAAACAACTGCATTACAGCCAGAGGAGATTACTTCGAAGGGGACTAGATTTTCATATGTGTACTATCAATAAAAGTGCCCATACAAAAAAATCTGGAAACTTATCGTATGCACCTCATAGGTTTTTTTATACACCATCTTGACCCGGAAATACGAAGAATAGTAAGATGACTTGAATGTTTTTACTTGAAGATCATAAAAAAGAGGTAATCTGTTCTATTAAACAACTTGTCAAAATAACAATTTGCTGCCTGAATATATATATATATATATATATATATAAGGGATCATTCACACGCACACATTTTTATATCTTAGAAATTTAACTTTGATTTCCTTCTTTTCTTTCCTTTTTTATTCTTTTTTATTATCTTCATAATTTGTTTCTTGTATAAAGTTTTCATCTTATCATTCTTTTCTTTTTTCACAAAATTTGATTTTTCAACTTTTTGCCTTTTAGTAACATTACAATTATTGAAAGCAGAAACAATTATTTCGAATTTCTTCTCATTTTTATCCGTATGTCTCTTCAAATCTTTTTAGATTTCTATAAAAACGTATTTTTTCCTTATTCTCTCTTTATTTATTTTTTGTACACTTTTTTTGTTTCATCTTGATTTTTTACGTTTGTTGTTTATTCTCGGTTTTACACACATCCGACTATCCCTTTTTACCTGTACTTTGTCTCCTTTCTTTCTTTCTTTCAGTATACGTGTGTATGTTCATATCTATCTATCTGTCTATCTATCTTAATTTGACATTATCTATATATATATATATATATATATATAGTCCCCCTGTTATTATCTATATTTATCGAAATAGAACCAAAGCATCTTTTTTGACATTCTCTGTTCTAATCGAGTAAAAGATAATCCATAACACTACATAATCAGTCTGAAATGGCTGGAATCTTCTGCTCTTTATCGTACAGTACTTAATAAAATATTTATGAACCAAACGCCGTATAATCAAACAGGAAGGTTATTGGCTTGACTCGTTTGTTTACTTTGCTTTTTCAAATTGCTCTGGAAATGGTTCAAGATTGCTTAGCAATAAAATATGCACACACACACACACACGAAAATACCACAAAGTCTTCTTGATTTATTACATATCAGCATGTGTTTTTATGCTTAGTTGATGCAAAAAAATTCTAAATGCTATCTTTTACTCAACGTTAAAGAAATCATACAAGTTTACGAAAGTTTTATTTTTAGTGAAGTCTGTCAAGTGAAGCACTACGTTTTTTTATCTTTAAGAGCAATTCAAAGACTTAGAAATGGATTCTCCGTTAATTTAAGAAAATAAAAATTCGCTTTAAGAAAGTTACTTTTTGGGGCAAGATAGCGATAAAAAATGATTTCCTATAAGATATCAGTATTATGATTGGATTCAGAGGCACCTTCAAATATATAAATCTAATAATGGTGCTTCATACCGATGTCGGGGAGATTCCCCATTACTATTTTCCGCATGAATCTATGCAAACTATTAATGTGCAATAGCATATGGAGAAATTAGCTTTCTGGGTAAAAGAAATCAACTTATGATTTACTGCAAGACAATATCATTTAACTCAAAACCCATTTTAATTGTTCTTAGCGATCATCTAAATTTATCCAAATATATAAGGGTTTTAGTCTTTACTGAGGGAAAGGGTTAATTACCCTTCTGGTAATGACTATAAATACTACTGAAAGTGAATATACAAAAACTTTGGAAATAAATACAAGTATATATATATATATATATATATATATATATATATATATATATATATATATATATATATATATATATATATATTATAACAGTGTTGGTTGTCACTACGAGGTGCCTTCAATAGGTTTCCAGACATTTTTGTACAATCATTTAAATTGTTGTAGACTCTTGAAGATTCAGTATGTTATTGCTATACATCTTAAGAGATGAATGACCATTTTTTATGATTTCAGGTTCAAATCAACAGCTACAGCAGCAATTGGAATACACCCTACTGATTGTCACAGCTGGTGAATTTCAAAAATGCAATCTGGACGTGAGGACACTTTCGAAGAACGATATGCAAAAAAATTCTATTTTAAACTTGGGAAAAATGCCGCAGAAACGTATGGGATAATTCACACTGCTTTTGGAGCATCTTGCATGAATCGAGCATCAGTTTTTTGAGTGGCATAAGAGATTCAAGGAAGGCAGGGAGTCTGTGAGGGATGATTAGAGGTGTGGGAGGAGAAAGGAAGTCAATACACCAGAGTTGATTGGCCAAAGGTTTAGGGTTAGGGTTACTATGTTGAGGTTTTAAGGGAGTTCAGAAAGAGGAAGCACTCTTCAAATCGGGTCAGTGGCATTTCAACCAGGACAATGCACTTGTCCACAACTCCATCCTTGTCACAAGATGGGCATCACGACAGTTCCTCAGCCTCCCTATAGTCTAGACCTTTCTGCGGCATTTTTTCCAAGTTTAAAACAGAATTTTATTGCATATCGTTGTTCTAAAGTGCCCTCACGTCGAGATTGCATTTTTGAAATTCACCAGCTGTAACAGTCAGGGTTTAGGAGGGTGTATTCCAATCCCTGTTGTAGCTGTTCATTTGGGCCTGAAATCATAAAGATTTGTCATTCATCTCATAAGATGTATAGCAATAACATACCGAATGATCAAGAGTCTACGACAATTTTAAATGCTCGTACCAAAAGTCTGGAAACTTATTGAATGCACACGTATATATATATATATGTGTGTGTGTGTGTGTGTGTGTTTAAAAACAAGAAATTTACAAATAGTATGTAAATATATATTTATATTTACTCTCTCGCTCTAAGGAGGTGTCCTCGTGGTGTAATGGTTAAAGCGATGGACTGCAGAATCGTAGTACGTTAGTTCGTACTCCAGTTACGTTCACTTTCGGACAAATACCCTTGGGAAAGGTATGAACCCCCTTATCCTTAATGCTAGCTAAATAGTACCACTACTGTTCTTCCTAAATAGCCTATAAAGGTTGATATGCCATTAAACAAAGAAACCAAACCAATCTCTCTCTATGTGTGTGTGTGTGTTTATATGTGTCTGTGTGTCTGTAATTAGATAATAAAAGCACTAAACAGAATCAATTTTGTTTTGACTAAAGTCAACCAGATTAGATCACACACACACACACTGGTACACACACGCGCGCGCGCGCACACACACACACACACACATATATATATATATATATATATATATATATATATATATGTTCGTTTGTTGTAAAGATTTCCTTTTCCGGTCCCAGGTTTTCCATAAGCTCTGTGGATTCATAACATTTCGTGCTCACGTTAATTGTAGAATTTCATTGTTTTTTTAGTATCTTTTTCCATGTTTCAGCTCCTACAAATTTGCTTCGTCAAGAAATTCATTTTTTTCCTTCGGAGTGACCAACAGATCACATCCTACTCAACCTGATAATGTTCGACTCAAATGACAACTTTCTGTTGACTATATAGACGTATGCATACACACATAAAAAAGCGCATTTAGTCAGTGTGCATACAATCAGATTTTCAAGGTCTTAGAGCCTACTTCAATTCGCGGATTAACCCAGTATATTGTCTTAAATCTTTTCACCCTTATTCTTACCGTTGTTTTATTCTCGGTTAAACTTCTTACTTATATACAACTCCCAATATACACTCAAACACTTTATACATAAACTTCCGTTCGTGAATATTTCTTCATTGAATTACTTTTATTTACTTGTCAGTGCAACCAATTCAAGACATAAATATTAACATTCTATTCGTTAAGTTGCCAAGTGCTTTTACATTTTATAGCAGCATTTTACCTTAAAGATTATTAAAAATAAATAACTTTTTATTCATAGTACAAAATGTCTGGCTGAAAATGAAATCATAAAGAAATACGCACATTTCATCAATACTTGAGAAAAATCGTTCTATTTAAAGTTAAAAGTACAGAGTCGATATTACAGAGCTATTGCTTTTGAGAGTTTGAATTTTATTCCTGAAGGAAAATTCTCATAGAATAATTAGAATGTCAATATATTGAAAGAAAATGGCCCAATTCGCTCCCAAAGGCCAACGATTACATGATACTGCTTTTGAGAATTTGAAACATATGTATCAATTAGAAACAGCATATCACTAGACGAGGGCGAACTTGTTAAAATGTAAAAGTGTTTGTCTCTGTAATATATACAGCACTTTTTTATGTTCTTTTAATTACACTCATTCCAAATTCTGAAATGAACATACACTCCTTATTTGACAGAACACTTCCCTTCCTAAAACAGAGGGATGATTCCTCAGTTAATCCACTAGCTGTTCAGCTTGGAAGGTTATGTCACTGGATGACACGATCGATTCTCTTATCTGTCCAGGTTATGTTTTTCGCGAGTCGATGAGTAGACGCATGAGACCGCACAATTAAGAAAGTAAAAAAAGTCGAACGCCAACAAACAGAGAACAGAACAAGGCTTTGTAAGAATACGGAATTTAGTTTTGAAAAGTATCTTTAAAATGGTACATACATTTACCGTTCCCAGAGGTTGGTAGTGATTGACTGTGACCTAATTCATGAATTAAAAGGTCAGCCAATTTCTCGGCATTCAAAGTCAAGCACAAGGCTACTCAAATTATCGTACAAGTTTTAGGCTATTTTTCTTCTCACTTTCTATGAGATCTGTAGGGAACAAATAAATAAATAAATAAATAAATTTTAAATCAAATTTAAAAAAAAAGAAGAAGAAAACAATTAAATTTACAGAAACTCCCAGAGGTCCCTAATAGGAAAAGGAGATGACGCATGCATAAAAGAAAAAAGGTATTCCTCTTGACAAAGGGGACCAGGCATTCTTTCTCTTTCAGGCCAGCGGATAGATAACCTCTTGCTGGCGTGTCTGGGCACCACGCATACATCTTTGGACGTAGCGTTGGTTAGCCCCTTTTTCCTAGTAGCAGCTCTCTCTCGGTCAGCATTATGCTGAAATATACAAGACCCGAAAATGAACTATAAACTAACCCTTACCGGACTTTGACAAACTCCCAAAAGAAAACTAACCCATATAGAAGCCCGAAATATCAAATGAGGACAAATACATACATGAAACGATTTAAAGTATTTTTGACACCTTAACTAGGGGATTCAACCATTTCAATGTATTCAGGAAAAACTCCCTCATCCATGGAATGGTTGCTGAACCCAGTAAATAAAGGAAAGTATAAAAGAAACGTCTTCGTCTCTTATCTGTTTCTGTCTTTTCTTTTGTATAATTCTTTTTGGGACTTTCTTGGGCAAGGCATTACACCGACTAACCAAACGTGGGGGTAACATAAAATAATATAACCAAAATATGGAGTCAGATATTCAAACGGCAACACAGCCTTGCCCTTTGCCCGTGACCTTCAAGCCTCAAACCCCACAGATCTCAAGTGGCGGTTATGTTTGCCTTTCTCAGTCTTTGGCTCTCAGCTTCCCTCGGTTACTTGATAGTCTGATACAAAGGGATGTCAAGTAGCCCATTATGCTCACTTTTCTCAGTCTCTCTCAAAGCGTCGTATTATCTTCGGCTTTCTCTTCACTTCTTTATCTCATCGAGTCTGGTAAAAAGTCAAGACTCAGAAGATCATAAAGACTGTTAACTGGTTCTCGCTGGCTTTTCAGATACCATATTATCTTGATTTCTCTTCACTTCTTCTTCTCCACGAGTCTGGTAAAAGATCAAGACTCTCTCCCGAGGGAGAAAATCTCTTGCTTTTATGTATTTTCCTTCATTCGAGGAGTGAGGGCTGAAAAGCTATTGATAATATCAATTTTCTCGAAATTTGGATTTCACTGATTAATTCCGCCCCCTTCTATTTGTGCTTACAATATTGAATTTCCTCTAACTGCTAACCAAATGGCTGGTCTTTCCCCCAACTTGAATTCTATTAATTAATTTTGCTCCTTCTACCTTCAGTGTTTGGTTTCCTTCCACTTCCACCCGAGAAGAAGATAAGTTCTTTTTCTCTTCTCCTGATGACGTCAGTAACCGTCAAATCGTATCGGTAAAAGATTTTCAACACTTTCATTTAAAAAAAAATATGTTATCTCAGAATTTTCGTTTCCTAGACAGTCCACCTTAATATCGTGACTGACCCTTGGTTCAAAGCGTCTTTCGATTTCGCCTTGTCATCTGTGGACAATCGAAATAATAATTCTCTACAAATTTCTGTCGACAAAACAATATCCTTTTTTTTTCAATAAAAAAAGTTCTTTTACGTTTTCTTTCTCATCAAAATAACAAATTCTCTATTTATTCTTTTTAAAATCCATTTCTGTAAATTTTCACTTTTGTAATGTACTGACTTTAATCGTCGAAAATCCATTTCGGTCGATTGTTTCCTGTTTAACAATGTTATTCAACAAGATCTCCGTCCAATAAGTTACACTTATATCATTGTTACGTACGAGAATATATTCTAGTCTTCATAGGCATTTGTCTAATATTACAATTTTGCCCAGGTTTTCTTACTCATTAGAGTCACGTGTTTCTCTTTTGTCTTGTTATAATATAATTGAAAAAGGATTTAGCAAAAAGCAACTTCAAGTATATATATATATATATATATATATATATATATATATATATATATATATATATAATTACAATCTTTCAAATTTTACACCTTTTATTATCATTATCATCGAATAAAATTACACAATCATAGTAGTGATTTATAAATAGATGATATAAAAGTGTTACTTAATTCAGATGTTAATTTGTCATTCATGGAAAACTCTTTCCCTAAAAAGAACATATCTCCAATGCAATACTGAACCATGTAAATTAATTCACTGGCAATTCATCGATAATAAACTATTTAAGGAAAAGTGCACATCTGTTTGTCAATATTTGTGGGTTTGAATTTGACACTACTATATACAGTATAAGCTTCATGTTTCTTAATATCATTGCATCCTGTGCGTGGATTTATAAGTTAAAGAACTGTCAGAATTTCTTTATGATACCGTGGAAGAGGATAAAAATATACATATATACTCTTCAGTTAGTTTTTCCTTCATATCCATGAAACTTTAAGTTTTCCAATACTCTTAAACCGTTCAGTCCATATGTCATAGAATTGATTTGAAAGAATACCGTGTACAACAAAAAAGAACTTAAAAGTGCAAATCTAATATTTATTGCAACTGTGTCCACAAGGTTGGCTTCGAAGAGGGATACTCTAATTCTCTTTGATACGTCTCAATCAGACTTACTATTGCAGTCTGTTTATCACTTTAAAAAAGTCTCTTTCCTTCTTTCTTTCGTTTTTTCTTGGGGGGGGGGGCTTGTTTTCTTTCTTTCTTTCTTTCTTTCTCATTTTCTTACATTCTTCTCCAGACTGTTTTTTCGGGTTAGTTTTCCTTTCCTTGCTTTTTTACTATAACTTTTTTGACCAAAGCGTTCCTCAGCTTTGATTATTATATGAAATTCTGAAATTAATGAATGTCATAATTACGCGAGTTATTTTGGTTGTTTCGGTGATTGATTGGCTGATTGGTTTGTATTAGTGTATTTTTTATAGATACTACCACCCTAGGTCAGAATGAACCAAAAAGTACAAGTAACGATGGGGTGATTCCACATGCACGAAAACAAAAACTGACGTTTATCACACGATACTGTTTAGTACGTGATGCCTTCAATGGGTTTTCATGTACAATCCTTTAAAATTGTCGTAGACTCTTGAAAATTCAGTATGTTATTGCTATTCCTCTTATGAGATGATGACCAGTTTTTATGATTTCAGGTTCAAATCAACAGCTACAGCAGCAATTGGATACACCCTACTAAGCCTAATTGTCACAGCTGGTGAATTTCAAAAATGCAATCTCGATGTGAGGACACTTTAGAAGAATGATATGCAATAAAATTTTGTTTAAAACTTGGAAAAATGTCACAGAAACGTACGGAATGCTTCACACTGCTTTTGGAGCATCTTGCATGAATCGAGCATCAGTCTTTGAGTGGCATAAGAGATTCAAGGAAGGCAGGGAGTCTGTGAGGGATGATTAGAGGTGTGGGAGGAGTAAAGAAGTCAATACACCAGAATTGATTGGCAAAAGGATTAGAGTTACTGTGTTGAGGTTTTAAGGGAGTTTAGGAAGAGATTCCGTCGGAAGAGGCCAGCACTCTTTAAATTGGGTCAGTGGCATTTCCACCAGGACAATGCACCAGTCCACAACTCCATCCTTGTCACAGACTATTTGACCAAGATGGGCATCACGACAGTTCCTCAGCCTCCCTATAGTCCAGACCTGGCTCCCTGTGACTTTTGGTTATTCCCTAAGCTCAGAGGCTGTCGTTATAAGACAATTGAGGAGATGAAAGAGCCTCTGACGAAGGTCATTGACACGCTCACACGAGAAGACTTCCATGGGCCTTCTAGAAGTTGTTGGAACGGTACAAGTTCATTGCATCCGGAGGAGATTACATCAAAGGGGATTAGAGTTTCATGTGTGTTCTATCAATAAAAGTGTCCATGCGAAAAAAGTCAGGAAACTTATTTAATGATCCTTCTATCACGCACAAGTTCCCCTAAATGACGAGGTATCTTACCTCCCCGTATGATATGTAGTTACTGTATTTTAGGCGGTAATCATTCCATCTTATATGCTAATATTGGATGTTTTTGCTCGAATATCTTGGCCAGAACATATTTATGAAACCATTAAGTATTGGAATATTTTTCTGAATAGTTCATGGAATATTGTTGACCCGTTTCAAAATTCTAGACAATAATGCTTGAAAGACAGGAAAATATATTGGCCAAAATTTAACTAATATCTCAAAGATGAAAATATAAGTCTGTCAGCGCTTCCCAGCCAGATCAACCATTGAATTAAAATAGATGATTTATCCTGAGTCAATTTACTGCTTATATATGTATATGTATATTGTGTGTGTGTGTGTGTGTGTGTGTGTGTGTGTGTGTGTGTGTGTGTGTGTGTGTGTGTGTGTGCTCGCGTGTGTGTAAAAATAATACCCTAACAGTTACATGTGGACGTCGAAGTAAAATAAAACTTAGACGGACCAAAATATAAAGTAGTAATCGTTGTAACATCAAAAAATCTGACCAGAATCAGCTCGTTTGCACCCTCTCTCTCTCTCTCTCTCTCTCTCTCTCTCTCTCTCTCTCTCTCTCTCTAAGAGTTATGTGCATCATACACACTGACACACGCAAATGTACACTCAAACAAAATTCTAAAATACAAACGTTCATACGTGTTCGATTTAAGTATCTCTTGCTTTCGGCTGGGTAGATATATTCACTAATTCAAAGCTTCAGGGTATTTCTCACATTGATCAAATCTGTCTACAAGCTTAACGAATCTAGCCCAGCCACGGCTCTTCATACAGAAAAACATTCGGAAAAATGCCTAGAAACGATGTGTGAATGGCTTCCATTTGATCATGGAAAACTAGCATGTGATATATATTGTACGCAAACATCTCTTTAAAAAAACTTGTTTAACTATATTTTCAGTTCATTGTTTCCAAAAACAACATGGTTGGGAACTTTCGCAAACATCTAATATAATGGCTTGCTTGGATACTTGAGATTGATGCGTATTTCCTACAAGCATTTCGGTGATCGGTTTTTGAACCTGTGTAAAAAACTATGTTATATATTGATTGTCAAGGCAAGTAAGTAATCTCAACTTTAATGAATGAGCTCAGTATAATATTTGTAACTGTTTATATTGTCATTTAACTCTGTGACGCATTAAACACTGCACAGGAAATATATGTGTATATCTACGTCTATCAGTCTGCCAGTCCTTGCTCTCTCTCTCAAGATAGATAGAAAGATAGATATTCATGCATTCATTCGTTTATCAAACTTAGCTTTCGCTGCTAAATTCAATAAGTATGGGTCAACCAGTTATAGTCGAACTGACTAAATGATAACACTAGATAAGCTATTTCTTTATCGCTCTTTCCTCAACTTACTTAATCTGTATGTGTGTTGAAGGTGTGTGTGTTTGTGTGTTTGTATGTATGTGTATGTGCTTACTAAGTCATGTATCAAAATAAAATAAATAAGGAAATAATTATTTTCCCGTTTAATTTAATTCGCTTAAAAATTTTACGATTTTTACACAGCGTAGTCATATGACACGTGACATATTTAATACGCTTTTCATGTGTTAAAATGTATGTAAAACTCTGGTTAACAATTAGAATATGTTACATCATCTAAACTAATAATACGATAAACACACTTTGTGTTCATTTTAAAAATATTTTCTATATTCATGATCTGATCTAAACTATTCCACCGGCAAATTTGAAAGTAGACACATGGTTTCACGCCTGCATTTAGGTACAAGCTCTACGCGTTTATTCAGCAACTTTTTTGGTTCTGGAAATCCTATTATGCGCAAATTTTCTAAACAGTCTACACAATTACCGTCTCATAAAAGGCGTTCGCCCTTTTTAGGATTCACCACTCGATTTAAGGTTAACCCGCTATTCTGATCTTTTAATTGCCATATATATTTTCCCAGTACTAGTGGTGTAATGTCTATTTTGTAAGGACAATTCACCGACCTGTTCAGCACAAAAAAAGACTCTTTTTTATACGTCATCCCTTCAGAAAAAAAATCTTTGCCTTCATTTTGTTAGAGGGAATCCCCATGGCCTTGTGGCTAACGTGCTGTTGTTCTTCTAAAAGAATGGCTTTGGCATTAAAAAACCCCACGAATGTTGATACACCATTAAACAAAGAAACCAAACTGAACAGAAACATTTCTTTCGTTGTGTGCTTAAAAATTGCTTTAGAAATAATAAGAAAAGAATGAAGAAGCGAAAATGGAGATGAAATCGTCTAATTTACTTATGTTGTATAGGCGTAATACAAATATAAGCAGAAACATAATCAAACATAATATACGAACTTCAATGAATGAACTAACACACTTCTTTATAAAAATATATCTCTCACACTTTATTCTCGAAAGGGTGATGTTTGTTGTGTGTGAGAGATGAGTTGAAGACGAGGACAGACTGCTATATTGATCCAAGTTCTTCTAGCGACCATAGCAGCCCTTCTTCATCTTGGCTGGGGTTACTCAAACGTGGGTCTCTGAAGGCCCAAAGCCCTCTGTCTGCTGCTGGCTCTCACCTCCACATCTTGTGTCCAACTGACTCGAACCGTCTGTGCACCTGGTTATATTATTGTTTAATGTCAACCTGCTTCCGCTCTTCTTCCACTTATTTACACAGATGCATCTCTTGATTGACAGTTCGGTCGAGGGCCAATATATAACAATCATCCAATTCTTATTTTTCAAAATTTCACATGTGGACGTTTTCTTCACGTCCGTCTCCATCCCCCTCACACACACATTTTACAAATAATGCTCAAGGACAACAACAGCAAAAATATAAAAAGAAATTACTTGAACAACAGTAAAATACAAAAAAACTTAATTAGAAGGCGACCTTCTCACTATCTAACACATGCCCAGGCTAATTATTATCTAAATTTATTTCAGACTATTCTTTGCGCGGTTGGCTATCCTGACATGCGGGCATTAAAGTGCAATACAGATGCATCTTTCATCCACCCAAACTAATAGAGCCCTCTGCAATTCCTTGAAGAATTGTTATATAGTCACATATGTAGATTCACATCTACATACGTGCACATATATATGTAGAATAATTCACAACGACACAACGACAAAGACGGACCATGAAGGATAACGCTGGAAGACTTCTTTAACAACATATTTTTACCTCTCACTTTATTGCAAAGGTTCGAAAGGGTTGTTTAAGGGTTGCATGTGAGAGGGTGCTGGAGACCGAACATAAACTTCATATTTTGACCCCACTGTTATGACCGTCACGTTGTGTCTTTCTTGTTCTCCTGATGTTGGGGTCTACTCCATCGGGGGGTTCCGAGGCCCCCCTCGGTCGGGTGTGGCCTTCCCTACCACATCTGGTCTCTAGCTGTCTGGAATTCTACTGGCAACTGCTCTGGGACCCAAACTCAACTGAGTTAAATAATAACTCAACGCCCACACGATCGCCCACTGGATCTTTGAAATCGAATGTTTAATCGTCATCAAGCGGAAATAACTGTCATGCAGTTCAGAGGTTACTCTCTTCCAGTGCATCACTGTAGTGGCACAATGGGACCTTCACCTTGTCCCATATCATAAGCCTTAATCCGCCCACGCGATCTCTTTCGATTACTGGCCATTGGAATGTGTCACTTCCTTCTGGTGTATCACCTTGGAATAGCATTTTTGGGCCGGGGCGAGGGTCAAAATATAACATTCATCCGTTAATTATTTTTCAAAATTCCACATGTGGAATTTTCTTCACGTTCGTCTCCATCATCCTCACATATATTTTACAGAATGATTTACAAGGACAATGATGGCTGAAAACACAAAAAGAATCACTTGAACTACAGCAACAAAATCTTACTTAGAAGGCGACCTTCTCTCTATGTAACACTTGCCCGGCTAATTATTATCTAAATTTCTCTTACTATCTTTGCGTGGTTGGCCATCTTGACATGTGTGCATCAAGGTACCATACGGATGCATTTTTTATCTTCTCAACACAACGGGCTCTCCATAATTCCTTGAAGAAATTTCAAAACCCTAAAAGGACCATACTCTGGTCCCATATCCTGGTCACAAACTTAGTGACCCTGGTCATTCCAGCAATACATTTCGCCTGGATTCCTCATGACCACACTCCAGTTCTTTGCTCAACAGGTTCCTACCTGGAGTAACCGGAGAATTTCATAAACTAAAACACAATATCTTCAAGGCTCAAAGCATTCCATAAAAATCCACAAAAATCATGGCCCAAAACAAAGTATCACAATACATCCGAATGTATCACAATCTGGCACGCATGCTGTAAACCACCTAAAATAGTCCACGCAAAATACTAATTAGCAACGTGTTACCCATTTTTTTCCCTTAAGTTTCTGTTTCCATACACATTGGTTTGCAAGCCCCTGAGGAAACATGTCTTACCTGATCAAACCCGCGCCGGGTTTCTTTTCAATTTAATCAGGAACCCTCGTGGCTACTAATATATAGGCACCTCGCCTTTCCCAGATTCGTTTCACTTTGCCAAATCACACACGAATCCAAAACATCATCGTGACTGAAAGACATAGACATCATCCACAAAATGTTGGAGTAAGCCACGCCTTTTTTCTTTTATTCTATCCTCGGAACTTCAAACTAAAAAAAATAGAAGCCAATAGGCCCTCAACAGCTCCATGGGTCGGCGAATTCTTCGATAGAATTGCTTTCAACAACAATCTGTAAATCCCCTTGAATGAATGTCTGTCCTACTCTCACGTCAGCCCCCGATTTCCTCAAAAACAGAAACCTCCCAAAAAATATTTCCCATTCCACGAAAACCCCAAATTCTAAAAAAAAAATTTAGAATCAATATAATTGTAAATATTAGTAAACCTAGTATCAAATCCTCTATTAATGGTTTTCGTCAAATTTCATAATATGAACAGGAAAAAAAAATTCCTAATGTTGCCTTTAAACTCAAACAAACTCAAAAATTTTCACTTTACAACAAGTCAAAACAATGTTACAATCACAGTTCAAAAATGTTTAGTTTTCTTTTCTTCTTTTTTCAATCTATGTAGTGATGTACTGTCTATTTTACTAAAAATGTCTGTTCTTTCTATCTTTCTTTTTCCTATATGCTGTGTTCCACAATGTTCAAGTTTCTCTTTCTTTTATTTTCTTTTTGTTTGTTTTTTTTTTTTGTTTTTCTCCATTTTCATTGTCCTGTAGCTTTTTTTTTGTTTTCATTTTTTCTTCTTTTTTTTCATTATAAATTGCTCATTCAATGTCCCTTTTTTTTAACCTTATATCTACCTCTCTGTCTTTACCTTAACACGATAACTAAAGGTTCGCCTCCCAGTTTATTCAATTTCAGTCTACAGTACCATAAATTAAGTCTGATTTATAATACAACTTTTTCAATAGCTTACGAGCCTTCTTATTCTTCTTTTTTCTTTTCACAAAATATACTGGGTTTTTTTTTCCTAAACAACCCAAACTTTTATAAATTCTGCCAACATTTCCCAATTCAAAATATTTCCGAATCTGCGAATCTTCGCCACACTTGGTTCCGTCAAAATTCTGCACATCTCTTAATTACATCTAAAACCCTGTTTCAAAATATTTTCCCCAATAATAATCTCAAAGCTTTACTCCAGGGGGAACTCACAAAATACCTGTCTGCCTCGCCAGACACAAAAAACATCTGTCTCTTTGTTACTCTGCCTCCACGGCAAGACCGTTTTCAAGACAATACCTATGTCTTCAATAATTGATATCAACAATTTCCACAGCAAAACAACCGGCCTGATTCTACCAGCGCCGAAAATATCGATTCTCCCAACTTCATAAATATCGAAAAATTATATGCGCATTATTCAAACCAAACCACCAATGTGCGAAATTCTTGGACAATTTCATTGATGCTCCCAAGATTCCATCTCTCGGATTAAAATTCTCATTTCCAATCCACAAGATCCAAACATAAAAACCTGACCCAAAAGGTCTTAACTACAGATATGCGGGATTCCAGATCTTGGACTGAAATTTTAATTTTCAATCACCACTTGCCTGGACCGATGAAAAGTTACTATGATTTTTTTTCACAAAGACCTATTTGCGATAAAAAAAAAAATCCCATTGATAAAATTTATCATAAAATTTATTGTTTACGATAAGCTGTCTATCAAAAAACGGACAGCAACTGTCCCCTAGTAATCTTTTGTTTTCCCTTCTTTTTTCCTCCCTCACTTCGATACAATATTACACATAGCAGTAATTTCAATTTTCATCTAGGGACCACACATTTAAAAAAAAAAATATTTCCAATTTTATGCTTCTAGAAAGGCCCTTGTCATTACAACTAATCTTTCACAATTATAATCAATTTAAATCCTTTTTTTTTAACGAACCAAAATTAAATGACAGAGAGAGATAGAAGTTATGTGAATGCTGCAATCTACTTACACATTTCTTTTTTCTCTTTTTTTTCTTCTTATCTTCCAGCACGTTGCATTGTTTTCTTGTTTGCTTCTTTTCGGTCAGTTCTTTCTGCGCCGGTCCGTTCCTCTTATAGTTGCCTGTTTGTTCTTGTTTTTTTCTTTCTACTTTCTTCAATTCCAGCATCTTTCCCTGTCCCTTCTCGTTGATGTCGTGTTGTGATGCTTAAGACTACCGTTTACGGTAACCAGGTTCGTTTTGAATCCTTGAAGAACTCTGCTGGCACATGCACCAAATCGGAATAATGTTATATACTCATTTGCCGTATCATAACGACTCAATAATAGTAAAGACAGACGCACACAGAAAGACGCATGAAGAAAGGAAGCAGGAAGGCTTCTTTACAAATATATTTTACGTCTCACTTTATTTGTAAGGGTTCGAAAGGGTTGTTCAAGGTCTGCATGTGAGAGGGTGTTGGAGACTGAACATAAACTTCATATTTTGACCCCACTGTTATGACCGTCACGTTGTGTCTTTCTTGTTCTCCTGTTGTTCAACTGGAGGACTAGGGCTCACTCTGCTGGATGCTGGCTTTCTTTATGGCATCTTATCAGCTTCTTCTCTGGACCCCTAACTCCATCGGGGCTTTCCGAGGGCCCCCTCGGTCGGGTGTGGCTTTCCCTACCACATCTGGTCTCTAACTCTCTGGAAGTCTGCTGGCAACTGCTCTGGGACCCAAACTCAACTGAGTTATATAATAACTCAACGCCCACACGATCGCCCACTGGATCTTTGAAATCGAATGTTTAATCGTCATCAAGCGGAAATAACTGTCATGCAGTTCAGAGGTTACTCTCTTCCGGTGCATCACTGTAGTGGCACAATGGGACCTTCACCTTGTCCCATATCATAAGCCTTAATCCGCCCACGCGATCTCTTTCGATTACTGGCCATTGGAATGTGTCACTTCTTTCTGGTGTATCACCTTGGAATAGCATTTTTGGGCTGGGGCGAAGGTCATAATATAACAGAATCTCAAAACCATAAAAGGACCATACTCTGGTCCCAGATCCTGGTCACAAACCTAGTGACCCTGGTCATTCAAGCAATACATTTCACCTGGATTCCGTATGACCACGCTCCAGTCCTTCAAAGCTCAACAGCTTCCTACCTAGAGTAACTGGAAAATTCCACCAACTAAAAAACAATATCTTCAAGGCCTAAAACATTCCTCATTAATCTACAAAAATCATGGCCTAAAACAATGCATCATAATTCTAAAAAAAACAATACATCCAAATGTATCACAATCTGGCGCGCATGCAGTAAACCACCTAAAATAAACCACGCAAAATATTTATTAGCAATGTGTTACCCTTTTTTTTTTTTTCATTATTAAGTTTCTGTTACCGTTCTTATTGGTCTGTAAACCCTTGAGGAACATGCTTTACCTTATTACACCCTCGCCGGGTTGCTTTTCAATTTAATCAGGAACCCCCGTGGCCACTAAGATATAGGCACCTCACCTTTTCTAGATTCGTTTGACTTTGCCAAACCACGCTCGAATCCAAACATCATCGGGACTGAAAGAGTCAGACATCATCCACAAAATATTGGAACAGGCCATACCTCCCTTTCCTTTATTCCATCAACTTGTAACTCCAATCTGAAAATACTGGCCACCACAAGCCTTCAACAAATCCATGGGACGGTGAATTCCTCTATAGAATTACTTCTTACCGTATGCCTAAGACAATCTGTAACACAACTTGGATGAATCTCTGTCCTAATCTTGAGTCAGCCCACGATTCGCTCAAAGACAGAGACCTAAAAAAAAGTATTTCCTATTCCACGAAAACCCAATATTCCAAAAAAAATTTGAATCAACATAATTTTAAAATCTTCATAAACTTAATATCAAATCCCCTGTTAATGGTTTTCGTCAAATTTCATAATATGAAACAGAAAACATTTTTCTAATGTCGCCTTTAAACTCAAACGAGTCTTTTTTTTCACTAATTTTCCTACTATTCTGAACAAATCAACAATATTTACAATATGTCCACAATCAAAGTTCACAAATGTTTAGCTTTCTTCTCTCTTTTTTCAATCTATTCACTGTCTATTTTTCCTAAAAATGTTCGTTTTTTTTTCTTTTTTATGCTGTGTTCAACAGTGTTCAAGTTCCTTTTCCTCTTTTCTTTTTTTTTCTTGTCTTTTTCCATTGTCCTGTCGTCCTTTATGTTTTTTTATTAATAAATTGCTCATTCGCTATTTTTTTAAAACCTCATATCTGCTTCTCTCTGTCTTTACCTTAATATAATAACTATGGGTTGATGCATTCCCATTTATTCAATTACTAACAAGTATTTCCATAAAACAAGCATGGTTCGTTAATCAAACTTCAGTAATATTCTTTCTTCTTTCAGCAAGTATCTCTACAAAAGCATGGCTCGTATCCAGTCATCATTTCTTCATTTTTACTAGTTCTGAACACAACAGCACAATACTAGTTTCTTGCTTACTTCCAAAGATGAACCAAAACATCCCGGGGAGTCTTTTCCAAGCAACCAAAACGTTTTAACAGGGTACTTTATTTATTTATCTATTTGGTTAACTATATTTCTCTCTCAAGAACAATTCAAAACTGAGTCCACAAATTTTTCAGTACATACAACGAGATACTCAAGATTTTTCATACATACTCCCCAATTCCAATCCCGTTTCAAATATATTCTTCAATAAAGTTTTTAAAAAAATGTCAAACCCCATTCCAGGGGAACCTTCACAACTCAGTCTGGCCACTAACCACTCAGTACTTCAATACCAAAATATTCTCAAACCGTCCCTAGGGGAAGACCTCCACAAAATCTAGTATGCTGCTACCAGTACCCAAAATATCGATCCCATTCTAGGGAGACTTCACAGAACATTTCCAATTTCCACAAATTTTCCAAACTTGAACCCGTCCCACAGCCTTAACTACGGATCCAAAGGTATATGAGCATTCTCCAGACAACATCATCGATGGCCCGAAATCCTCCTAGATCTCGGATTAAAAACCTAATTTCAAAATACTATGAGTTAGGACAGCATTCACAAGTTACAACAAAATTTCATTCATAAAAATGTTGTTTACTATCAAATTCATTCATAAAAATTAAAAATCAAAACTTAAGTGGAAGTTTACATTATGACCCGTCAAACATTTTAACACAGAGACAGTATATCTGTCTATAGGGGCCATCTTTCTTTCTTCCCTTTCCTTCTCCCTTACTTCGTTTCTACATTACACATAGTAGTAATTGTATCAACTCATATTTCAATGTTTTCTATGTAAGGCTCAATCAGTTTGTTTTTTTAATTATTTTCAATTTATCTTTTAGAAAGGCCAAATAACTTTAATATATAAGCCAACAAGGCTCATTTTACTTCCCACTTGTCATTATTACTTTTTTTATAATCATTTCAAATCCTTTCAGCACAAAACCCTTATATGAACGACAGAGAGAGCAAATTACAATATTCTTAGAATGAGCAATTTCCTTACAGTCTTGGTGTGTTTCTCTCTTTTCTTTCTTTTTTTTTTTTCATCTTTTCTGTTTTTCGTTGTTGGTCTATTCTCTTTTCTTCTTTCTCCAAGTATTTTGCATTTTTCTTTGTTCTTTTAATCTAACTCTTCATTTCTTGTGCCTCATTTGCCCTTGAAGTGTTGCATTCTGTTTCCGATTCTCTCTTAGTTTCTCTTCCTTCTTCAAGGTTGAAAATCTTTATCGGCCGTTTCTTTGATCGTCTGGTCATATTCAGGTTCGATACCACGCCATGCGGGCGAGAACTGGCCTTAGGCACCAAATACTCATATGTTGTATAGGCGTAATACAAATATAAGCAGAAACATAATCAAACATAATATACGAACTTCAATGAATGAACTAACACACTTCTTTATAAAAATATATCTCTCACACTTTATTCTCGAAAGGGTGATGTTTGTTGTGTGTGAGAGATGAGTTGAAGACGAGGACAGACTGCTATATTGATCCAAGTTCTTCTAGCGACCATAGCAGCCCTTCTTCATCTTGGCTGGGGTTGCTCAAACGTGGGTCACTGAGGGCCCAAAGCCCTCTGTCTGCCGCTGGCTCTCACTTCCGCATCTTGTGTCCAACTGACTCGAACTGTCTGTGCACCTGGTTATATTATTGTTTAATGTCAACCTGCTTCCGCTGTTCTTCAGCTTACTTACACAGATGCATCTCTTGATTGACGGCTCGGTCGAGGGTCAATATATAACATTTACCATTTAGTTAATTTATTATTTATCATTTTACTCCTTTCGAGTTTTTCACAAAGGCTGGTGGTATTTCAGAAAAGTCTGAGTGACAGCAAGTCTCCATTGGTCTCCAGGACTCTTCTAAGTATTTTATTTTTCCTCTGATTTCAGTTCTTTTAGTTCTCTTTCCAAGCTCTTGGGGATTGTTCAAAGTACGCTAAGTACTATTTGCGTCACCATCACCCTCATGTTCGACAGCATTTTTAGTTTTCTTACCTGGTCCAAGTATTTGTCTATCCTCTCGCTTTCTTTTATTTTCACTCTATGATCCATCAGAACGGCCAAATTCCTTTCATAGCAAGTTCTCTTTTTTCTTTTCTTTTTTTTCCTTTTTGTTAATTAGCAATCAGATCTGGTCTTCTGACTGGGATTAAATGATCCGTTTGTATCTCAAAATCCCAGACAATTTTATGCATCCCATTCTCTACTACAGATTCTGGCTTGCACTTATATCATTTGGACAAATTTTAACCTACTGCACCATTCCCAGTGGATCACTTTTCCTAGCCAATCGGTGTCTTGTACTAAGCTGTTTTCCTCCCATTTCTGTTTTCTTGCTTTTCTTTTTGCTGTTTTTCTGTTTGTTTTGAGGTTGCTATTGCTATTACTCTTTGCTGCAATCAGTCTTTCTTTGCTCTTTTTAATGGAGTCCTCCCAAACTTGTGTTAATGTATCAATGCAATCCTCAGTACTAACCAGTCCTCTTTCACTTCTTTTCTTGATACATATAAACTGTCTTATAATCATTAATACTTTTTAACGTTTTTCATTATCCAAATTAGAATTTGGGTGTCTGGCTCCTTGAAGTCAGACAAAAACTAAAATTCCTATAACCCCACTCCTTTTCAGTTGTAAATGAAAGCATGCTTTCAATTTATGATGAAAATATATTACAAAATAAAAGTAAAATATCATGAAAATTTTAACACTTTGATTTGTTCTTTTTCCACTTTACTTTTAATTCGTTTTTATTTTTTAATTTCTTTATTTCTTAGTTTTCTTCTTTTTACCCCCTCCTACCTCTATTTTATTTATTCCTTTTTAACTTTCTTTCTGCATATTTCTTAATCCTTTCATTTTTAATTTTATTTTTTCATACTTTTTTTTTTCAGAGTTGAATTTGTGGCATTTTTTTGTTCTTATTTTGCTTTGTTGCTTCTTCATTCCACTGATATTTATGACAAAAACTATGTACATGACTCCGCACATCACCATTCCCTCCCAGAATCTTGGCTTGATTCATTGACTTTCCACTCAATGAAGAATCAGATATGTTTAATCACAAATTTCAGAGCTCAACGAAATTAAGGAAGTGTGGAGTAGATTTTCATATTCTCAGATTGATGACTACAACAAATGATCCAAGAAGTAGAAAAGTGATGGGAGAGGTGAAAAAGATGGAGAACAGTGAGGAAAGAAAGTTGTTATGAAATAAAATGAAATAAATTTCAAGGAAAAAAAGAAGAAAGAAGAGTAAACACAAAAATGGGAGGGTGAAGAAGAAGAAGAAGAAGAAGAAGAAGAAGAAGAAGAAGAAGAAGAAGAAGAAGAAGAAGAAGAAGAAGAAGAAGAAGAAGAAGAAGAAGAAGAAGAAGAAGAAGAAGAAGAAGATATTGAAAAGGTCTATGAAAAATTAAAGAAAACAGAGAAAATAAAAAGTAAGAGACAAGAATGAATTAGAAGAAAACATTGCAAAAGTCAAAGTAGAAAAGAAAAAAGAAAACAAAAAAGAAGAATAACAAAAATTAGAAAAAGATTTGAATCTTTTAAAAAAGAAAGAAATCAGAAAAAGGCAAATGAAAAGAAGAAAAAGAAGAAAAGATGAACCAATCAAAAGATGAAGGAAATAAATTGGGTATCGAAGAAAAAAGAAATAGGAAAGTAAAATAAGTGGATGAGCTGATAAAATGAAGAAAAATAAATATAAGAAGAAAAAAGACAGAGAAAAAGATAGAAAAGAACAACCAAAAAGAAAGATTATTAAAGTAGGGTGGAAGAAGTGAAAGAAAAGTAAACAAAAATAAAAGAGTCAAAACAAAATGTAATAATATTTCCTATCTTTCTCCTTGGATTAAAAGTGGGTTCATTGCTTCTTTCTTCTTTTTTTACTTTGTGACACCACGATGAATCACTGAACACTCAGCCCTTTTTGACAAAGCCCCACACTGAAACAAAATAAAAAGGGAAAACCCAGGTGTTCAGGATAAAAAGAAAATATTCATTCAGTGAATCAGTGCTTTAAGAAATAAATCAAAACAACTTAAGGGATTTGCAGCCTAGAAATGTAGGGACAGATTTTCATGGATCAGATTCTGCAGCCTGGTAATCGACAAAAAAATTTTATTGATGTATGCAACATTGTTTTATGCACAAAGCAGGATTGGAGGTCAGTCAAGTTTGTTTGTATAATTATTAACTGTTAACATTTTGCTTGCCTATTGATATTATTAGACTGTTCTCATTTGAAGATGTAATTATCTGACTATCAACCTTTCCATTAATGTCTATTTTAAGAACCCATGTCTATCTATCTATCTATCTATCTATCCTGTTATGTTCATTTCTATCAATTTCTCTCTCTCTCTCTCTCTCTCTCTCTCTCTCTCTCTCTCTCTCTCTGCATACATTTATTTATGTAGGCTTAAAGTATAACCGTAACATTTTTTTTAAAGTTAATTTTCTTCTAAACTAAAAATACCAGGATACTATCACTTTCACTGGAAACATATTATGAAGATATATTTATTACTAGATTCAATAGCATTGAAATTCTGAAAAGAAAATAGGATTATATAGAAATCCAAATATTTTTTAAAATGTACCCCTACACAAAATTCCATATGGAAAATATATTTTGAAACAAACTTGCTTTTTTATTTGGTTATAGATTTTCAATAAGGTACGGTCTTTATAGATAGATAGATAGATAGATAGAGTGATCTGAAGAAATGTATATATATATATATTGTTAATCATAGCTATGGCTTTCAGAAAGCTAAACTGCTTCAAAATATGAATATATAACAGTCCAAAAATATGTGCCTCTTTATGCAGTTTTATTTTTGGTTTCAGAGGTGTTGTAATTTTATCTATGATTACAGAATATTAACATATACACATATATCATCATCATCATCATGTCGCGCCGCCTGCGCGGATATCCCTGACCGTCTCTCGCCATTTCTCCCTATCACTCATCGCCTCCGGCAGGTCTTCAGGATTACAACCCGTGTCCTCACATAGCTGCTGTATGTAAGTTCGTGCTGGTCGTCCCACACTTGCACATCCATGAGTGGGGGTCCACAGGAGTACATCGCTTATGAGCTCGTCCTTGCTTCTCCAGCAGTGTCCCGCGTGTCTGGTTCGTCGAACTTGTATAGTTTTTGTGATGGGGGGCAAGTGTCCGTATAGTTGGAGTCTCGTGGGGTGTTGTCGCCAGGACTTGTTTAATACTGCTCTCAACATTCTTGTGTAATTTCCGTCCAGCCTCCTCTCCAGCCGCTTCGTAAGCGTCCATGTGGTGCATCCATATAGCAGTATCGACACAACCGCTGCCTGGAAGAAACTGCGTTTCATTTTATCTGTTAGATCCGACTTCCATATGATCGAGAGCCTATCGATAGCTGTCCATGCCTTCGTCAGTCGTGTGTCGATGTCCTTCTCGGTTGATGAGACGCTGCTTCCTAGGTAGGTGAATTTGTCGACTAGTTTCAGAGAGGCTCCGTCTAGTGTGGCAATGTTGCCTGTTTGGTTGTAACACATATATTCGGTTTTGTTTGCATTGACATGTAGACCAATGCCAGCTGCAGCTCGTTCCAGACTATGTAGTAGTGTCTCTGCTTGATTAGGCGTATTCGCTAGTAACGCCAAGTCATCAGCGTAGTCGGCGTCCGTGATTGTTTTTGCGGGGTACCTTTTGCTTCTTCTCTTAGTCAGCTCAAAGCCATTTTCTCTGATTTTGTCGATCGAAGTCCTAAGCACATAGTCTAGACAGATGATAAAGAGGTACGGGGCTAGTGTGTCTCCTTGTAGTACTCCTGCAACAATGTCGAAGTATTCCGTGTCTCCATCTGGTGAACGTACTTTTACTTTGGTGTTTCTGTAGAGAATCATTATCGCTGCTACGGTTTCTTTTGGTAGGCCGTAAGCTAGTAGGATTTGCTCCATCTTCCCTCTGTGTATGGAATCGAAGGCCTTGGTAAAGTCGACAAATAGTAATGTCGCCTGTAAGTTTTTTGCCCGAACGCCTTCCAGGATTCTACGGATGGTCAGTATTTGTGAGGTTGTGGATCTATTTCTCCGGAAGCCATTTTGGTTTTTCCTAAGGATGTTTTCCATTTTGGGTTCTATGCGGTTTCGTAGTAGGGCATTGTAGATTTTGGCTGCTATGGATGTAAGTGTTATCCCTCGGTAGTTCTTGGCTAGTCCGAGGTCGCCTTTTTTAGGGAATGGAAGGATGCATCCCTTCGTCCATCGTTCTATCCTATTTTGACTATAGACTGCGTTGCATTGCCGGAGCAGTATATCGTCGAATTGTCTCGTCTTCCACACTTCTGGGGGGATCTCGTCTAGCCCCGCCGCTTTCCTATTTTTAATTCTTCTGAGAACCGTGTCGAGTTCTTCTTTGGTGAAAGGACCTAGTTTTACGTCTAATTGCTTACTAATAATTCTGGTGATCGGTTCATCCGTTATTTCCGGTGGGTTTCCTAGTAGATTTTTGAAATGCTGTTCCCACAGTTTTATTCTTTCTTGTTGGCTTGCAGCTTTCAATTTTGCTTTGGCTGTGCTCTTTCTTCCACTTACTTCGTTTATTGTTTGCCAGGCTATCCTGGATTGCCTATCTTCCACCGAGTCTCTAATCTTATCTATCTGATTTTGTGCGTATTCTGCCTGTTCTTTTAGGTATATTCCTGTTAATTGATGTTGCGCCTTTTCTAGTTCTCGTGCATTTGTATTTGTTGGGTTCTGTTGATAGTTTTTGGAGGCAGTCTTCACAAGTGCACGTTTTTCTCTAGCCGCTAGCGTTTCCCAAGGGACTCTATATTTAGTTCTAGGTTTTGTTGGAATACACTTTTCTGCCGCCTCCAGGTGCGCTTCTACAAAATTTTCATATTCGTCATTTGGGGTGCCTATTTCTACCTTCTCTTGTAGTGCTTCGAATCTGTTTCTTAATTCTAATGCATATTTGTCTCTAATATCTCTGTTGTTGAGTAGGGCCCAGTCATAGTGCTTGGTCGTGGCTTTACGTGTGGCGTTTTTTCTTAGGCTTAGTCGTACTTTGGCCGTAACTATTCGATGATCGGAGGACACACCCTCGAAGGAGGAGTATGCCTCGCAATTCATCGCACTGTTTCTCCATTTCCTGTTTATAAGGACGTAGTCTATCTGTGCTTTACTCTTATTTGCGTATGTGTAGGTCCATAATTTCCCCTCCCTTTTTTGAAAGTTTGTATTGAGGCAGGTTAATCTATTTTCTATCATGAAATCTATTAAATGCTGTCCATTCCTGTTAGATGTGTAGTGTAGGCTGTATTTGTTGTGTCTGTTTTTCCCGATTTGTGCATTCATATCTCCGCCAATGACTAGCAGGTTGTGTTTCGGAATGCTACGTACTAGGGAGGATAGATCTTCGTAGAAGGTGGCTATTTCGTTTTCTTCGCTAACATTGGTAGGGCTGTAGCAGGAGATAATTGTTGCTTTGGGGTTGCCATTAAACGTTGCGGCCATCATCCTAGGTTGTATTCTCTCAATGCTGTTCAGTGTTTTTAACGCTCTCGGTCCTAGAAGTATTCCCACCCCTCCTACCGATGCATTGACAGAGTTTTTCCATGCCGATACAGTCACCAGCATCCATCCATTTCCAGTTTCGTGATACTTGATATCTTCGGTGTGCGTGTATCGGTGCTCTTGTATGCAAATTATATCTATCTTATGTTCTACGGCTGATGCAGTTAGCTCTGCTAGTTGACCTATTCTATTTAGGGTTCTCACGTTAAATGTCGCTATCTGTATTGTTTGTTTGCATTTTAGTAGTTTATGTTTGTGTTTGAGCTCTGTAGCTGATTTTTCGAACACCGAGGCCAGGGCTCCAACCTCAGCAGGACGCGCCCCTTTTTTACCCGCGCGAAGAGCGATGCGGTTTATGGATCTGGTTTGAGTACTAGTCATGGTTATCTTTCGATGGCTGTTTTTGTTCTCATCTATAGAAGCCACTCTTATAGATGAGCAGCAGTAGTTCCCCGATCGAACTGGCAATCTTGAGCGTTAAGCCGCAAGACTCACACGTACAGCATGCTGCTTCCCATGTGTACGCGGTAGTAATAAAAAAAAAAATAAAAAAATAAATAAAAAAAAAAAAAAAAAAAAAAAATTCCTCTTTTTTATCTTAAGTTTTAACTTAGTTAAAGTCCAGGACTGCTGGATGTTAAAATTCAAAGAAATTTTGTGGTATATTTCATGGTTATCTAGTGGTGGACAGAGAGAGAGAGAGACACAGAGAGAGAGAGAGAAAGAAAGAGAGAGGAGGAGTCAACTCTTTTATGGCTTTCGTCTTTAGCACGTGTTAGACTACATTTGAGGTGTTTTGGATTTTTTTTTTTTCTTTTTTCCTTTCTTTTCAGGGGGGGGCAATTTTGGGGGTTTTCGTTAGCAAATTTAGAAGTTCGCCTTCCAAAAGTAAAGTTTTCCTGAAAATTAAATCGCATAAGTCTTCATTCTTCATTTAAACAACACAATAATACAGCTGAGATTTAAGACATTACTATTTTAAATCAAATGTGCATTTTTAAATGAATAGTTTAGTAGAACAAATTTACTGACCTCTGTGAAAAAACTTCTGGAAACGGAATCACTTCCAAACGTATGCATACTATTTCAACAAATGAAGGATTAAATTATTACTAATTTTAGTATTTATATTAAAGGTTCCACTCCTATATCATGGTCAACTGGTGGTGGACAGAGAGAGAGAGAGAGAGAGAGAGAGACACAGAGAGAGAGAAAGAAAGAGAGAGGAGGAGTCAACTCTTTTATGGCTTTCGTCTTTAGCACGTGTTAGACTACATTTGAGGTGTTTTGGATTTTTTTTTTTCTTTTTTCCTTTCTTTTCAGGGGGGGGGGCAATTTTGGGGGTTTTCGTTAGCAAATTTAGAAGTTCGCCTTCCAAAAGTAAAGTTTTCCTGAAAATTAAATCGCATAGGTCTTCATTCTTCATTTAAACAAAACAATACACATATATAGTTATGCATATATGCATACAAATGTATATAAACATATGCACACACATTCATGTGTTTTAATACATAGAAAGAGTTACATGTGTGTTTTAGATATCTATCTGCTTGATAGAAGTTAGATAGAAACAAAGAAATATGAAGAAGATGTCACTTGATTATTATACATGATACATGCACACATGGCCACACACAGATATATATATATATATATATACATATATATATATATATAGAGAGAGAGAGAGAGAGAGAGAGAAAGAGAAAGAGAGATAACATGATTGGATAGATAGAGAGAGAGGTAACATAGATAGATAGATAGATAGATAGATAGATAGATAGATATGCCCATAGTGTAATGGTTATCATCGTAGGAAATGGATACGGCGACACAAGTTCAATTCCTGGACGAGACTGATTGCATTTCACATATCACTAATACCCTTTGGAAAAGTATGAATCCAATTATTCTCCCTCCAGCTATGGGTAAATAGTAGGACAGACTAGGTTCTTCAGCCTTAGTGAGGCAACTAGTCTAGGAGAAGGAAAACTCTGAATTCAAACCTGTTAACCTCCGTTTAAAAATTGACCTTGTGTCATATCCTGCCCAAGCAGAGGGGTTGGTAAATAAGGATAGATAAATAGATATGGGTTCTTAAAATGGATATTAATAGAAAGGTCAATAGACAGATTGTTACATCTTGAAATAGGAACAATCTAATAAAATCAATGAACAAGGAAAATGTTAACATTTATAAAACATCTTTACTGTTATACAAATTGAAGAGCAATACTGAATATATACATATACACATATAGTTATGTATATATGAATACACATGTATATAAACATATGCACACACATTCACATGTTGGTGTGTAAAGTGTGAAGATGACCCATTGTTTTCATTTTCTGGGCTCAGCCATTTCACTGATAATTATTTTTAAAATGCTAGCTAAAATTATGTTTGACAGTATTCTATTCAAAAAATTAAGATATCAAAAATATATTGTTGACAACTTAAGTGTGTCAAAGCAATACCAATAAACATTGCAGAGACAGATTAGAAATAAAGAAGAGGATGAGATGTAGGTATGGTTTTGTTTCTTGCAAAAACAGTGGTAAAGCAGCTGCAACAAATAACCAAGCTTCCCAGAGGCAAAAAAGTCTTTGAGTCTCATTGACAGTTTATCATTTATTATTGTCTTTGAAACATAGTGTTTCTCATTGTTCTAGAAGTGATTATGTGAATAATTCAGACAAAAAGATTAGAATATGAAAAAGACCTTACTAGTCAAAATTGATTATAATGATATAATTGTTTATTTGCATAACTGTAGTTATTTCAATTAAGATTTATTTTAATTACTTTCTAATAATCATAATATCTACAATTATTTATTTTTATAAAAAAGTAAATTATTTTGTTTTTGGCTGTGATTAAAATGTTTTATTTACTAAGAATAAACCAATTTACTTGTATTGTTATTTCTGCTAAAATTTCTTTTCTTTTAGTTGAAAGAAAAAAATTAGAATTTGAAGAGCCAAAATTTTTTATAAAGATTTTAATCTTAAAGGTTTTGTTTAAAATATTTTCCTTTCATTTTCTTCATTGAAATATGTTTTTTTCTTAAATTTCAAATCTATCTATGTATCTATCAATCTATTTAAGTGCTTAAAAGTTCTCAGGTTATCTGAGTTCTCAGGTTACCTTTCCTTTATCAATTCAAACAACTTGTGGAATAAAGATAATAACTGATTTCAAGATATTAGTCATCATTTGCAAAATTAAAAAAAACTTTTTAAATTAAAAATAAGAAAAAGCAAGAGAAATGTTAGTTTACTTTGCATTCATGCTAGATTGTATGATTAATTAATCACCGCAGCCTCTCCCACCAGATAAACATCTACTCTCTCCACTAAAGTATTATGCGATGGGTTTATTGCCAAGTGTCTGGAGAGCCTCAAAAAGGAAGGCTGTGATATTTTTGTATATAGTTTCCTTAGGAAGCTTGCTTCTTCAGAATCCTCACATTAAACCAAACTTCTGTCACATTCAAGAATTGTCTGGGGTGAATAAATATTTTAAACTCACCTGGTTTGCCTACCTCTAAAAAATTCTTTGTGGATGTCTCAGACAAAATCTAATACCACACATTTTAAAAATCAGAATAAATATCTACATAAAGGAAATAAAAAAAAGTGTGATGAAAACAAGAAAGAATATTAATTCAAACAACTTGAAGAATAAATTCATATAGCCATTTTCACAGATAGGCAAAAAAGAATTCTAAGAAAAATATTTTTCAGAAAAAAAATTGTCTTTGATAAAAAATGACGTTAAAAATATTTATGTTTTCGCTTCATGCCTTTTTCTATAGATTTGTAAATGTCTAAAAAAATGCTTGCAATGATCTGAATATGTTTGCAAATATGCCCATATTGATTTTCATAAGTTTTTTGTATGACTCTATTAATTTGTATAAGTCTAAAGAATGCTTAAAATCATAAAATATAGTTTCCAGTATTCGGTATCTGACTTGTTTGTTATTCTTGTTTGAAATTACAAAAAATCCCTTTGTAGTTTAAATGTCTCTACTGATTACAACTCATTGTCATTTATTGTTTTAATTGTTAATGCAAACACATCATTATCTAATCACTTTTTCAGTTGCTTTTCAATCAACTTTTGAAAGTGGGCAGTTGGTTAATTTTGTGTTAAATTTTGTTGAATCATTTAATGCTAAAATCAGTGTTTTTTTAATAATAATTGATAATAGACATATATTTGCACACAGTTATATGGTTTTAAGTATTCCTATCTAAAAGCAATAACTTTCAAATAGATATATTTAATATTGATAATGATAATAATGATAACAATGATAATAATTTGATGAGATTCTCAATGGGTATTATTACCCCATCAAATCAGGATGAGCCTAGGAGTTATGGCAATGAAGAGCTGACTCTACACTCCCAAAGCTCTAGAACAAAAGCCCCACCACCAAATGCAGTTTTTTCAGATGTCCAACCCCTTAACAAGGAATGCCATCAGCATATTCTGGGTCCCACCAACTTGGATATAAACACCATTTACAATGAATTAGGAATAAAACCAGATAGTATATTAATGTTGTTATCATTTAAATGATATGAAATGACATTATAATTTGAAATATTGGTAGGATTCTGTTTTAGACTGTTTTCTTTTCTGACAAGGTTTAAAGTGTTTGTTTTTTTCATTTTAGGTAGATCGATTAAGTATCAAGGCAAACATTCTACTAAGTTCACTCCTCTTCGTAAACAAAATTTGGTCAATTGTGTTTCATAGGTCAATAGGATCATTCTGCTCGCAGAATTCTTTCAGAGTATCAGTCAAATGTTAGAAAAATTGTAAAGGTACTGCTCATATATCTCACTCAGTCTGAAATAATCTTTTTTTGATAAGATTCAATGGCAGTAATCTCTGTTATTGAAAGGAAAAATAACACTTCCATTGCAGTAGAAAAACTTTGGTGAACTTTTTGGTAAAAAAACCCCAAAAGACATATCTCACAACCTGGTTTGGTCATGGAGGCACTATAAATGTCTTGGACATGAATAGCCCAGTGAAGCTCATTACTCTTCAGTTCTTCAAACAATTTTAATATAGAGTTTTCTTTCTCCTTAACTGGTTTTTATACCAGAGTTAAAGAGCCAAGTGTGCCCTATAGATGGTGGAAGAATAGTCAGACATACCTTTCCAAATAGACAATTTCTATCCAATCACTTGGTTTTGGTAGTTAAAAACAGAAATCTTATAAAAGAATTAAATGTCTTTGCAAGGCATTTGGTTGTATATCAATGAAATATAAATTTATATCAATGCACTTCCTTGCTTGTTAATATATGTATATATTCTCAACTTGTACTCAGTAATCATACATAGATAAAAGCAAGAGTTTAATACTGATTTTCAAATTGGAGAGATTTCTTCTATTTTAAGCCTAGTGCAATACAATCTTCCAATAATTATCTTCATTCAGTCCTTTAGATAAACTTTGTAAATACTCTTAAGCTATTTATTTGACATAGACTGAAATAATTGATTTTTTTTTTTTTTTCATGAAATTAAGAGAAGTTTTTCTGCTTAAAATCAGAATTTTACTTTGAAAATTTGTTTTTCAAATTTGTTTATTTACTTAATCTTTTATGCTTTAATTTCTTTTTAGTTCATTAGCTATTGTGAGTTTGATTTTTTTTTTTTTTGTGAGAGGATTGCTTTTTTTCCCTCTCATTAATTCTCAGCAGGTCAATTAATGCACTTGTGCATTTTTGTCGATCAATTTTGATTTTTTTTAGAAATTGATTGGGGCCAAAAATGGTGCAATCACATCTTCCTTCAGTAATGGAAAACAAATTCAACATTTTTTTAGAATTTGACTAGTCTAAAAGAATTACATCCTCAACCCCAATGCTACCACCACCACCACAACAACAACAGTTAGCTGATTTCCATTGTCTTTGTTTTTTCTTCACCCAAAATAGTTGGAAGGATGCTTTTTGTGTTATTTACCTACATTTTTAGGATTTTTAAGATTTAAGAAAAATTTATTTTGGATTCCCAAACCTTTTCTACATTTTTTAAAAATAAAAACTATATACAAGTTAGGATTGACTTTACTTAACAAATTTCTTTATTTCAATTTCTTAGATAAAGTGGAATTCTGATTAATTAACTAATGATATATATCAACTAATTTTATATATATATATATATATATATATATATATATATAGATAGATTGAGGTCTGCAATTATGTTTTCTGTTTCAATATCCATACTTTTTACACTACAGGATCTATTTAGTGTTTTAGATCATCCTTGGGAGATGCATTTATATGGTCTTGCTTAATAATGTTTTGTGATTTTATTCTTGAGAATTTGGTCTCAAGATTAAGATTATGATTGGTTTAATATTTTCAGACATTTTTGTTTGAAGATATATTTTAGATTAAGGAGAAGTTTTGAGTTTGGTTGATATAGTTTAATGTGATTTTGTTTTTCATTGTTCACTTTGGTATGAGGTTTTAAATTTGTGATGTGGTTTTTTTCTGTGTTATCTATTTTAGGAATTGGTGGCAAATTAGTGATCTGTAAAATCTTCCCATTATAGTACTTGTTTCAATTGGATATTTGAATTCTTTAGATATTTTTGGGCTGTGGTAAGGGTATTTGTTGTGGGTTGTTTTTGTTTAATTTGTGTTTGACAGATTTCAGCTGAGTGTCGTTTCTTAAGCTGTTCTTGGATTTTGGTTAATCATTCTATTCTAGTTGCAGTAGTTTTTCAATGAGAATCCCATATTTATCTAGTTGATCATTGGTGTTGTTGGTGTTACTGCAGATTGGACTCACTTTCTGTTCAACATAAGCATAGGTAATTTCTTTCTTATTGGATTCAACTATTTTCAAACTTCAAGAAATGTTATATTCTTTCTTTACCTCCAACATTTCCATCTCTCTTTTGTATATTCCCTAAAGTTTTCTTTGCAGTTTCATATTTGGTTTTATTAGGATAAACTTCCTCCTTCCATTAGCCACACCTTCCATATGTTGGCCATCCTTGGCTGCTTTTCTCATTATCATCATGTCCTGCTAAGAGCTTGGATCTCCCTGACCCTCTCCCACCACCTTCTCTATCATCCATAGCTCTCCGTAGATCTTCAAGGCTACATCCTGTATCAGAACAGAGCTGTTTTGTGTAGGTTCTACCTGGTCTTCCTGCCTTTGTTTGTCCATGTGAAGGGGTCCACTGGATTATGTCACTTATGAGTTCGTCCTAACTTCTCTAACAGTGTCCCACATATCTGGTTCATCTAACTGGGATAGTTTTCATAATGAGTGGTAAGTGGCCGTACAGCTGCTGCTTTGTTGGATGCTGCTTCCAGGACTTATTCAATATTGCAAACACCATTCTTGTGTAGTTGCCGTCATGCTTTTTTTTCTGTACGTTTTGTTAGCGTCGATGAAGTGCATCCATACAGCAGTATCGATATGATCGCTGCTTGGAAAAAAACTGTTTCATTTTATTGGTCTGGTTTGACTTCAGTATGACCAATAGCCTATTGATAGCTGTCTATGCCATTGCTAGTTGTGTATTGATATCTGTCTCGGTTGATGAAACATTGCTTCCTAGGTAGGTGAACTTATCTACTAGTTTCAGAGAACTACCATTTTGTGTGGAGATGTCACCTCTTTGATTAAAGCACATATATTCCATATTGACATGGAGACCTATGCCTGCAGCTGCTCGTTCCAGACTATGTAGCAGGGTTGCGGCTTGGTCAGGTGTATTTGCCAGAAGCGCTATGTTATTGGCGTAGTCCGCATCCGTAATTGTTTGTGCGGGGTATCTTCTGCTTCTTTACTTTGTCAGCTTGAAACCGTCGTCTTTCATTTTATCAATAGACATTCTAAGTATGTAGTCTAGACAGATGATAAAGAGGTATGGGGCTAATGTGCTCCTTGCAGCACACCCGCTACAATGTCAAAGTAGTCTATATGTCCATCTGGGGAGCAGACTTTTACTTTTGTGTTTCTATATAGCATCATAATGATTGCAATGGTTTCTTTGGGTAAGCCATAGGCGAGTAGTATTTGCTCCATCTTTCCTCTGTGTATGGAATCAAAGGCCTTGGCAAAGTCGACAAATAATATTCTTGCCTCTAGGTTTTTTACATGTACACCTTCAAGAATTTGATGGATAGTCGAAATTTGTGACATCATAGATCTATTTCTCTGGAAGCCATTTCTGCTTTTTTAATGGTGTCCATATTTTTTTAAATTTAAAGCACTTCAAAGGTGCAAAGATTCATGGTTAAGCTTTTAAGGCAAAGTAAAATTTTCATTTCTTTGGTTATTGCTGATTTAGTAAATATCAAAATATAGGTATGTTTGTATTTATGCACCACCCCTTCAAATGGTTATTCCTTTATTGTCCATAACTCCTTGCTTTCCTAAGGCTGTTTTTATTTCCTCTTGAGCAGCTAATGATAATTCCCTGCTTTTTATGACTACCTTTGAGGTAATAATTCAAGTATTTGGGTAGGCTTTGCACTTTAAATTGTGGAAAGTTTGCATTTTAATTAAGTTTTCAGCATGTTTTTGTTGTCCATTTCCAAGAATAGATTACCACTTCCAATCTTTTTCACAGTTTGAGGGTTTGCTCTAAGGGAGATAACTTTCTAACAAGAATGAAGACAGTTCAGCAGACAATTTTCTTCAAATGAATCTTGTAAAATAAGTCTCCGGAATTCTGTTGCTTCATGAAATCAAAATGAAATCTCTCCAAATCTTATTCTTTCTGAATACGATTCAGAGAGATTTCATTTTGTTTGTTGCTTTTATTTGCCATATACATGATTGAGTTTTTTACTGATCCTGTGCTCCACCACCCACCACAGGGTCCAACTTTCATTGTAAATTTACCAAGAGAGGAATTCATTTGTCTTGGTAATGATGGGGGATGTATTGGTCAGGAAATTTGTATATAGAGGCCTAACAGTTATCATCATAAGAAAAAGACATGGTGACACCAATTCAAATCCTGGAAGAGATTGTTAGTGCTTCATTTTTGCTTTTATGCCCTTGAGAAAGGCTTGAATCCATCTACTCCCCCAGTTTTTAGTAAATAGTTGGGCAGACCTGGCTCTTTAACCTTGGTGTGGCAACCATTCTAGAAGAAAGAAAACTGAATTTAAATATAACTGTGGCTGGGGACCACATTAGGACACTAATTCTCAAGGGATTTCACAAATAAATACACATCTGGAGCTGGTTGTTGAATGCAGTTTAAGAGAGAAGAGAAAAGATACTCATGTCAGAAGGGAAATTTTGAGCCCAAGCTAATTTCAGACTTTCATTTATCAAAAGCTGTTGGCTAAAAGTTATATCTTATTTCTCTCATAGTAATTGACCCTCAGTCACAATCTTCTTACCCCAGAAAGATAAAATAGGGAGTGGGCCTGGAGTATTGGCAATGAAAGTGAACTCTACATTCCCCAAAGCTCAAGAAGAGTAATCTTACCATCAGATGGTTTAGTGTCAAATTCAGGATACATGTTGTTGGTGGGGGATCTTACCCTTTTGCAGAGGTACAGCCAGCATATTCTACAGCCCGAGCCAACAGTCTTTGCTCATAGTATCATGCTAATGAAGCATTCTACCATAACAACTCCTTTTATTGGAGATATTATCATTAACGAGTCAACATCTTAAAAGATAGACATGAAGAGATTGAGATATTTATTAATCTATCAATCTTTCAATCTACCTGTTAAGTATTTCTGTCTGTCTATCTGTCTGTCTGTTTATATCTGTTCATATCTATCTGTCTATCTATATATCCATGAATCTATCTCAGATCATGTTCAGATCTATAGACATCAAAAGCTTGTCATTCCGTAAAAGATCCACCAATGTTGCAATGTTGTGTCATGGAAAGGAAGCTAGCATTGAGTAACATTTTTCATATTGGTTAATATGAACAGATTGAGAGCAATACATTAGTAGATGTGAACTAACATAGATAGATAGATAGATAGATTGCTGTTTGTTTGGTACAAGATTATTAAGGCATCATTTTTATTCTAAATGTTTCTTGGTAGTATACTCTAGCACATTACTTCTCTGGGTTAAATCAGTCTGGTAGTACAATGTTAAAATGAACTAGCCACTGTTGAAAATCTATCTCTTAACTATACTGAATATAATAATTACCAGTAACCACAAAAATGCCTGACTTAACTGTACTCTTTTCTATTAACCATAAAGAGTAAGGATACATTTTTTTATCGACTGTAATATCTTAGGATACATGTTAAACCATCTTAGATAACTTTATGCCTACGGTGATTACATTCACTTTTATATTTTTTGTGTAGTTAATACTTAAGAAATTTTTTTTTCTCTCATTTCTATCAAATACAAATAATTTTTAAACAAATCTATTTGACCCATCGATGAGACCCTAACAGGTAAGACCACTTCAGGTCAGAGTAGAACTAGGGATGAGGGCAGTAAAGGGCTACTCCACACTCTCTAGATCTCCAGAACTGGAGCCTAATAATTACATGTGGTTTATTAGAGACATATCATTTAGTTTTCTTCCTTATTGTCATCTATATAGTCATCTATTTTCAGTTTGTTTATATCAGTTCATTTTGTACATGATATTTTGAAAGAACATTATGTATTCTCTTCCAATTTTTATCCATGGCAATGATGTTCTGTAGTCTCTAACAAGTCTAGTTAACAAGTCTAGTTAACAAGTCCAAAAAAATGTTCTTAAGAAATCATCATCATCATCATATCGCGCTGGTAGCACGGATATCCCTGACCCTCTCTCGCCACTCCTCCCTATCGTTCATCGCCCTAGGTAGGTCTTCAGGACAACATCCTGTATCCTCACATAGCTGCTGAATGTACGTTCGAGCTGGTCGTCCTGCTTTTGCGCGGCCATGTGTGGGGATCCATAAGAGTACATCTCTTATGAGTTCATCTCTGCTTCTCCAGCAGTGTCCTGCATGTCTGGTTCGTCTAATTTGAATAGTTTTCGTGATAGGGGGCAGGTGGCCGTACACTTGGTGTCTTGTGGGGTGCTGCTGCCAGGACTTGTTGAGGATTGCACGCAGCATTCTTGTGTAATTGCCATCCAGTTTCTTCTCCAGCCGTTTTGTTAGCATCCATGTAGTGCAGCCATATAGCAGTATCGATGTGACCGCTTCCTGGAAGAAACTGCGTTTCATTTTATCGGTTAGGTCTGATTTCCATATAATCGATAGCCTATTGATAGCTGTCCATGCTTTTGTTAGCCTCGTTTCGATGTCCTTTTCGGTTGATTCGACGCTGCTTCCTAGGTACATGAATTTGTCTACTAGTTTAAGTGGGGTTCCTTCTAGAGTGGAGATGTCCCCCGTTTGGTTATAGCACATATATTCCGTTTTGTGTGCATTAACATAGAGGCCTATGCTTGCTGCTGCTCGTTCCAAACTATGCAGAAGAGTTTCGGCTTGGTCAGGTGTATTTGCCAGTATCGCTATGTCATCGGTGTAGTCGGCGTCGGTAATTGTTGTTGCGGGGTATCTTCTGCTTCTTTTCTTCGTCAGTTCGAAGCCATTCTCTTTGATTTTGTCAATCGATGTTCTAAGTACGTAGTCTAGACAAATGATAAAGAGGTACGGGGCCAGCGTATTCCCTTGTAGTACTCCTGCTACAATGTCAAAGTATTCCGTGTCTCCATCCGGTGATCGTACTTTTACTTTAGTGTTTCTATAGAGAATTGTTATTGCCGCTACGGGTTCTTTAGGTATGCCGTACGCTAGTAGGATTTGTTCCATCTTTCCTCTGTGAATGGAGTCGAAAGCCTTGGTAAAGTCGACAAATATTAATGTCGCTTGTAGGTTCTTTGCCCGTACACCTTCAAGGATTCTGCGGATGGTTAATATTTGTGAGGTCGTGGATCTATTTCTTCGGAAGCCATTTTGGTTTTTTCTAAGTATGATGTCGATTTTGGGTTCTATTCGGTTTCGTAGTAGGGCATTGTAGAATTTGGCAGCTATGGATGTAAGTGTTATGCCTCGGTAGTTTTTGGCTAATCCGAGGTCCCCCTTTTTAGGGAAGGGGAGTATGCATCCCTTCATCCATCTATCTATCGGATTTTGATTGTATACTGCGTTGCAGTGGCGGAGCAGTATGTCGTCGAATTGTCTGGTCTTCCATACTTCCGGGGGAATTTCGTCCAGCCCTGCAGCTTTCCTATTTTTAATTTTTTGAGAACCGAGTCGAGTTCTTCTTGTGTGAACGGTCCTAGTTTAATGTCTAATTGTTTGCTAATTATTCTGGTGATTGGTTCATGCGTTATTTTTGGTGGGTTTCCAAGTAAGTTTTCGAAGTGCTGTTTCCACAGTTTTATTCTTTCTTGTTGGTTTGCTGCTTTCAGTTTTGCTTTGGCTGTGTTATTTCTTCTGCTCACTTCTTTTATTGTTTGCCAGGCTATTCTAGATTGTCTATCTTCCACCGAGTCTCTAATCTTATCTATCTGATTTTGAATGTATTCTGTCTGTTTCTTTATATATATGCCTGCTAATTGATATTGTGCCGTTTTTAGTTTTAAGGCATTTGTGTTTGTTGGGTTTTTTCGATAGTTTTTGGAGGCTGTTTTCACTAGTGCACGTTTTTCTCTCACCGCTAAAGTTTCCCATGGGACTCTATATTTAGTTTTAAGTTTTGTTGGAATGTATTTTGCTGCTGCCTCGAGGTGTGCATTGACAAAGTTTTCATATTCGTCGTTTGGTGTACTTTTTTCCGTCTTTTCTTGTAGCGTTTCGAATCTGTTTCTTAATTCTAATACGTATTTATCTCTTATATCTTTGTTGTTTAATAGGGCCCAGTCATAGTGTTTGGTGGTCGCTGTTCGTTTGGCGTTTTTTCGTAGGCTTAACCGTATTTTCGCTGTGACTATTCGGTGGTCGGTGGACACACCCTCAAAAGAGGAGTATGCCTCGCAATTCAATGTACTATTTTTCCATTTCTTGTTTATAAGGACGTAGTCTATCTGAGCTTTAGTATTGTTTGCGTACGTGTATGTCCATAGTTTGCCCTCTCTTTTTTGGTAGTTTGTATTGAGGCATGCTAATCTATTTTCTATTATGAAATCTGTTAGATGTTGCCCATTCCTATTTGACGTGTTGTGGAGGCTGTATTTGTTGTTTCCGTTTTTCCTGATTTGGGCATTCATGTCTCCGCCAATGACTAACATGTTGTGTTTCGGGATGCTACGCACTAATGAGGATAACTCATCGTAGAAGATGACTAGTTCATTTTCTTCACTAACATTGGTGGGGCTGTAGCATGAGATGATTGTTGCTCTGGGGTTTCCGTTAAATGTAGCTGCCATCATTCTAGGTTGTATTTTCTCAACGCTATTAAGCGTTTTTAATGCTCTAGGTCCTATAAGTAATCCTACCCCTCCTACTGCGGCGTTGACAGAGTTTTTCCATGCGGATACAGTGGCGAGCGACCAGCCATTGCCAGTTTCGTGATATTTGATATCTTCTGTGTGCGTGTATCTGTGTTCTTTTATGCATATTATGTCTATCTTATGTTCTTCGGCCGATGCGATTAGCTCTGGGAGTTGTCCTATTTTATTTAAGGTTCTTACGTTAAATGTGGCTATTTGTAGTGTTTGCTTGCATTTTAGTAGTTTTGATTGTTGGAGCCCTGGCCTCGGTGTTCGAAAAATCAGCTACAGAGCTCTTAAGAAATATCAATGCTCAATTCTGTGTCACTTTTAAACATGGAATTATTTATATCTGAATATCTTGACATTTACATCAATTTGCAACCATAGACATTTGAAAGAAAAGAAATAATTCAAATTGTTGTTCTATGACTTTCGAATAAGTGATATGGATAAAAAAAAAAAAACCATGTGTCTCCAGCAAATTTAGAATTTATCTTTGAGACTTGCAATAAAAATTCATGTGACTACAGCTACTTGGTGAAAAACCAAGAGAAATAAGAATGGAAAAAATACTCTTTAAAACATTGATAATACTTTTTCTAACATAATGAAATACTTCTCTATTCATGCCATAACCTGCTTTGATCATGGGGGTGCTGTTAATATAAGCATGTCTTGGGCTTGAATAGCCTGATGGAGCTCATCCTTCTCCAGGACTACATCTGGTTTGAATTCAGAGTTTTTCTTTACCTACATTGGTTGTCAAACCAAAGTTAAGAACCCAGTCTGCCCTACTATTTACCAATAGCTAGAGAGAGATTAGTTGGATTCATACCTTTCCAACTATATTAGTGCTGTTTAAAATGCAAACAGCCTATTCAGGACTTGAACTCAAGTAGCTAAGTCTACTTCCTACAACATAATCTTTAATACCATGAGTGCTTCCATGTTCATATACTACGAATCTAATAAAGTTAAGAATAAAATTAAGAAAATGCTAAAGGTAACATGTTAAAGGACAAACAGAAAAACAACTACACAGATACTTTCTGTAACAATCTAATTATCTTGCATATAAAATGACCTAAATAGCAGCATGAAATAATGCAATAAAAACTAACCATGACAAAGCAAAATTTAATGATATGAATAGCAAATGTAGGTGACAGAAAGGGAACATAATAAGTAAATGCAGCAAACTGGCACAAAAAAATACAAGAGTAAGCATGATTGAATAAGAAAGGTGATCCACTGGGAATTGTGCAAGAGACTAACATTTGGCCATGATGACAAATGGCATATACATAAACGAGAATCTCTCCTAGGAAATCAGATGCATGCAATTATCTGATACTTTGAGATACAAAGAGACCACCAATAAATTGTTGATTACCAAGATGAAAAGTATATGTCATCGAGTGGATTTTTTCATTCCAAAGGATCATTGAGTGAAAATAAAAGAAAACAAAATGACTGATAAATACCTGGTGCTTGCCAGAGAACAGAAACAGCAGTAGAACATGAAAATGATGGTGATACCAATTGTAATTAGACCCCTTAAAACAGTTGCAAAAGCATAGAAAATATTTTGGGAGAACAGGTGATCATAGGAAAACTTGACACCCTCCTGATCACAGCACTTAAAATCAGAATACTTAGAAAAGTCTAGGAGACCCAAGGGGATTTACAGTCACTCAGAATTCAGAGAAAAAAATAACATTAGAGCCGGTGTGAAACTCTCACAAAGAGTAAAAGGATAATAATCAAACAGTATCATACAAATTTTATTTCTGGATAGAATGTGTCATTTCTTGATTGCCTATGATGTAAAAGTATAAAGAAATAACCAAAATTCCCTTCAAACTTTTCTTTTGTGCTCTGATAATAAAATTAAGAAACCTATTTACTGTGTTAAAGCAAAAAAATCTGCACATTTTTATTTCTATAAGGAAACTATTAGAACATTTCTCAAACCCATCTCTGTAAAAACCGTATGAGTCAAAATTTACATGTATTTATACTAAAGTTCAACAAAAATGATTTGTAAATGTAATTTCTCAAGCAAAGTTTGAAGAGAAAATGAGTAGACATAATCAATTGGGCAATAATACTTTCTGCACAAAAACAAGAAAGAGTAAAAATTATGTTACATAGTGTAATGATAATAGTACATGCATCCATATATACATATGAAATTCACTGGGGGCTACAAATTTACAAAATTGCAAGGAAAGATTAATTACCTTATGTACATGATATAAAGGTATATGCAAAAAATGAAAAAGATTTGGAGACACTGATGAAAAAGATAAGAATATACTGCCAGGATATAGAAATGGAATTTGGCATAGAAAAATACTCATAATAAAAAGCCGAAAAGAGAAGCAGCAGAAGAAATAGAACAACCAAATCAGGAAAACATTAGAACATTTGTAGAAAAGGAAAACTATAAGTACTCAGAAATACAGGAAGCAGACATGATAAAACAAGTGAAGATGAAAGAAAAATATGAAAAGTGTACCTCAGAATAATGAGAAAGCTTCTCAAAACCAAGCTCAGTAGCAAAAATCTCATTAAAGAAATATACACCTTTTAGAAAATGTTCGTTGTGCTGAGAAAAAAATTAAAGGAATAAACATAAAGTGAATACAGTAAACAAGAACAAAGGAACACAAGACTAGGCATGACTGGGTGGGAAAGGGGATCTACTGGAAATTATGCAAAAGATTGAAATTTGTCTATACTAGCAAATTGTATATGCACAAACCAGAATCTGTCCTAGAAAATTAAATGCACAAAATCCTCTGGCATTTTAAGATACAAATGCATCACCTAATTCCATTTAGAAGACTCAACCAAGAGCAAATTAAAAATAAGAGAACTTGCCATCAAGTGGATTTTGCCATTCTAGCATACCACAAAGTGAGAATAAAAGAAAGCAACAAAATTGAAAAAATATTTGGACCTTGCCAGAGAACTAAAAACAACTGAAAAAATGAGGATGATGGTGATACCAATCAAAGTTGGTGCATTTGAAACAGTCCCTAAAGGCTTAAAAAGAGATGGGAAAAATGGAAAACAGAGGATGAACTGAGACCAGCATTATTAAGAATTGCCATAATACTGAGACAAGTCCTGGAAACCTGAGAGGATTTGCAACTACTCAGACTCCAGTGAAAGACTACCAGCATCAGATGGTATGAAAAACTTGTGAGCAGTGAAATAATAGCAATAGATGGAGAATGAAGACCATCCTTACCACTGAATTGTTAAGATCGGCTTGAATACTGACAACAAATATCCTTGAGACCTGAGGAGACTTACTGTCACTCAGACTCTAGTGAAAGACCACAAGCATCAGCTGGTGTGAAAAACTCACCAAAAGAAGTCTTTACAATGTTTCATACAACAAATTCAACAAAAAATAATTCAACTTAAGATTGACAGGAACTCAGTGGCAAAGATAGATTGATTGATAGTTAGATAGACTGAAATAGAGCTTTACGCAAGGACTAATTCAGATTTTCCCTGTTCTTAATTTCATGCTTTTCAGACACCAAAATAACAAGCAGCATCCTGTCAATACTTTCCTTCTGTCAACCAACTAAAATTTGCAGTTTCTGCATTACATCCAAATTATATATATATATATATATATAAGTGTGTGTGTGCGTGCATGTGTGTGTGTGAGTGGATTTGTGTGTGTGTTAGGGTGTAAAGGTGTCATTGAAAAAGAGAATAAGGAAGTATCACTTGTGTCTATTCCTATTTGTCACAAAAACTTAGCATTTCTGCAGCACTAATTGAAAAGGTGTCACAGGGAACAAGAGTTGGAGCATTCAAAGGAACTGATATGCCAGTTTCTGAGCTCTGGACTCCAATGAAACAGGAAGGAAATGTGGGTAACATGATTGGTTAATGACTACTCTATTAAGAAATGCAAATTGATGCTGTCAGGAGCTCAGACTCAAATATCTCTTTCTCTCTTTCTCTCTCTCTCTCTCTCTCTCTATATATATATATATATCAGTCTATCTGTCCCATCCTGTTCATCTACTTGAAAAATAACCCTCAAGGACCACTTCATTTATATGACACAACATAGCAACTAATGTATACCTTTAACTGAATGAAACACTTTTGAATTCTATAGATCTAAGCAGGCTTAGATAGATAGATAGATAGATAGATAGATAGATATTGTCACAGACAATTTGCCGATAAGGTAGAAATAAGCAAGTAATGTTAGTGTCTACTTTTTGTCTAGTGAATATTGGATTAGCTCTCTAACTTTAAAAAAATTCAGCTTCATGGAAATTGTATTCTTTGGTTGTGACAAAATAGAAACATTCCTCAATCCCCACCTCACTGATTTAAGTTCTGACCTTTAGGGATTTTTATTTATTTCAGCATTTTCTGACTTTTTTTCCTTTTTGTTTTACTTCCATCATTGTTTTAACATTTTCATTTACTTTTTTATTATTTCAATATGTTCCTTTTATTTTCTTCAATATTTCTTCTAATTTTTCCTGAACTTTTTATTTCCTTTTTCTTTCTTTCTTTTTTCAATTATTCTCTACTGTCTCTTCAACCTTTTTTATAATTACCTTCTTTTTAATTTCCTTTTTTTTTCATTCCTTTTTCTTTTACTTGATTCTTTTCTTTCATCTTTCACTGAATTTCAGCATTCATTTTTCTTCTTTTACTTTTTACTTTTTTTCATTCTTCTTCATTGTTTTCAGAACATTTTTTCTCTTATAGTTCACTCTTTTATAGCATTTTCATCTTTGTTTACTTTCTTTCTTTTTCCTTCTTCTCTCAATTCTTATTCTTTATTCTTTTTCTTCTCTCTCTCAAATTGTCTCTACCCTCTTTCCTAGAAGTTGAAAAAAAGAAGGAAAAAACATTAAGATTTTTTGTTTCTTTTCCTTTATTATTCCTTTTCTGTTTTTTTTTTCTTTTTTCATTCAGTTATCTTCTGAATTATCTCATTTTTTCTTCCATTTTCTAATGTCATCACATTCAAATTCTCCCATTTCTTTTCTTCATTTCTCAGATGGTTTTAACAAGTTATTCTGTATTTTTTTAAATATTTTCCAATAAATAAAAATAGATATCCCAAAATTATTATTCAACAAAAAATCTTCATTTCTTCTGTCTTTCTTTTCCTTTCATTCTGTCATTCTTTGCTTGTTTCTTTTTCTACTTCTTCCTCTCTTTTTTTAAATCTCTAACCCTAAACTTAAGCCACTTTCTTTATAATATTTCTAACCTATTCCTCAGTCCATATCATTATAATGTTTGGGTTGATACACAGAATAAAAAAATATTGTAATGGCCTACCCCTTTATTTTCAAAGTCAATATTTTAAACATCTGTTTTCTTTCTGTAAAGACTGGGAAATCTTGTCTGTTTATTATGTACTTTGGAAAGGTTATATAGAAATCAGAAGAAAGTTTTTAAAAGCTTTCCTAATATCTTTCAGTCATCGCTTTAACTCTTTTCTGTTTCCTTCTTTTCTTGCTTGTCTCATTTTTTCTTCATATTATTTCTTTCTTTACTTCTTTTTTTATAACTGATATTGTTTTCTTTTTCTTTTTTAGTTCTACTGTTTCTTTCAATTTTTTTCTGTTATAGCCAGTTTTTCTGTCTTTTTTTTTTTCATTTATCTCTCTATTTATTTTGCTTTTTATCTTCTGAATGATCTAGCAATTCTTTCTTTCTTTCTTTCTGTGTTTTTCCCTGAATTTTTTCTTTTTTCATTCTTTCGTTCTCTCTTCATTTCTCTAATATTCCTTCCTTTCATTTTCCTTAATTCTTTCTTTTTTTTTCTTTCATAATTTCTCTATTCTTTATTTCTTTTTTCTTTCCCTTTCTTTCCCTTTTTCTTTTCCTCTACTTTTACTCTATATCTTACCTCATTTTCCCCTTTCTTTTCTTTTCTTCTTTTCTTCATTTCCTTATCTTTTTTGACTTACTTTTCACCTTCTAAAAATATTATATACCTAATGCTTTAGTTTCCCATTATTTCAAGCATCTTTTGCCAAGGCATCTGGTTTGTGTTTACTGCTGAATACGTTAAAACCCATTTTGTCTTTCAAGTGGAAAACATGAATTTTCAAATTCATTATAAATATGCATTGACTTATTTTGAAAGATGCTTCTTGCTATCCTCCAACTGAAAGCTGAAATTAAAATTATACAGATCCTTTAAATAGAAAAAGATATCCATTTATACAAAACCCTTAGTCTATAATAAGCAAATTTATTTAAACCTGTTAATATCTCCGCAGGAGCAGCTAGTGATGTCCAGAAAATATAATTTCCATGATGATCATATTAAAATAATCATTTCCATGCATATTCATGCATGGTAAGATACATAATGTTGTATACTCTCATACATGATTTACAAAATTCAATGAACGAACGAAACGCTTCTCTTTAAAAATATATCTCTCATTTTATTCTCGAAAAGGGGCCCACTGTTTGTTGTTAGTTTGAGAGATAGATGGAGAGACATATACTCAGAGAGGGGACTTCTTCTTGTCCCATATCTTCTTCCAGGAGCCTGGGGGTGTCAACGCTTGCACCCCCGTGCAAGCCGTATCATCAGAGATGACCTAACCCTCTGATCGCCTGTGTCCCTGTCTTGACTCCCAATTCTCTGTATTCTGTCTAAATCTGACTGCGTGGTTATCATGGGGTCTCCTTCCGATTACACACCTGTTGGATCTGCCTACTCCAACCACTGCCATCGCCCTGTTTACGAATCACAACGTGACAGCTTTCAAAGCACACAGGGTCAACAAGAATGAACCGAAAATCCATGCCATATGTTATATAAAGCATAACCCACTAAAATGGTAATCAAATAAAAAAACTGTAACCAGTGCACTGATATGATTGGAGTACCAGGAGTAACAGGTATAGTTTAGGTAGAGGATCTGTTTTATAAGTAAATGTCATTAAGAACTTGCCAAGCATCTACTCTGTGGTTTCTGTTCTCATAGTTTACTCCAAACAAGTTTTGTTTACTTTGTATCTAGTTGGACAGTTTGTCAGGGTTTTTGTTTGTTAATTAGTTTGATTTTCATGCTACCTTCATTGGTTTATTGGTAGAATTTTATTTCCTTATTTTAGAACACCCTGTTTTGTTTTGCCTTGTTGGATTTTGTTTAACCATCTTTTGAATCTCCTTTCCTTAGCCAATATTTCTAAATTTATTTCATTGATTTGTATTGACGGTTTTCTCTGCTGTTGTTGCCTTTTTCATTTGTTTCATTCCATTGTGCCCCTGAGTATTTTTTGCTTTAGATGTACATGTAATTTGTTTGTACCATCTTCAAGTCTCATTTTCCATCCAATTTCAAAATTTCTTTATTTGTTTGGGTCCCTTTACTCACATTAAATTACCTTTGCTCTAGCATAAACCTGAACATATGTTGGTTGAGATATATTAAAATACTTTTTATTATTTCTTTAATGCATTTTTATTATTAATGCAATTATATCTATCTATCTATCTATCTATCTATCTATCTATCTATCTGTATATATATATATATATATATATATATGTATATATGAATGATCTATGCAAACGATACATTATGCAATAAACAAAAAATATTGTCAGAGTTAAAAGTTTTCTGCTAACAGGGCCATTAAAACTCATATATATATATATATATATATATATATATATATATATATATATATATATATATATATATATATATATATATATATATATATCACTAATGACTATAGCTCTGCCTTTATCAGCTCTGATTATGATTAAAGTATCCTTTTGTTTGAGATTTTAAAATTATCTTCTTTCTTTATATGTTAGGTTGTACATTTGCGAGGTCTATATCCTTTTGGATATTTTCTATGTCTTCTCTAACTACTGCTTCAAATATTTGGATTGTTACATCTATATTATTCAGTGTAAATGATTTATTTGTTTCTTCTGTTGATTCTAGAATATTCTATCCTTCTATAGACCATTATTTAATGTAGTCTTATTGAGTGATGAACAGGGAAAGAAATCAACTTCTTTATTGAATAGTTTAAATTTGTGTTTCTCATTTAACAATTTTGGGATGTTGTCTGTAAAAGTTATAAATTCTTCATTGTTGTTGCATTTTGTTCACATACATACACATTCGAGCACAGTTAGATATATATATTCATATGTGTGTGCAAGCATGTGCCTGTGTGTATGTGTGGTTTCTTGTTTTAATTAACTTTTGATTATTCAGTGCTACAATTGACTGTAACACATCAATCACCAATGATTTTTTAAATAATGTCCCACTTTTTGCTCTTAGCGACCTTACTATACACATATACACCAACACATACAGGTGCAAGAGTGTGTGTGTGTGTGTGTGTGTGTGTGTGTGTGTGTGTGTGTGTGTGTGTGTGTGTGTGTGTGTGTTTGTGTGTGTGTGTGTGTGTGCGTGCGTGTGTGTCTGTGTGCGTGCGCGTGTGTGTGTTTTCTAAGATTTTCTATATCTAACACATTTGAATCTTGAGGTTAATTCAATGTTGCTAAAGGCAGTTTTAGGGAGCACTCAGTAAACCTTGAACTTAACTCAAAATGATATCGAGACAAGCTTACCAACTACAGCTGGTATATATGATTTATGATTTGCTACTAATGCCTGTTTCTGATTATTTCTTAGTTTGATCCAGACACGAAAAGATAAACACCTGCTCCAAAATACCAAGATTTTTTTTGTTTATTGACTTCAAATGGAAACATTGTTTGCTATTTTCCAATTGCTTTCAGTTCCAAAAAGATGTCAAATATCTATTTCAAATACAATACTGGTTTGATTGGTCTTTTCTTTTTTTTTACTAAAATCGAGGTTTATATCTAAATCTTTGTTTTAAGTTATGAAGTAAACTTGATTTAAAAAATCATTCAATAACTCAATAAGTTTTAAACAAAACTATTTATAAAGATAGATAGATAAGATTTTAAAAAAAAAACACTCACATATACCAGCAAACTCTCCATAAATGTGTGCATCTATTGCAGAATATCTTGAAAGTTGACACTAACATTTAGAAATAAGTCCATTCAAAAACTATCAGAACATATTAGACCATACGAATCTCTGATAATCTTTATTTTTAAATCGATCACCCTTCAAAAAAGAACCTTACACTCCCCGTATATAACTGGGTGGACTTAACTTTGGAGAAGACATATATTTTTCTTTGTTTTACATAAGCCCAAGCGTTAACTGAAGCATCCAGTTATTTGGAGAAAACACACTTTTGCTGGTTGAAAATCTTTAATTTTATGATCATATCTGCTGAAAATGCTCTGCTTTCAATAATTTATCATAAATTAAGTCCTCTTTAACAAAAAATACTCGCAATAATATCACTTGTATCTTTAATTACATGGTCCCATTAAAACCACACATCATGATTTTCATGCAGTTGATATATATATATAAGTCCACCTAGGTGGGATGACCAAATCTACCCAGTCAAACACTGAATATAGAGGAGTTTACAATAAATAAATTTGCTTCAAATCTTCTTCACATCTGTTTCAAATTTAAGTTCGAGTCTGGAAGAATCAAGTGCCAAACTCGTAAATGACCTAGCTCAGGTGGGATCTCCCTGTCATCATATATCAAAATCATTATCCTTTATCAAAGGGACTCAGTTATCTCCACCGAGGCGGGAGAATAAGACCCTTTATAAGTCATAGGCTGACCCTCCTCGTTCTTGTCAGTTCTTGATTAATCTGGAAAAAGTTGAATTTAAAATTCTCATTACACAATTTTACCCCGAATATAATGCCTCTTTCTTATTTCCATTTCTTCAGGAGATACAGGGACCATAAAATACATCGCTGGATAGAGCAAATTTTTCAGCTACAAGACACTATTAGTCCACATTCTTCATTACTGATATAATATTTTCACCTGCAATCCAGGCTCGTAAAAATACGTAGGATTCACGAAACGGTATATTGCAAAAAATCCGGAAATAAATCGATAAAATAAATAGACTTGATAATTCGGAAAATTTTTTGATCTACTAAAAGTTCAAAGTACCTTAAATTCTCGGATTAAATCTTAAATTTTAATTTTTCCATTATGGTAATGTTTTAACGAGCGTGATCGAAACGTTTTCATGAAACGTTATTTCGTTTCGATTCATTTGTCGGCATTACCAATATTCGAAAATCCCTAAAGCTAAATTTGAAATTTGAAAATAATAAATTCATTTTAGAATTTATAAATTTGAAATTATTCTTAATTCTTTGATGAGAGCTTCTTAACGTGAGTTGTTCATATACTCCGAGGCCATGTAAAGCAATTTCTCAGGCTATGGGAAAGAATGAGAGAAAATTCAAAATTTTTTTTACCCTCAATGGTATTTCTATGTCTTTTCTTCTGTGTCTGTCTTTCAAGTTTTCTTTTATTGGCTCATTCGCATCCTTCTCTCTCCCTTTCTTCCTCCCCCCTCTCTCTCTCTCTCTCTCTCTCTCTCGTAGTAAGACCTCCACCGCACCAACGAGTATCAAGGATATGACTTTAATTTACCAGATGGAGGGGTTCTTGAGCTTTAGAGAAAGTAGAATACCCCCTCATTGCCATTACTCCTTGGTCCACGATGACCCGGTGTGTTAAGGTTACATACAAGGGTTAAATAGAAGTGTTCAACCTCTTTAAAAGAATTATTTGTAATATTGAATTGTGAGAAATTGCAATACTTGAAACCATTTAACTGTACAAATAGAACTATTTGAAAACATTTAATTATGTACAAAGAAGTGGTTAATTTTTTTTATAGAATTATTGGTGTTGGATAAAAATAATTAAAGTATAATTGAGTGTATGCAAACAAATCAGTTCTTACTCGTTTAAAAATAATCTAACCAACAAATCTCACACACACACACACACACACACACACACACACACACACACACATATATATATATATATATATATATATATATATATATATATATATATATATGAGCATTAAATAACCAAGAAGTTTTGATATATCATAAAATGCAATCAGACATCCCCTCTCCAAAATTTTGACTATATATATATATATATATATATATATATATATATATATATATATCTGCAAATCAACTTGATGTTTCAGTTATCAAAAATTCTGCCGAGATTCTGTATTTTTATAGTGGAAAAACAAAATTAAAAATACCAGAAAGTAAGTTTAGTGAGAAAAAGAAGTTATTTTATTTAATTTGTTTTGCTATAGTTCATGTTTTTAAGAACGATAAGAATTTAGATTTTTATTGGATCAGGGGAAGAGTGTTTGAGGGTCAGTTCACCGGGGAAGTAAAGAACTGTTAAATCTCTAATAATCTCTGCGTTTAAGTCTGGGATAAATAGTACTGTAAACACATACATTCATACATGCATGCACACAAACACACACGCGTTGTTCTGAAAGTCGTGTCATATTTCATGGAAACTAAATAAAGAATCCTTCAAATGCAGTAAATTCAAATTTATTTCTCAAAAGCATAATCATCTTTCTTACCAATTATCAAACCCATTGTGAAAATAATTTTGTTATTCCTTCTTGAAATAGTCTTGAATTTTGATCGACAAAAGGCATCATTATCTACTGCAAAGATCAACTTTCTTACAACCTGATCAAGAAGGAAATAATTATGCTAACACGTGACACTGAACATAAGTCTGCTAATATGATGATGGCAATGATGATGATGATGATGATTAGAATGACATTAATTTCTTTATTTGGATTCTCAAAGGACACTAACGAAGTAGTTTTCTTATTAGTTTAATTTTAAAGAATGCATGAGGAACATTTTGTAATTAAAATAACTTATTTTTTTGCTTTCGTTTTTTGCTTTTTTGCTTTTTTTTGGGTTTTGTTGTTTGTTCGCTTTGTTTTTTCACCACTCAATTTACTCACTTTCATTTAATGGAAGTTAAATTTTAAAAAATAAAAAGATTAAAGAAATATTTCCAATTAATTGCTTTCTTTAAATTTTACAAGAAAAGTATCCATCAAGAGTTTGAAAGATTTAATACCGTTTCTATAGATACTACCGTCTCAATTATTTACAACCACAATGAGCCCTACATGTTTCAAGTCCTTCAAAAACTATATATATCACATACAACGGCTGCTTCGCTACAAAGGGGTAAGACACCACCAACGAATGTCCTGCATATGACAATAAACAATCTGATGGTGAGGTTCCAGTAATGCAAGAGCTTTGGGGAATGCAGGTTAGCCCTTTATTGCCATCGCACCCAGTTCTACACTGGCCCGGAGTGGTAGCACCTGATAAGGGTACTATCTATTGGTTAAATAGAACTAAACCATGCTTTCTTGAGTTTACTATTTTTAGCATTTAAACTGGGTGTTAATGCTAAGTTGACTTGTTTAAAATAGAACTGTTTTGACATTTAAACTGCGTATTTATGCTAAATTAAATTGCTCGAAATAGAACTCTTTTAACATCTAATCTGTGTATCGATGCTAAACTGAAGTATCTGAAATAAAACTGTTTTGACATTAACTCTGTGTATTGCCCTGTCGGCTGGGGCTATAGAATACACCTACTACACCTCCGCAGAGGGATAAAACCCCACCCAACGAGTGTCCTGCATATGACACTAAACAATCTGAAGGTGAGGTTCCAGTAATCTTGGATTTTGGGGGAGTGAACAGCACCCCTTCATTGCCATTGCTCCCCGGTTCACTCTGGCCTGGAATGGTAGCACCTGATAGAGCCCTATCTATGGGATAAATAGAACCAACTGCATACTTATGCTAAACTGATTAGTTTGATTTAGAACTGTTTGACTAAACTGGATAGTTTGAAATTGAAATATTTTTGACAAACTATCTACTTAGATTTAAAATGCGTACTTATGTAAAACTGAATTGTTTGAAATGGAACTGTTTTTGATATTGAAACTCTACCTAGGCTAAACTGAATTGTTTAATATAGAACTGTTTTGACATTTAACAGTGTGTAAACAAAATCTATACTTATACTAAACTAAATTAGCTGAATTAGAACTGTTTGACTAAACTGAATAGCATGAAATAGAAATGTTTTTGACAATTGGACAGTGAACTGATGCTAAACTGAATTGTTTGAAATAGGACTGATAATTTGTATAAAAATGGATTTGGCATTAAATAATCTACAAAGGTTGATATGACATAAAAATCCAACCAACCAACCAACCAACCGAGGAGTTTAGTACGAAGTAGACTTAAACAGTCGAGCAAAATTTTAACTTTGCCTTCCGTCCATTGTCCATATCTGTGAACATTTGGCCAACCGGTCCATTGGCGTGTTTACCAATCATCCATGAGACTCGGGTTCAATCCCAAGTTCAGTCATACCAAAGACTTAAAAAATGGTACTTGACGCCTCCTTGCTTAACACTCAGCACTATAAGGTACATATCAAGGGTAAGAGGAACAATCCACGGAAAGGAGTAGCTCCCTCCCGTAGAGCTCGGTGTAGTAGCTATTTAAAAAGAAGCCTTCAGTCGGTTAACTTGTATATATATATATATATATATATATAATCATGTATGCATGCATATAAGTATATGTATATGCAAGTATTATGTGTGTATGTTTGCGCAGACATGTGCAATCTGCTGCTTCGCATCATGGCATTCATATGAGCAAAAACGTGCGGCAATGTCCAGTCTATAGTAAAATTACCACAATTTAGCAATTTGAAAAGTCATTTGTGGGTACATACAACCTAAAAAAGAAGATTTAAAAAAAAAAAAAAAAAAAAAGAATCACAAAACTCAATAGGTAGTCTCACTCGAAACCCAGAATACAGCCAATGTGTGCATGCATGTTTCTACAATGAAAAAAATATATACACACAATTTCGCACTATGTTAAAAATAATAAAAAGAGAAACAACACTACATAACACTGATATACATTGGACGATTGGACAAAGCAGTGTGTCTGAAACTCAGTCATGCAAAGTATCTAACATTTTGAATATTTATATTTAATTTTAAGTCTTTTACAATTATATAGATCCGTTAGTGTGTGTGTGTGTGTGTGTGTGAATTTATTTGTGTGCATGTGCATGTAAATGATGTGTGTCTGACCGCGCACACGCGTGTGTGTCCGTGTAAATACATGAGTCATTCAAGAAGTAAGGTGAATTTTGTCTCAGTGATTGTCCATAGGAAACACTGTCTACAATACCACTTTTTCAAGGAAATATATTCTGATGGCTCCTTTCATATCCCAGAAGACTGTCAGCATGGTCTTCTTTACTGACGGCTGCACACAAAAGGCTTTTTTTGGCTTGAGAATCAGCATGTTTCCACTTCCCGGACACTATTTTTGACTCAGGCTCGTAGGGGTAAATCCATTTGTTACTTGTTTTTGCTAAAAGTTGTTCTTCCGTATTCATCATACATTCTTCTGTAAATTTCAGATGGCTTGCACTACTCAGCCGCCAGAAATTTAATGGTAGACCTCAGTCCGATTCTCGATCACTATGTTTGATTTATTTAAAACCATGCTTCCTATAAACAAATTCCAAACTATGCATAGTTAGCATTCACAATATATATATATATAATCATTTCAACCTTCCTTAGCACGTCTGTAACAATTAGCTTCATGTGTTTTATGAAGCGAAAAAGAAAAAAATCAAGTTTGTTCGAAGTAATCTAATTCAAAAAAAAAAAGATAACACTCTGTCTGAGGATTGCGTTTAGATTTTACTTTTATGTTTTATGAAACAAAAGAAACTAATAGTAACAGATGAACTCAGGAAGGTGAGATAAAACCATTTTAGTTTTTATATTGCTCAGCTTACCAGCATTCGAGGACTTTATTTTATCCAACTTATTTAAACGATTTTTTTTCTCATATCGTTTTTTCTAACCCGTTGTTTATATCGGGGAAAGGTAGATTAGTTGAAACACGAGTTTATTGAAGCATTTGACTTTTAGCAGAAAAGTGATTACTGATTAGAACTTGACTGTTATGTGGATATTAGTCAGTGCAGCCGTTTGTCTTCCAAATAGAAAGGTTTATATGTTTTTCTCGTCTTGAAGAACATTTCGTCCAAGTTGAAATTTTTTTTTCTCTGTAAATATGGCAAGTAGGGATGTTTAATTTTGTGTGCTAATTGTTTAATTGTCACAAATTAAAATGCTAAGGTAAATGATGCGATTTCTCGCATTACTTTTATGCACATTAACTCTCTTGATGATATTAGTACCTGAGGTTCATCAGAACCTTTCAATAGAGGACTGTTGGAACTTTTCAACTAAGCCATCTCATAATGTTTCAATAACATGTCTATATAGGAAGACATTTAGTCCCACCTACGCCTTAGAGGAATGACAAAAAAAAATTTTCATATTTTTTAATCATTTAGTGGCCCATGTAAATTGCACTCCAGAGAAACATGTGCCCTTCATCTTGACAATCACGAAAGTAACATCGATGTAGAAATCATTGAACATGCCCGCAAAATTGGTATCATAATACAGTCGTTGCCCCTAACCTCAATGCTCAAATAAGGTGCAACACCTTGATCGGGCTGCTTTTATTCTTTTTAGGAGCTATTATAACTCTGATGTTGAGTAATAGATGAAAGAAAACAAGGGGAAAATTAACGACATTCCTCGATTTGTTGGGAAAGCATTTTCTCGAGCCATAACTCCTGTTAACATCCAATCTGGTCTTAGGATTACCGGCATTTACCCTTTTAAAAAGAACATCTTCATTTGTGCAGACTATTTCCCTTCTGATATGACATCGTTCAGTAAACATTGAAGTTTCCGCTGCAACAAAAGATTCCGCAAAAAGTTTCGCAGGAATTACTTCATTGACTCCATGGGAGGTAAATCAACCAGGTCAATCTGATTCAGATATATTAACACATAAATCACGAGAAAAAGAAAAAGTAGGAGAAAACCTGGAAGAACTAGAATCCTCACCGATTCTCCAGAGAGATTTAAAATGGCTTTAGAGAAAGAAAAACATTTGCAAAACAAAATCATCCACATACAACCGCAAAGCAATTGTCTAAAAACTCCATTGAAAATATTGAAGATGAAATTTGTAGAGACTATATTGTTTCCTCAAATGTCATCTTATGAAAAGGATCTGTCCAATGATGATCAAGCCACACACACACTCACACACACACACACACAGATAGATAGATAGATAGATATTTGAACGCTAACTACATCACACAAATTTTGAATATAAGTTTAGATACTAACGGAAATAGAATGTTTTACAACTTTCTCATCTTTTTCGTTTTATTCAAATACTCGCGTGCCCTGATTAAAGTAAAAAAAAAAAAAAAAGAAACGTTTAACTTTGGCAAATAATTCCGCAGACAAAATCATCTTCAGAAGACCTTGAGTTTTTTCATACCAGTACATTTCCGTACTGTCGGTTTTATTTCCAGTTTTTCCTATATATATATATATATATATATATATAAGGCACACATAAATTGTCTTTTAATGTGTAACATTGTTTATCATCTGTTAAATGCTTTCCTTAATAGCAAAAACATTGAATAGATAAAGGCTCGAATAAAATTTAAAAAGAAAAGAATTGTGCAGATAAAATTTCCTTTGAAAGTTCTAATTTGATAAAGTGTGGAGATTTTTTTTTTGTCAACGCACTTTTTTCACTTATAGATAATTATCATGCAATTATAAGTGGAACGTTAATTGATGTTTATTATAACACTTGCTGTTTCTGCAATTCGCGATATCACATGAGTTTTCATTCAATAAACACCTCCAAAACTTTGATTTTCTTAAATGATTACATATAAAGCGACAGAAGATAGTCTGCTGGGTAGGGAAAATATGTAACAATTATATCGTTTATATTCTGGCGATGATATCATGTGAACTCGCAAAGTGTAGGGAGATTTTTGCTTTTTCTTTCGATAACGTCGAATTTACTGTAACTATAACACCTCCCTACCCCCGCATATACGAATTTTATAAGGTAGAGAAATATTTTAGGATTAAAAGGTAACGTTTCAAGCTTTTGTCAATAATTTTTAAGTAGGTTTCATCACACAATTTACATGTTGTCCATTAAAAGTCAGGAATAAAGGGATTGTCAGTGGTCAGGCATAAATATAAATGTTATTATTATTATTTACTAAAATCTGTTTATTCATGAAGACATGTTTTAATAGGGTTGCTCACAATATCTGTAGTAACAAAGTACGGAACAGTCATCGTCGCTTATATTCGATGATGTGAAGGGGATTCATCATATCAGTTTGATTTGATTGTAGGTCAAAGCAAATATCATTGAGGATAGGTATATAATAGTTTCACTGAAGAAATAAATAGCGAATGATTTCACTTTAAAAAATCACTTAAATTCAAGGACAGGTTTTTCAGTTGATTAGTCGGTTGGTTTTATTGCATGTCATGTGAGGTAATTTAATGGCTAAATGATTCTTTGTTTGCAAGAAATCGTGTCATTTAAGTATCAAATAAAAATCATTTGTAAACAATTAAAGTAACTATTCTAGTGCGAATCATTTGCAGAATTGTATCGTTTATAGTATTTGTATCAAATACCAATAATTTTCAAAGAAAATTACTTGCCCCAGACTTGGGACCCTAATAGGTATTACCTCTGTAAGTCAGAGTGGACCAGAAAATGAAGAAGTGACTCCACATTTCTCAGAGCTCTAGAACATGCAATTTTGTGTGATACCTAGAGCAACCCCATAGTCGCAATATGTGTATTCTAAGCCTCACCGACAGGGCGTTGTCAGTGATTATTGATTAGTGCAAAGGTTCATTAACAAACAGGGCAATTATATTTATAATTTAAATGTATAACTAATTACTTTTATTCACAGAAAATCAGGAACAAATAATGATTAGTAGTAAAGATTAAATGTTCTGGCAGAATAAAACGATTATAAGAATAAATGAAAGTTATTGCTAATGATTTTACTACTGAAACATATTGAAAATCAGGAAGAAAAGCGTTGCCAGTGGAAAGGAATTATATATATATATATATATATATATATATATATATATATATATATATATATATATGTTGTAGTTGTATTTCATTGTTTGTTATGACAATCCTTTAATCAAACTTTTCCATTAGAAACATGTCTGCATTTTAAAATAAAACCTGTATACTTTTCGTTAGGATACCTAACACAATTTATTGGCTCACTTTTAATGCACATGCACACATTTTCATATAAAGTAAATGGATCATAAGCAAAGCAAACACACGTCTTTGGTCTGGTTTTTGTTTGCGTTGAATCTTGTGAGAAACAGTTCTGCCAAAAATTCTTTGTTTATATTCATCGTAATCACACTTCTTTCTCTCTTCTCAATAGCTGAGTCATTTACAGAATATACACCTCTTTTCCCAATTTTACAAATTTTACATTGGTTTTCGGTTTGTTTTGGTAGTTTTTTTTTTCAGACATTTTTGAAAAGATTTTTTTCTTGGCTAACGCTCTGCAGAAAATTTCATGTTAGAATTATGAAAACACAGAACCTTTGTTTTAGCTTCGCATTTTATAACAGCAATAGACTTTTTCTTCATTTTTTTATTAGTTTTTATTTGTTTTATTTTTGGAGTGGGGTTTTGATGCGTGTGTTTTTTAGTATAAAAGATAACGTCCAAAATTGTAAGATACTGTAGCCTAAAAATGATTAAAATGGTGGTTAGTCGGCTTTTTCCAAGCCCACAACAAAATTAATAAGATATCAAAACAGTCCTATTTCAAATAATCCAGTTTAGCATAAGTACGCAATTTAGTTCTATTTGATCCATAGATAAGACTCTATCAGGTGCTACCACTCCGGGTCAGAGTGAACCTGAGAGCGATACCAATTCCGCATTCCCCAAAGCTCCAGCTTCACTGGAACCTCACTATCGATTTGTTTAGTGTCATATGCAGGACACTCGTTGGTGGGGGTGGTCTTACCCCTCTGCAGAGGTGCATTCGGTATATTCTACAGCCCCAGCTTACTGGGCAAATATTTTGGGGGCCTGTAGCAGTAATAGATTTATGTAAATACTAATGTATTAGTCCAATTTAAAAAAAAATTCAAACAATACTGAAACTAAATGTATTCTCGAAAAAAAAAAAGAATGTTAAATTTCACCCAAAAGAAATGAGCCAAAAGGTATCATCAATAATTCAATCTATTACAACAAAACATATTCATTTCTTCGCTGTCTATATCATTGAGATTGGCTCGCAATTAGATCAAAAGTTGATGATTTATCAATGAATCTGATTGGCTAAAAATGTATTTTTAACAATCAAGAAGGGAAATGATTTCTTAAACAACTTAGGTATTTACTCGTCAAAATTTTCGTGAGAAGTCAAATAATGTTGTCCGCAAAGTATCCCTAGAAATTAATCCAAAAATAAATGCAAAAATATAACTTTATTAAAATAAGTCTATTGGCTTTATATTTTGGAATTGTATAATTTACCTTTATATCCTTATTTTCCCTTGATAAAATGTTCTATGAAGCTTTAGAATAAAAAGTTATTTCACATTTAAATTTTTCTTAACATCGTTCTGATCTTTATGCTCGCTACTATATATATATATATATATATATATATATATATATATATATAACATGCTACAAACGTCATTGGTTCTAATAAAATAAAATGGTTTCACATTTAAAATGACCTGAAGCAGACGTTATCCCGCAGAAACTATGACAAAAACTATGCAAATGATCTAACACTTCTCGCAAAACTCCTGCTTGCATAGCCCGGGGCTAGCACCAGGAAGCCATAACCTCAACGAGAACGCAAGTAAAACAAAGATCATGTATTTTAAATGAAAGGGAAACATCTACAAATTAAGAGAGAAACTTCTGATATTGTTGACAAGTTCACATACATCAGCAGCAATATCTCATCATCTGAAAGCGATGTCAATATATGCATATTGGAGGGGTGGACTGCTGTTGATTGGTTGTCGATTATAACAATAACAGTCCACGCCTTCTCTTCGCGTATGTTGACATTGCTTTCAGTAGATGAGACATTGTTGCCGAGGGACGTAAACTAGTCATTTATTTCTTATGGAAATCTGACTTCTCTGATAAGATAAAACGGAATTTCTTTCAAGCTGCGACAAAGTCGGTTCTGCTATATGGATGCATCACCCGGACACTAACGAAAAGTATGGAGAAAAAAAATCAAACTATACAAGAAAGCTCCCTGGTGTTTTGAATAAATCCTGGTAACAACATCGCATAAAGTGGAGACTGTACGGCCACTAACTGCCAATCCCATAAACCATCCAAGTAAGACGTACAAGATATACTAGACACTGCTGAAAAAGTAAAGACAAATTCATAAGCGACGTTCTCTTATAGATTCCTACATATGAACACACCAGCAAAAAAAATTACATACACCAGATTTATGCGGACACCAGACATAATCCTGAGAAACTGCCAGGAGCAGTGAATGAATGGGACTCTTGGCGAGAAAGAACTAGGGAACTCCGTGCTATTAGAACGTCTTGATTATGATGATGATGATATATGTTTGGGTGTGAGTGTGACGAGATACAGTCTGAAGCGGAGTGAGTTGGTCAAAAAGACGCATTTGGGAGTTCAAGCTAAATCACGATCGTAAGTGCATAGTGGAGTTGGAGAGTGAGATTGATCTCTAAAACAGTTTTAGTTTATTGACTTCACTTAAAATCATGCCGTAGAATCGGCAGGTAGTTACAGTCTAGCAGGAGAGTTAGAGATACATACGGTCCGACGTCGGTGTATCGGTATTTAACGAACATCTCACCGACCGAATGCCGGTCTTGACACGGCCGACATGAATGCCGGCTTCCCGGAATCCGTATCACTCGGCCTCGGTCAACTGCCACCGAAACCAGTACACAACCGTCGTGATCCGTGTACCAACAAACGCGGCCGACTAAAGTGTGTCCCGATAACCGGTGTTGCAACGTCTGTGACATATCGGTATTTTTAGAACGTTCCACCGCCCGGATGAGTAAAGCACAAGGCCTTGTTTGAGGTCGGTCCAGGCGCAGGCTCATTGCCCAGACACGCCTGGCGGCTCCAAAAATGCCTTGGTCTCCGTCGGCATTACCCTAAAAAAGGAGCGCCTCAAGCGCCAGGCATCAAACCTAGCCCCTCCGATGAAGGTTAGAGCCTAAGGGACTGCCCCCCGAGTTTTGAAAATCCAACCAACCGGAAGAGTGTGGCTCAAGACCTTTTTTAGTTGGATCCGAAGAAGGTTACAGCCTAGTGGGACGTTCCTCCTGAAGCTCAAGGATTCCAGTCTTGGCGCGCCCGACATGAAGGTCGGCTTCCCGGAATCCATGTCAGACGGCCTCGACCGACCGTCTTCGGAAACAGGACACACCCGACCAGATCCGCGTACCGATAAACACGGCCGACCGTAGTGTGTCCCGATAAACTTTGTCGAACTTCTCTGACATATCGGTCCATTACTGTTTTGCGGCGGCTCATGTATTCTTACATCATATCCTATTTACCAACCCCTCCGCTCGGGCAGGATATGACACAAGGTCAATTTTTAAGCGGATTTTAACAGGTTTGAATTCAGAGTTTTCCTTCTCCTAGACTAGTTGCCTCACCAAGGCTGAAGAACCCATCTGCCTTACTATTTACCCATAGCTGGAGGGAGAATAATCGGGTTCACACCTTTCCCAAGGGTATTAGTGCTATGTGAAATGCAATCAATCTGGTCCAGGATTTGAACTCGTGTCGCCGTGTCCATATCCATCGATGATAACCATTACACCACGGGCACCATGTATTCTTACATGAACGCTATGTGGGCATATTTGCTTAACACCTGTGGGTGTATACAAATATACATATCAATGAGCTGGCGTTGTTACCCAGTCAAAGCAGAAGCACCTCCGGTAGTGTAATGGTTAGCCAGTTGGACTAAAAAACATGCAAGAGTAATTTCGAGTCTCATTGGGTGCCCCATTCATTCGGCCTTGTGCCACGTCTGAGCAAAACGCTTTGTAAATTGCTACCCAGTCAAAGCGTTCCTGATGTACCATAGGACCAACGTTTTGTGCTGTAAAGAAAGAAGTCCGCAGAAAAAGAAATACTCAAACTCGAAGGTAAGGGAAGAAAATATAGCAGTCGTTTTTATTCCGCTATGATGGCTGCAACTCAAAAAGTTCATTTTAGTTGCGTCCTTCTTCTCCCTTCCTCTTCGTGGTGACGGGGTGTGGGTGAGAGCTGGCTGTTTGACACACGCCTGTCATAGCAGACTGGGGTAGGACGAATCGGGGCTTCCGGAACCTTTAACGCACCCGTTTTGACAACTACCTTCAACTCTCTCAAAATCTCGTTACTTGTTTTCTTATATAGAGATTTTGGAGAACAAATAGAAGATACTCGAATGTTCGATGTCACTAGTGAAACACGTGATAATACATCTGTGATTATTTTAAAATTACGTCTAAATTTGCCGGTCATTCTGCCAGCACGCGCTAGTCTCGTGACACCTTCACTGATTGACGACAGCGCCCGTCCGTAATATTACACTGAGAAATGTTCTTCCATCATCACACACGTACCATTTCCGAAGACTTGAATGATATGAAAATTAGTCACGAGGGATTATTATTATTATTTCATGAAACCTTTTTATCAGATTTAATCGTTTACGTTTTTTGTTGATTTTTATCATAACATTTTAAGTAATCCAATCTTTAACTTTTAGTTAACCTGAACTATTTTTTGCATTTAACTGATAACAAAATAACTAAAGATCACACAAGATTTGTCAATTTGTTTCTTTTAAAAACTATTTAAAATTACGAAGAAATGCTTTTGATAAATTGCGTAGAGTTTTTTTTTTTAACTGGTATGTATATTTCTATCGTACTGTAAAAAAATGATACTCTAAAATTATTTTTCTTGTATGTTTGATATCAGACGTGTCATCTTTGTAGAAAACATTTCGTATTGGCCATAAGTAAATTGAATGTAGATTTAGGATAAGAAGGCTTTCTCTTTTGTTTCCAGACAAATCGATCCATTATTCAGAGCTGATTTTATTATTACTAAAATTACAACGAAAATAGAAAAGAAAACCATATATGATAAAAAAGTGACCAAAGGAAAATCAGCAAAATAAATTTTTGTCTGAATTTCTAAGGTGAATAGCAATGATACGTTTCTTCTTGTATCCTCATTTTTGGGAGCTTTTTCATCGTAATATCCCCATCGGTATATTCTCTGACCTTCTTCGAACGTAATATAATTTGAGAGACAAGAGAAAAATATTAAACATAGTGAAGTAAAATTAATAAAAAAAAAAGGTGCTGATGATAATGATGATAGCCTTAAAGAAGCATCGGGAAAAAGAAAATGGCTATATTTTATTCATATTTAGTAAATCTGTTTTGAGATTATTTTAGTAGTAGTAGTAGTAAATTGGAAAAAAACAACTGTATGGATACTTTAACAAACTGAGATTTCATACGACATGACATGGAAATGATTAAGAAGGGGAAATCTCAAGAGTAGAACTGAATCTCTTTTAATCGAAGCATAAAATGTTGTCATAAGGAGTAATTATATCAAAGCGCAACAGACTAGTAAGAGAGGGTTATGTAGAGACAAACGTGAACTGGTTAATCAGATAAGTGGCGAGTGCAGCAAACTAGCACAAAAGAAGTTGACTAGACACAAGTGGATGAGAAAAGAGATACATGAGAATTGTACAGGAGATTAAAATGTGAACATTTTTAATAAAAGATATATGCACAAAACCATAATCTGTCCTACCCATAAAGTTCTCTATGATTTTGAGATATAAACGAATCATCTAATTTTGACCAGAATGCTTGGTTTAGTGTTAACAAGGAGAAAAGAACTTGTCATCTTGTGGATTTTGCCGTTCCTGCGGACCATACAATGAAAATGAAAGAAAGCGAAACGATAGACAAATTGTTGGATCTTACCTGAGAGAAAAGGGGATGCACTTTGAACGGTCTCCAAAGGCTTAGAAAGGGGGCTGAAGGAATAAGAAATCAGAGGAAAAATCGAAACTATACATATCATAATATTGTTAATATTTACTTGAATACTGAGTAGAGTCTTAGAGACTGAAGAAGACTTACTCTCACTCCAGTGAAAGACCACCAGTTAAAGGTGTTGTGAAAAAAAAACCCAAGGAGTTGAATAACAACAACAAAACACCTACCAGTATTGAGGAATATATAGATGTAACAATTCTCGAGTGAGAGAAATATATCAAAAAGAACAAAGAAAGACTTATTTCAACAACTAGCAATAGTAATATCAATAGAAAACAATGAAAACACCAGCAAATTCGTTTTGATTTGGTTACAAAATAAATAAATAATTGGTTTAAGTTGTCATCAAGAGAATGATTTACATATACATAGCAGGTTAAGTCATAAATAATTACCGTTTTAGTAAAATATAATTTATATATGAATAATTTAACAACTAATTGATTTAAACAAAAGTATATTCGCAATTATTTTGAATCATCTCTTGCCATTCATCAGGTTGTTGGTTGATTCTCTCAAGCAACATTCAGCTGGCTTTAAGTAGAAGTTTTTCCCAAACATTTTCACCAGATCTTATCGAGAACATTTTTTGCCATTCAGAGCATTCTGTTGAGAACGAAAGAGATGAAATCACTGGATGCTAGGTCTGGAGAATATGATGAATGGGATTGAATAAATAAGCTTAAATCCATTTTTTTTCTTCGTGATTCTAGCTTAACGAGGCCTTTTGTTTCTCCAATTCACGAGTGCGGAACGTTTTCTAAGATTTCCATGAACACTCTGCCGCTATTAAGGGCGAAAGTGTTGCGTTCTGGTTAGTGAACGCTTGTAATATTAAATGAAGGACAAACCATGATATGAGAGGAAAGAGAAATATATTCTCAGGAAAAGGTATATACAATAAACAGACTATTAGAAGACAAGAACATAGGATTAGTGAATACAGAATAAAGATATAGTCCAACGATAGTATTGGCTTCCGTTATTACGTTAGCAAGTAAGGTGATCTAGTGCGATCTCCAGTCTCCAACGCTCTAATACTATTCCTATAAGAAGCTGCTCTTCACCTTCTAGTCTGCCCTGGCATTAGTAGCTACTGCTATATATGGCAGATGGACAAGTTCATTGTGTGGAAGTGGGTGATAGCCAACACCCCGCCTAAAATTGTTTTTCAATATTCTTGACCAGTTTTTTCTTTTTTGTGAATTTTAGTATTTTTTTCTTTTTGGCTCAATTATGAATTGTAGGGGAGCTTTCCGCTTTCTTTTCAATCTAGGTTCTTCTTGTTCAGCTTGAGGCATTTGGAGGTTGATGGTATCATAGAGATCTTGTAAATCGTCCTCCTCGATTTGTGGGGTTTCTGTTAGTTCATCGGCGATACGTTTTTGTAATTGATTTATATGTCTTCTATAGATGAACTTCTTTCCCTGTACGGTATAAATCATGTTTCCGATACGCTCCTTAATTATTCCAGGTTCCCAGGTAGTCGTGTTATTTTTTTAGTTTTTGTAGAATAATTTTTTCATTCGTATTGAATTTCCTTCTGGGAACAATAATGGCTGGAGTGTGACTTTTCTTGCTAGGAATAAGTTTATCAAATACGGATCTGATTCTTGTAGCAAACATGATTTCTGCAGGTGATAGAGTCGATGGTGCCGACTTGTTCGGAGTTATGCGATATACTTGTAGAAAAAGTTGTAGAGCTTTTTTAGTCGGAGTTCGTATTGCTTTCTTTAACGCTATTTTTAGTGTATCAACAAATCTCTCGGCCAGGCCGTTTGATCGTGGGTGGTAAGGTGGGATTCTTATATGTTCAACTTGAAATGTTGAATTGCGTTACGTTATCGCTAACTATCGTATCTACGACACTGAACCTTGCAAACAGTTCATGTAACCTGTTTACTGTGTTTGTTGATGTTGGCCTTTTTTTTTTTTGGAAGACTTCTGGCCATTTAGAATAGCTGTCTACTACTACTAAGTAGTAAAATTTATCAATTGGACCAGCGAAATCTATGTGCATCCTCGACCATGGTCTATCTGTTTTGGGCCAAGGTTCTTGAGAGGTTGGTGGAGACTTTGCTGCTAGAATACATCCTTTACATTTACTGACAATATTAGTGACGTCGGAGTCCATACCAGGCAAAAAAACCCGTAAGAACGCATAAGGGTCTTCATTCGATTTATTCCTGGATGACCAGTGTGGAAATCTTTAAGAATTCTTCTTTGAAGAGTTTTTGGTATTACAACTCTTTCACTGTATAATAATACATTATCACATTGTGAATAAGTCTCCTCAATTTTTGCGTTTTTCTCTAACAGTTTCGGCTTTATCTCTTTAATGAAATTATCCCTTACTGCTTCTCTTTTTATTTCCTTAAGAGATACCAGTAGTTCTCTAATTGTGTTGTTTAATGTATTCTCTACCTCATTTTCAGATCTGAGAGCTGCTCTAACTGTGTCTTCAAAGGTTTCTGATGCTCTAGGAATGAGTTTCGATAATCCATCCGCGTGCCCTATCTTATTCGTGGATAGATATTGAATCTGAAAATCATAGTTTAAAAGGATGATTCCCTATCGAAGCAGTCTGTTAGCTGTATATGTTGGGAGTCCTTTTTTAGAACCAAAAATGGTTACGAGTGGTTTGTGGTCTGTTTGCAATGTAAGCCGTCGTTCATGAATATATCTATTGAATTTTGTAACTGCGAATATTATTGAGCTTCTTTTTCGATTTGTGAATAATTGCGCTCTGCTGGAAGTAACGATCTACTTGCGTGTACTATAGGTCTGACTTTCCCATCTTTCCACTTGTGTAATATACATGCTCCTACGCCGTGTGTACTGGCGTCGCTAGCTACGATTATGTCAAGGTTAGGGTCGAAGTGTGTTAAGAATAAGTCAGATGTTAATTTTTCTTTAATCTCACGAAATGCTTGCTCGCATTCTTTCGTCCAAATCCATTTCTTTTCTTTATGTAGAAGTTCGTTAAGCAGTGCTCTTAAGTTGTGTAAGTTAGGTATAAATTCCTGATAGTAGCGTTCTAAACCTAAGAAGCTTTGTAGTGATTTTACGTCTTTTGGATTAGGCATGTCTTTGATTGCTGAAGCACGACTTTTGTCTGGTTTCCTGCCGTCCTTATTGATTACATGTCCTAAGTATTTAATTTTCGAGAGGTATCGACCGCCATTTAGTTTCGTGAATATTTCTTCTGAACTAGGTAGCTGATAATGATGAACTTCTATTGCCTGTGGAAAAATCTGCACAAACACGTATTTCTCCTGATTTTTTCTTTACATATACGACAGGAGCCGCCCAATTGCTGAAGTTGACTTTTGACAGTACTCTGATTTGCGTTAACCTTTCTATTTCTTTATCAATTTTGTCTATAGACAGGAATGCTTCGTTTTTTTTTTTCTGAAGACTGGTTGTACATTCTTTTAAAGTTTAATTTTGGCCGTCATTTTTGTGCATCTACCCAAACCTTCCGATGAGACCCCGGGAAAGTTTTTCTTTATTTCTACCTTTATGTTTTGGGAGTCGTCTTTGTATTCTTCTATGTTGTTACAAAAAGACGATATGGGTAGATCCCATCAGTTGAATTTCGTGATAGCATCCGTTCCAAATAGGTTATTAGTGTTTTGCATAACGAATATTTTCATTTTTTTTATTTTGTTATTAAAATTTATGATCAAAGAAACTTCGCCTACAAAGTTTATTTTTCTGCCTGTCACAGTTCTGGCGATTTTGTTGGACTTGAAGAGTGTTGGTTTCCTAATATTTTTCCGAGTCTGAGTGTTTATGATAGAAATGTCTGAATCGAGTTGCATTTTTACCTTTTTGTTTTGGATTTTTACATAAAGGTATTTTCTAACGTTTTGTTCTTGATCATCAATTTGAGTGATTTTAACTCAACTTCGTTTTAATTTCCTACAGCTCGACATTTTATGTCCCATCCTGTTGCAGTTCCTACAAATTTTGTACATGTAAGGGCAATCATTGTACCAGTGGAATTGTCCGCATCCATAGCATGCTCTAGGAGGGGGGGTCATGATTTTTATTTGTACTTAACGGGAACTTCCAATTCCGTCTGGGCGGTGATTAATGATGTTTTCTATAAATTTTCCTGACGTTTGTTATGCCCGCTTCTTCAATTTTTTGTGAGTCTTGTTTTTTATTAACACATTGTTGGCAATAATCTGCCAAATGTTGAAGCAACATATTTTGTCCGTTTTCTTGCTTCGTAAGGATTCGACTACGCATATCGCTATCTTTTTTCGAAACTAGGCCTAATACAAAAATTAGACATTTGAAATTGTCAGCTGTCAATTCCGATCGACGGAAGTCGTCGCATTCTTTGTTAATAACTGATGTGTACGTCGTAAAGTCTTCCGATTAGTTTTTTCTGGATATTCAAGCATTTCCATCTTTTGTGAAATAAAGACAGTCTCGGGTTAAATAGTTCTTTTAAAAGCTCAATTGCTTCATTAGATTTTAAATCTCGCGTTTTCTTGAGTAAAATGAAGTCGGTGAACTTGTTATGTTCGTTAGTCCCAAGTTTTGAGAGCAGGAGTCTAATTTTCTTTCTCATCGGTTCAAGTTGGACAATCAATATCGAAGACATCTTGATACTTTTGGTAGAAACGTTCAAAAGTTTGATCTTCCTCGGGATTGTAGTTGAAAATTTCGATGGTGGACCACATTGTATTTTGGGAGCAAAATTTCACGTCAGAATTGTTTTCTTTTGCTAAAATAGCCTTATGGATCAGCTCTGAAATTTCTAGTTGTTTTTTTTTTTTTTTTTTGTCATTATTTTCCTTTAATTCCAAAATTTGTTGTTGAAATTTCTCCTGTAGTTCCTTTTGAGATTGTATTTGAAATTTAATAAGTTCGAGGATTGATGATTTGAATTGTTCCATATCTGTTAAAAGTAGAGCGAGAAAAAATTGTGTGTTTTCTCTGTGAGGAGGGCCAAAAAAGAAAATTTTTCCTTATCCACGTAAATTTAGCACGGAGAATGAGGTTTTTTTTCCTTTTTTTTTTTGATGAAAAAACAATCCAAAATGAATTTTACAAATTGATAAGTTATAAATTAACTTACAGTTTCCGGCGAATATGTTAACGTTTGTATTTTTAATCCTCTGTTTTTTGGGGTTTTTTTTTACTGTTATGTGAAAAATATCTTTTTCGTCTCTGTTATGTTCTACGAATTCAAAGTTCCTCGTCACCGATGTTAGCATATGACGGTGATTTTATTTGTCCAAGTGATTTCTTGTTTGAAAATCTCAGTCGTGAACTGTTACGACTTGAGTGGGTTTTTCTTTTTTCACCGTGTTTGAATTCGAAATTCGTCGCCAAACTTGTTGAGTGAGACGATAGAATTCTTGTGTGCTGAGTTCGAATTTGTGTGAATGAATTTTTATTGCTGTGTTCGGTTCTTCGTCGTCAACTGTTGCAGGGCGAACGAATTTTGTTGCTGCGTGTGTTCGATTCCTCGTCGCCAACTGTTGCATTCTGGTTAGTGAACGCTTGTAATATTAGATAAAGGACAAACCCCGATATGAGAGGAAATAGTGATATATTCTTAGAAAAAAGTATATACAATAGAGAGACTATTAGTAGACAAGAACATAGGATTAGTGAATACATAATAAAGATATTGTCCAACGATAGTATTGGCTTCCGTTATTACGTTAGCAAGTAAGGTGATCTAGTGCGATCTCCAGTCTCCAACGCTCTAATACTATTCCTATAAGAAGCTGCTCTTCCCCTTCTATTCTGCCCTGGCATTAGTAGCTACTGCTATATATGGTCCGATAGAATACTTCATTGTGTGGAAGTGGGGGATACCCAACAGAAAGTTTGTATTGAGTGTCTGATTTAGGGTTTCAAAAATCATAACAAATAATACCGTGGTGATCCCACCATACACACAACATAATTTTTCTTAGATGAAGCACCGCCTTTAGAAAAGTCCACACACATTCATCCTTTTCAATTCAATGCCTTTTGGATTGAACATTGTCATAAAAACATTTTCGTAAAGGTATATTCTTGAGAAACGGATAACCTCTCTGACTTGAAAGAAGTCTTGTTGCATTGGATATGCAATCTTCCTTATTCGACTCCCAAAGAGTATGAGGAACCCAAAACACAAATTGCTCACTTTTCTAATCTTTCTCAAATCATTGGAAAATTATTAATGAATAAATTATATTCCACTAAAACGGTAATTATTTATGTCGTACCTTAAACTTATTCCACCCTGTTCAAGTATGATAAATAATATAAAACCAAAATACAGCATATTATAATACTTCGGACATTGACATAATGGTTAAAGTGTTCGCCAATGGCCCGGGAGACCTGGGTTCAATCCCAGGTCAAGTGATACCAAAGACTCAAAAAATGGTACTTGATGCAACCTTGCTTAACACTCAGCATTATAAAGTAAGGATCAAGGGTAAAGTGGAGCAAAACTGGGAAAGGAGTAGCACCTTCACTTACACCTTGGTGTAGTAGCAATCGAAAAGAGAGCATTTGGGTCACCCTCGACTATGGTCGCTAATTTTACTTACTTTATTATACAATTTTTTTTCTGTGAAGAGAGGAAAAATGTAACGAACGATGAAGTATATTGACTCTCTATGCGTATGCCTTTCAGAAATTTCGACAAGTCTAGTTTAGGTAAACGACATTTTTCTTCTTATTTTTTATTAAAAAAGGATTGACTTAGATCCAACAACTAGGGTGGGCATACACTTCAAGAGAAAAATTGCTGCAATTGAAAAGAAATAGCAACAGATATTTTACATAGATATGAACAGACTTAGATAGATAGATAGATAGATAGATAGATAGATCTACCAGAAATATGAGAGATAGATATGTTAACAAATTAATGTTGATAGATACGAAAAGACAGAGATTAATATTTACATATGCTGCCCAGAAAAAGTTTTATCTCAAGTTGAACGTTGTTCATAAAATCACAATCGAATGGTTGAGTAATTTTATTATGAAAATCTCTTTTTATTCACAAGAAGCCAACATTTTAAGGGATACGATTCACTTAACACCAGACGAGATCAATACGTTTATCCTTCTGCCTTTCATTTCATTAGCCAATCAATCAAAAAGGAAATGTTCTTCTCTTCATTTAGATATCAACCATATTTGATTATTTATGAGTTTATATTTGTTTTTGTTTGAACCTAAATTGTTTTTGAAAATATATGCTCTCAAGCAATATTGTCAGTGTTTGATGCCGTAAATAACCATTGAAGTCTTGAGCTATTTCAAACTTCGGCTCTTGTGAAAAGTATTAATTTCAAGGCTTTACTTTTTATGGATGATTTACTAAGCTTAGCGTCATCTGGCACAAGACCAAAATCAAGTGGCACACTTCTCTATAAAAACAATATTCAAATGTCTATTTTGGTAATAGGCAGAAATAAACTCAACGAAAATAAAAATACAAACATTAAAAAGTGTATTTATGTTTTTCTTCGTCGCTATTTTCAGCTTTCAATTGTATTTAGGTATGAAATTAAATATTTTCATCCTTGTTTCAGTCTTTCAAACTATTTTCAAACTTTTTTTGTTTTTTTCGTAGCTTTTTGTTTTATAGATACTTTTATTTTCAGTAATGTCTAACTTTCGGAGATTACACGTAATATCTCTACACATTTTATAGAGTATTATCTTCATTTCTATTATTTTAAAAACTGTAATGACTTATTGATGCGCAGAATATAGAATCAATTATATAGCTAGCAAACTGCCCGGATTTAAATCCAATTGAAAACTTATCTGGGGAATTTTTTATAAAGTGGTCCATGGGAAGTCATCATCCCCCAAAAAGATTTATTAATTTTTTTTTTTTATTACGGAGCCGACCTGTGACGTATGTAGTTTTGATCAAAATATGCGTTCGACTATTTTTCCTTAACAACAAACAACGTGGGTTGAGTTGTTTAGCATTGAAAAAAGAGAAAAATGAATCACACTATATAGATATGATGTAACTTACGGTTAAGTCACGTAAAAACCATCGGTACCTGCAACGATAAGCCTGCTCAGTACTGGGTAACCACTCAATAACAACAATCGGTATTTTCAGAAAAAAATCAGCCTGTGTGCCTAACTAAACAAAGCTTAGTAAACAATAACATGACATAATCGTAAATATGTAGTTTTCTTCTATTTGCTAACAATATACGGTCACCAAATATTCTGTAGTTACTCATGGAAACTCGGACTATATTCTTCCATTTTACTTATGGAGATTTCCAAAACTTTTACACTTTTAACAAGGAGTTCAATTTATTTTTCAAGATTAATGATAAACTGGAATTTTAGTCCATATCCATCAGATCGGTTGATCTGATTCGATTATCTTTTTGCTAATCTCTTTTATGTTGAAATCTAGATGGAAATTCCATAGCCGGAAACCAAAGTTATGAGGGGTGTTGGGTTGGTCGGAATGACTTTTTTGATCACCAAAAAACTGAAGATCTAAAAAGATGATACAGTTGTACATTCACAAGCGTCTATAAATGTAAATGTTTCACTATTGTCTCTTAACTAATATTCCCCGACAAAAAAGTTTCATTTCATATTATGTCCGTTTATGTTTATGTGAAAGATGGATTACTTAAGTTGAACTCACAACCCTGGAACCGGTTTTCAGATAATAACACAAAACAACGCCATAATGACCACCTAATCTCGGCCAGACGACCAGATCTTATTATAATCAACAAAAAAGAGAACTTGCCGAATTATGGACTTTGCTGTCCCGGCTGACTACAGAATAAAATTGAAAGAAAGCGAAAAGAAGGATAAGTTCCTGGATCTTGCTAGGAGATTGAAAAAACGGTGGAACATGAAAGTGACGATTATACAAATTGTAATTGGAGCTCATGGTACAGTCAACAAAGGATTGATAAAAGGACTGGAGGACTCGGAAATAAAAGGACGAGTGGAGACCATCCAAACTATTGCATTATTGAGATCGGCCAGAATACTGAGAAGAGTCCTGGAGACTTTAGACTTGCTGTCACTCAAACTCCAGTGAGAGACCAGCAGCTAACGCTTACGTAAAATACCCTCAAGGAGTAACATAATAATAATAATAATAATAATAATAATAATAATAATAATAATAATAATAATAATAATAACCAATTTTAATTGGTTCGTTCGGTACAGTCACCAAAGGATTGGAGGACTTGGAAAGAAGAGAACGAGTGGTGACCATCCAAACTACGGCCAGAATTCTAAGAAGAGTCCTGGAGACTTGCTGTCACTCAGACTCCAGTGGAAAACCCATCAGCTAACGATGGTGTGAAAAACTCCCAAATGAGTAAACCAATAAATAATGAGACAGGTAAAAATCGCCAGGACTTTGGATCACACAATTTTAATCAGAATACTAGACTTAGAATTTATTAATAAGAAGAAAAGAGCTTATTATCAAGTGAATTTTACCTTTCCAGTGGATCATTGAATTAGAGTGAAAGAAAGGGAAAAGCTTAATAAATACATAGATTTAACCAGCTTTTGCTAAAAGAAATCAGCAGAAAATGAAGGTGATGGTGATACTAATTGTAGTTCGTGCCTTTAGAAAAGTCCCAATAACCTGGAAAAATGACCAAAAGATTAATGTTAAATTGGATTTTAGTCGATGCCCATCAAATCGGTTAATCCGATTCGATTAAAGATAAAATCTACACGAAAATTCCATAGCAGAATCCAAAGTCATGAGATTTTTTGTTTTGGTTTTCGTTTTTTTTAATGACTTTTTGGATAACCAAAAAAGTGAATGAATGAAGACCATCCTAACCATAGAACTTGTTAAAATCAGCTAAAATACAAAGAAGAAATATAGAGATCTAAATAGACATGTTGTCACTCAGATTTCAGTGAAAAACCACCAAATAAAACTGGTGTGAAAAACTCGCAAGACGACCGAAGATACTTTTATTTTTGAAGGCCTTTGGTTTGGTTTCTTTGTTTATGGGCATATCAATCTTCTTGTGTTATTTAATGTTAAAGCCATCCTTGTATAAGGACTGCAATGATACAATTTAAACCATAACTGGAGGATAAGGAGGTTCTTGCCTTTTCCAAGTCCGAAAGTGAACGTAATAACGCTACTCTAGTTCGAACTCATTTACTCCAAGGCTGCAGTCCAGCACTTCAGCCAATACGCCACTTTTA
>OY757912.1:58386807-58424307 GCA_963585895.1 Sepioteuthis lessoniana
GAGATTATAAGTAGGGATAAAGATATTAAAATTCTGACAATTTGGGGGCTTGTTTTAAAAACAGGTCGTCGAACCCATGGATATTTCTCGCATAACTAGGGAATTCTAAAGATAAAAGACAATATCAGAGTGTACGGACCAAAACTTGTTTATACATTCTAAATGTGATGATTTGTCATTAGAAATAAAACCTAGAATTTCACTCCCATCAGTTGTTGATCATGTTGCGGAAGGACAAAATGTTGAGAAGCACTTGACACTTGAAATCTTTTAGGAGAGCTTGAATTGACAAAATATTCTCTTTGTTGAGCATTAAAATATACAGTTTTTCCGAAAGTTTCCCCATTAGATCCTAGATTATTACAACTTATTTATTTCCTTGCTAATAACTTTATCACCATAAAAAATACTTTTATACTTGGCCAAGGCAGTGTTCATAATATGGAATAATTTGTACATGAACCTTAATATAAAAATACTATAATCAAAATTGTCTTGACAATATCTTTCTCTCTTTTCAACTGGTTACACAATCGAGTAACTTCTCCACGTAAAACCGATGAATTTTCTAACGTACTATGAGATACTTATACAAGTTAAGGTTTTAATAATTGCCATATTTGTTATATTTGATCAAATGTTATGTAGTTTTCGGGTTGTTTTTGTTTGTTTGTTTTTGTTTTGTTTTTTTCTATTTTAGAGAAATTCAATAACTGCTATCAACTCAAGATAGCTTCTGTAGCTCTATTGTTGCTTATTATGCTACTCTTTAAAAGATGGCTTCCAAACGAATGTTACTCCTTACAACACTCTTAATTTGAAAAGGTCAAAGCCACATTTCTTTATATAAGCAGAATTGTACAATCAGAAATCTATATTCGCTTGTTAGCATTTGCATTGTCAAGTACATTTCTCGCTTTCTTACTGAAAACACGTGATTCTTTTGTAGAAAAATCCCAACGAATTTGCATCGAATTCAACTTTGCAGGAATTACTCTTGATAAAAGTTTAGCTGGTGGAAAACTTCTATAACGATTTTCCCGTCATATTCTGCAATTTTTAGATGCCCCCACTTTCACGTTTTCCAACAAAGACAATTACTTCAAAGATATTACGTTAAAACATGTGTATCAACAAAATTTGAGTCATAGTGGTCAAAATCATTTTCGTAGTTACTAATTACATTTAATTCTATGTCAGAATCACGTATCATTTTTTCCAGAAATTGCTCAGTATGAAGTGACTAGTATACTTTACTGCTATGAACTTTCATTACAACAATCTGAAAGAAGAAATGACAAAAATAGTTTAATTTGATGTTAAAATAACAGGAGACCTTTCAGCAAAATTCATTGGCGAGTGAAAAGTATGGACTGGCAAACGAAATGTAGTATGAAATACGATTATAGTTGCATATAGCATAGTGCCAGGAATTCAATTATAGTCTTATGTGGCAGTAATAGTAATTTTCCGAATAGAATTCATCACAGGATTTTTGTTGTCGGAGCAGTGGGTGTGAAAAGAATGGCTATTAATAAGTTAGAAACTAACGAGCAAAAGATGATAACGGACAGTTAGGATTGTTTTGAGTCAAGACGTAGTTGAAATAGTACCAATTGGGATTTGTTGTCACTTGCCGTTTAGTGAACACAGATAAATAAATAAATAAATAAATAGAAAACAAGAATTTTAATCGCATAGTATGACTGAGAATTGAATATGTTAAACTTAAAGACCAAAAATCCAACCCAGTTCAATCGGTTTTCCTAGTAGGTTACATTTTTGCAACATTAAAAGAACTCTCTCTCTCTCTCTCTCTCTCTCTCTCTCTCTCTCTCTCTCTCACACACACACACACACACACACACACACACACACACACGTGCACAAACATTTCTTTGCACCTATACACTGTTCCGTTTTGTGCCTTGACATAAGATATTTAATGAATCGATTAGTATTCAGAATAGTCTATGAGGCTTTTATTTTACCATGTTATACATACATGTAAGCATCACACAAAAATCGTTCAGCCTATGCTCTCCAGATTGGATGAACAGTTCTCTTCTGGTTGAAATAGCTAATTATAAGCGCATGTTTGAGGGTAAGGAACATTTTCATGTTTAAAGGCTACATAGAAATGTATTGTCTAAATTTAAGGCTGAACTCAAAACATTTTTAGTAAGTTTATAATAAATCTAATGTTTAAACCTTTAGATATTAACTTAGTCAAAATTTAATTAAGATATGTTTCGCAAGAGAAATAAAAAAAATCTAAATTTCTATAACAATTGAATGTTCTGCGAGAAAAATTTAGGATACCACGTTCTGAAGTGGAAATGAGCAATTTCAATTATTCTTTTAGCAATAATATGGAAAGAGACATTTGATTGATTAGAAAGGTGCATATGGCCTTAAAACTGTAGGTTCTTCATCCCTTTTTAATATAGTTTCCCTTCTAACACCAAGTAAAAGTAGTCGTTCATGACCGAAACTTGAGAAATATTTCTCAACAATATAAAAACTCATCGGTCAGATGTGTCGTCGCATCATTTCCTATTCTAATAAAATATCAAAATGTTAGTAAAAGAATCAACCATATTTATTAATAAATCCTGATTTTTATTGATTAATTGTGTTTGAAGTTTTTTTATTCATTAAGATTTTTTTCTTTATTTCTTCATCTTTTTAAATTGATAAGCCCGTTTTAGAATAATGAATGACTTGATATCAGTTTTGTGGGGATATGTTAAAAAATAAGTCAATCATGGTTCGTTCTAATGCTCACTTGTAAACGTATACTATGGAATTTCCTCAAGAATTGCATTATTTTGATATTTCAATTTAAGAAATAACAGAAGAATCTCCTACAAGCATACAGTTATTTCCCTGGCTTACAGCCATAATCTTATTTTTCTAATGAAAGCAATATTTTGTTTGCAGTTTTGTTTATTTTCTTTTCCTCTCTTACTTTTTTCATGTTTTTCAGGTAAGTGCCTACAAGTCATTTTAAAGTGCTTCTCAGAAATGCATTTACAGATGAAGTGCAAAACAAGTGCGCGGATGAGTAAACAATTTACATCGAGAATTCGCCATGATGGATCCCATCAAAATGGAATGCACTTTTTTTTTTTTTAGCTACTTAGCACTCGACTTGAATGGTTAAAGTAAGAAACGGGAGTGATTGAGGTTATAAATATGACAAGCAGAGAAAAATACTTGTTCATTTTCAATAACCTTGAAAAGACTGTTAATGAAACCAGTAACTTTTAATATCAAGCGCGCACGCACACATACGTACATACATACACACATACTTACATACACACAAACATATATATATTTTACCTGTCATTTGGGTTGGTAAGGTAGATTCTGTCCAACCTTAATATATTGATAAAGTTCGTTGTTGTCTATCTTGCTCAGATTCTCGTGATGTATGTATGCATGTAATTGTAATCCAGTAAACTGGCACATCATTGCATGATTTCTACTATGCTAATACGTTTTAATTATAATCTAATTGTAAATTTGAGTGAAAATTGTTTCATTTTTATATTAAAAATGAAACAATTTTCACTCAAATTTACAATTAGATTATAATTAAGGGTTTTTTTTCCCACTGATAATCATTTTCATTCACTTTTTAGATACAACTGAGACCATGGAATGCTCACACCTTTTTAAATAGAAGCAGGATATGACTCAAGGTCAATTGTTACCAGAGTTTTACAAGTTTGAATTGAGAGTTTTCCTTCTCTTAGACTGGTTGCCTAACAAAAGCTAAAGAGTCCGGTCTACTCTACTGTTTACTCTAAGCTGGAGAGAGAATAGTTGGATGCATACCTTTCCCAAGTGTATTGGCGCTATGGGAAAAGCAAACATCTTCGTCTAACGTTTGAACACATGTCGCTGTGTCCATTTACTATGAAGATATCTATTGCGTCATGAGCATCAATATTCATAATAAACATCAAAGAATTATTCAATACATATATATACACGTGATTTTGCTTTGAAAATGTCCATCTCCATGTGCTTTAGGCGCTGCCACAAGTTACATATCATAAAGAGTTATAAAATAAGTAAAAAATTCTGTTTTCATTTCGGTCGTCTACATCTAAAAGTGTACATTGAGCATTGTACGGGTGTATCAGGCATAAATGAATAAATATATTTAACTATATATACTTAGAATATTTTTTAACATGGTTTTTTCTAATGTGAAGTTTGAGCGACACTCATCGGATAATAGAAAATTCTTAAGAATTACAAGTATTACAAAAGACATGAAAAACAGAATATAAAACTAAATCGGATATACTTTACAAAATATCCGAGAAGTCAATAAAAGGATAGACGAAAAGATATCAACAACAATTGTTCAATGCTGAAAATGATATAATAAACATATAAATATAGTGATATGCTTAAAAGTTTCAACTTTCTTTAATTTATAAGGATATATATATATATATATATATATATATATATATATATATATATATATATATATATATATATATATATATATATATATATACTAAGTAAAGGTTTATGGTTCTCACTAGCTCATTTGGTGAGTTAATGGAATGGTGGAACAAAAATGCGGTATTATCAAATAGTGCTCACTATCAATGATAGAGCTTTTATATATATATATATATTAACTCACCAAATGTGGATGACTATAGAGATATATATACTCCCCTACCCCCGTAGGGTTGAGTTCTCTGGCGAAGAAGTAATTGTGTTGCCATTAGCGTCTATTGCAAGCTTCTTCGCAGATGAATTGAGGTCTCCGCAACCGTTGAACGGGTGTATGTAAACAATAGTAATTGTGATTCATAACCGTTTAAAATTTACTTCGCAGCTATTATCTCCTCGTGGCTGAATGGTTAGAAGCTTTGGCTTGACATTTGAGTCAATCGGGTTTCGATCCCAGCTACTGGAAGATACTGTCTATCCACACTGATGAGTTCTGATAGAACGAAACAGATCTGTCTGTGGATGACTATATATATATGTATATATATATTACATTCTAGTGACAGTTACCCTTGGTTTCATGCTTTACGCATTTGTCAGACAGAGTGAAAGGTTAAAAAAAGACCAATTGATATGGTTAATTTCTTGTTTGAAGGTGGATTTTGTTTGTGTGCATGTGTGCCTAAGTTTGTGTGCTTTTGAATGTTAGTATTTTTGTGTATGTGCTGTCGCTTGCACATACATATATACGTATAATTGCATATATGGTGGCATAAATCTTTACATATATACACATATTTCTGCTGTGTGTGTCGGGAAGGGGTGAGGCAAAAGAAGAGAGTGTGAGAAGCAAAAAGTAGGTGAAAAGGGACAGGGAAATGAATTATCACAATCAGAATGATATCTTTTATTCTTGATCCTATCTTTTTGATAGCAAAATATTTATTTGATGTGAATATGAAATGTATGTTTCGTAGTGACTTTTATTGAGAGATGATGATGATTAAAATTCAAATCATCATTATGTTCCTTTTTTAGAAAAAAATGTTTAGTCATTTTTTAATTAATTTTTATATTTATTTTTTTCTTATTTTTATAATGTTACTGATTGTGTTGTCAACGTTTTTTGGTGGTGCCTTGGTTTATGTAGTGTAGTATTTATGGGCAGATAATAAGAATGTTAAGTTTTAAGTTTTTGTTTTTATGATGGAGATATTATATCTATTATTATTTGATACAATGTTTATACATTCCTTTTAAAAAAAAGACCGTTGCCCCTAATTTAGATACTACTAAAAATTAAAAAAAAATAAATCCGGAAAAATTAAATAGTGCCATGCAACTCATTTAAAATTATAGATGAAATATGCATCCATACTTCCGTTGAAATTATTATGTATTATGAATATTAAATAATATAATTCGTTTTATCAGGAAATAATAATTCAATGCTGATATTAATTTACAAAATTCTATTCCTAATAATGAAAACTATCATAAAAAAATCCATGTCATTTATATTCAGAAGAAATTAACATAACGGATGTTAAGTTAATCGTAATCAGCAAAGAATTAATATGTAATTGATATTGTTATTAAAGTAATTGATAATTCCAAACTTATAATATAAATAAATTAAATATTAGTTTCTTAAATTTTTATTTTCATATAGAAAAAACGGTGAAATGAAAACGGTGTAGTACAAGAATAGTTCCATCTAGTTATAAGGTTATATTAATAAGTTTAAATTGTTTTTAACAATTTTTTTTTTATTAATGATCTTTTTATAAAAACATGAATTTATACTTTATCATTTAAATTTAAATGTATTGTTTATAGGAAAAATATATTTTAAATTATCTATTAGTTTAATCTATTTTTTTAGAGTTATGGATCAATATTTCAATATATAGAATTCATTATCATCATGTCGCGATGCTAGCATGGGTCTCCCTGACCCTCCCTCGTCACCAATCTCTATTGTCCATTGCTCCTGGGACGTCTTCTAGGCTACATCCTGTATCGGCACAGAGCTGCCGTATATAGGTTCTAGCAAAGGTCCACGGGAGGACATAGCTTATGAGTTCGTCCTTACTTTTCCAGTAGTGTCCCGCATGTCTGGTTCGTATAATTTTGATAGCTTTTGTGATAGGTAGGAGGTGGCCGTACATTTGTTGTTTTGTAGGGTGTTGCCTCCAGGACTTGTTCAATATGGCTCGCAGCATTTTTGTGTAATTGCTCTTAAGCTTTTTCTCCATATGTTTAGTGAGCGGTCATGTGGTGCATCCATATAGCAGCATCGACACAACCACCGTTTGGAAAAAAAACTGCTTTTTATTTTACGGTCAGATGGAAGTCAGACCTGACCGATACCCTATCGATAGCTATCCATGCCTTTGCTGGTCACGTGCTGATGTTATTATCGTTTGATGGGACGCTGCTTCAGAGGTAGGTGAACTTGTCCACTAGTTTTTTTAATTTTCAGTAGTATCTAAATTAGGGGTAACATTTTCTTAAAGGAATGTATAAACATAATAATAAATAATAATAGATATAATATATCCACTGTAAAAAAATTTCTTGATTAAAAAATATAAGATATAAGAAAATATTTTAATATTTGTTTCAAATTTTATTCTCGCCGGAAGCAATGCAAGAACACCCAAATAATTTTTTCACCTAACATCTGACGATGGTCATCATGGATCAGAAATAAATTCATAATGACACCAAAGATGTGATTTTTTAATATATATATATATATATATATATAGTAAGTAAGTAAAGTTGGCGACCATAGTCGAGGGTAGCCCGAAGGCTCCCTTTTCGATAGCTACTACACCAATGTGTAGGGGAGGGCGCTACTCCTTCCCTGGATTGCTCTACTTTACCCTTGATCCGTACCTTATAATGCTGAGTGTTAAGCAAGGAGGCATCAAGTACCATTTTTTGAGTCTTTGGTATGACTTGACCTGGGATTGAACCCAGGTCTCCCGGGCCATTGGCGAACACTCTAACCCCTAGACCAATGTCCGGTATTAATATATATATATATATATATATATATATATATATATGTATATATATATATATGTATATATATATATATATATGTATGTATATATATATATATATACCTGTATCCTCACATAGCTGCTGAATGTACGTTCGTGCTGGTCGTCCTGCTTTTGCGCGGCCATGTGTGGGGATCCATAAGAGTACATCTCTTATGAGTTCATCTCTGCTTCTCCAGCAATGTCCTGCATGTCTGGTTCGCCTGACTTGAATAGTTTTCGTGATAGGGGGCAGGTGGCCGTACAGTTGGTGTCTTGTGGGGTGTTGCTGCCAGGACTTGTTCAGGATTGCACGCAGCATTCTTGTGTAATTGCCATCTAGTTTCTTCTCCAGCCTACCTAGGGCGATGAACGATAGGGAGGAGTGGCGAGAGAGGGTCAGGGATATCCGTGCTGCCAGCACGATATGATGATGATGATGATATATATATATATATATATAAAGGTTTATGGTTCTTACTAGCTCACTTGGTGAGTTAATGGAGAACCAAATGTTGCAGTATTGGTAAATTGTGCTTAATATCAAAGACACGGCATTATATTATTATTATTATTATTATTATTATTATTATTATTATCATTGTTATCATTATTACATGGTAGTATCTGTGGCCCTGGTTTTCATAAATTTTGCATTCACTCTGACGAATCCAAAATGCATGAAACCCAGGGTCACAGACACTACCGTGTAATATATATATATATATATATATATATATATATATATATATATATATATATATTATTCAGTGCAATTAAACCGGAGTCGGGAATAATTCCGTCAGTACAAAAAATCATTCAACTATGAACATTTAAATTTTCCTCGATAAAGGTATATATATATATTAACTTTAAAAATCTAAGAAATTCGAAGCATTTTATCATATCATAACATACATTTAATTTTTTCTATATCTCTCTTAGATCCTTCGTTCTACAGAATGTTTAGGTCTTCTAAAACTAAAACTAATTCCGTTTTATATTCCGTACTTTCCTCATGCCACTCTTCCTGATACTTGTAAATGTTAAGGATTTAGCATTATTTCATGATCATAAAATGGAAAACTTTGTGGTGATTTGTAGCTTAAATTTTTGTTATACGGCCCACATCTCTCTCTTTCTCCCTCTCTTCCTCCCTATCTATCTATCTATCTATCAATACCCGATTTAAAATCTTTAAATCCTTGTTCAAGATTAGAATAAGGAAATAACTATAAAATGCATGTCAACTCCTTTACTCCTTTTCAAATAATTGCATCACTCAATGTAAATGTCGATAAAAATAGATTTTTTAGAAACACTTTCTTCATGTTACTGTTAGATTCACGAGCTGTACCCGATCGTCAGACACTCAATTTACGTCTTTTTCAAAATCGAATTTACGTTATTTTTATATACTGTAAGTAAATAACAATTAATAACGCATTTTCAAAGTGTTCTTAAAAATATTTAGTTCCAAAAGTTGGAAAGAAGTTCATTCTTTATCTTACGTTTGCTATTGCAACAAAGTTTCTGCTTCAAATCAAATCGACACACTTCAACCAATTTACAATCCTTGTGAAAAGAGATATTTTTGTGATTAAGTAACTGAGTAAAGAAAAACACTTACTAAGGTTTTACACACGCACACACACACATATATACACACACACTACAGGTCAATGATAACGGTTTTTTTTAATATCTTTCAGCCATATTTATTTCTTAATATTCATTTAACTTATCTATTTTGTTCGTTTGTATTTTTTCATACTCTCTTTTTCCTTTCTCTGATAACACTTATTTCAATTCATTTTAAAACTTTCTTCCAATGTTTGTATAGTTCTTTCTTTGCCAATTTTATTGCTCTATACCTCTAATGCAGTTTTTTTCCCCTTTTTTCTTTCCCTAACGGTGTTCTTTTTTATCATTCATCATCCTTCTAATTGCCCAGTCAGCTGGGGCTGTAGAATACACCCACTGCTTCTCTACAGAGGCGTACGACTCCCACTCCACCAACAAGTGTCCTAGATATGACACTAAACAATCTAAGGGTGAGGTTCCAGTAATGCTGGAGCTTTGGGGAATGCAGAGTACCCCTTCAATGCTATTGCTCCCAGGTCCACTCTGGCCCGAAATGTTAGCACCAGTTATAAATAAACGTGTGGTTACAAGAGACAACGGATGAGAGGAATAGATTTCCGTTTATTTAAAATAAATGAAATTTGGTAAGTCACGCGAGACACGGGCCTGTTTCTTCCAGCAGATAATGGGTCAGGTGGAAAGTGGGCGAAAGTCGTTCTCGAGCGGCTGGGTTGGTATTGCGGTACGGTGTGTAACGTGGGTCGGTAAGCTCTAAGCCGTAAGTGGTTGTGTTGGAATGCGAGTTTGATTGGTTGGACGTATGGCTCTTTGTTCTAATCCGAATGCGACGCGTGACGGTCTCTCTCTCTCTCTCTCTCTCTCTCTCTCTCTCTCTCTCTCTCTCTCTCTGACTGCGTTTTTGAACTTTCGTTGACCATTTTTTAGTCGATTTTGGGTCGAATTCGCTCCAAAATCTTTGGAGGGGAAAGTTGCTGATTAGGTAAAAAAAAAGAAGGATCCTTTAAATTCTAAATATTAAGTTACATTTCAACCCGATCGTAGTTGAATGGCTCAAAATAGAACTCTTTTGGCACTTAAAATGCGTACTTAGGCTAAACTGAATTGCTGGAAATAGAACTGTTCTAACATCTAAACTGCCTACTTATGTTAAACTGAATTGTTTGAAATAGAACTGTTTTTCTCATTGAAACTGTACTTACGCTAAGTTGAATTGTTCGAAATAGAACTGTTTTGACATTTATTTTAACATGAAAACTGCGTACTTAAGCTAAACTGAATTGTTTGAAATTGAGCTGTTTTTTGTATTTAACTGTGAGTAGACAAAATCTATACTTGTATTAAACTGAATTGGTTGACTGAGAATAGTTTGAATTATAGCTTGAAATAGAAATGTTTTTGACAATTAAACTGTGTATTCATGCTAAACTGAATTGTTTGAAATAGAAGTGTATATGTGTTTAAGAATAGATTTGACATTAAATAATCTACAATGGTCGATATGCCATAAAAACCAAAGAAATAACCAACCAACCTCACATACTATTTGCGTTTCAATTAAAATTTTATCAGCAAATATTTTTTAATCACAAAAAATATTTGAATAATTTTATCATCAAAAGAAAAAATATAAAGCTTAATGCATTTTTATGTCGTATTTGCAATTTTTATTGTTTCATTCTAATAGCCGCTCATTTCCATTTTGCTCGAGGATTCAGATTATTCATTTGTTGCCAGTGATGCAGAAAAATTAGTATTGGGTGATACAGCTTAGAATTTTTAAAAAATGTATTAAAAGAGTCAGATTTATGGATTCCGGGTTTTAAAAGATTATTATGCATCTCAGTCAGGGGGAAAATGGTACAGATAATGACATTTTTGTTTTCCGTAAAAATCATCGTGTTATATATTTATTTACACGTTCATTCAGCATCACAACGACACCATAATTAAGACGCATGGAAGGAAGAACGCATGAAGGAAGGACGCAGGAAGGAAGACGCAAGAAGACTTCTTTTCAATTATATTTACCTCTCACTTTATTGCAAGGGTTCGAAAGGGTTGTTCAAGGGTTAGCATGTGATAACTGTCATGCAGTTCAGAGGTTACTCTCTTCCGGTGCATGACTGTAATGGCACGATGGGACCTTCACCTTGTCCCATATCATAAGCCTTAATCCGCCCACGCGATCTCTTTCGATTACTGGCCGTTGGAATGTGTCAATTCCTTCCGGTGTATTACCTTGGAATAGTATTTTCGGGCCAGGTCGAAGGTCAAAATATAACATTCATCCGTAAATTATTTTTCAAAATTCCACATGTGGAATTTTCTTCACATTCGTCTCCATCACCCTCACGCATATTTTACAGAATGATTTACAAGGACAATAAATGGCTGAAAACACAAAAAGAATCACTTGAACCACAGCAAACAAAATCTTACTTAGAAGGCGACCTTCTCTCTATGTAACACTTGCCCGGCTAATTATTATCTAAATTTCTCTTACTATCTTTGCGTGGTTGGCCATCTTGACATGTGTGCATCAAGGTACTATACGGATGCATTTTTTATCTTCTCAACACAACGAGCCCGCCATAATTCCTTGAAGAAATTTCAAAACCCTAAAAAGGACCATACTCTGGTCCCATATCCTGGTCACAAACTTAGTGACCCTGGTCATTCCAGCAATACATTTCGCCTGGATTCCTCATGACCACACTACAGTTCTTTGCTCAACAGGTTCCTTCCTGGAGTAACCGGAGAATTTCATAAACTAAAACACAATATCTTCAAGGCTCAAAGCATTCCACAAAAATCCACAAAAATCATGGCCCAAAACAAATATCACAATACATCCGAATGTATCACAATCTGGCACCCATGCTGTAAACCACCTAAAATAGTCCACGCAAAATACTAATTAGCAATGTGTTACCTATTTTTTTTTCATTAAGTTTCTGTTTCCATGCACATTGGTTTGCAGGCCCCAGAGGAAACATGCCTTACCTGATCAAACCCGCGCCGGGTTTCTTTTCAATTTAATCAGGAACCCTCTTGGCTACCAATATATAGGCACCTCGTCTTTCCCAGATCCGTTTCACTTTGCCAAATCACACACGAATCCAAAACATCATCGTGACTGAAAGACTTAGACATCATCCACAAAATTTTGGAGTAGGCAACGCCTTTTTTCTTTTATTCCATCCTCGGAACTCCAAACTAAAAAATAGAAGCCAAATAGGCCCCCAACAGCTTCATGGGTCGGCGAATTCTTCGATAGAATTGCTTTCTTTGCCGTCTATCCATCAACAATCTGAAACCAATTGGATGAATGTCTGGCCTATTCTCACGTCAGCCACGATTTCCTCAAAAACAGAAACCAAAAAAAAATATTTCTTATTCCACGAAACCGCCAAATTCTAAAAAAAAAAAAAATTTAGAATCAATATAATTTCAAATATCATTAAACCTAGAATAAAATCCTCTATTAATGGTTTTCGTAAAATTTCATAATATGAACAGGAAAAAAAAATTTCTCATGTCGCCTTTAAACTCAAACAAACTCAAAAAGTTTCACTTTACAACAAGTCAAAACAATGTTACAATCACAGTTCAAAAATGTTCAGTTTTCTTTTCTTCTTTTTTTCAATCTATGTAGTGATGTACTGTCTATTTTACTAAAAATGTCTGTTCTTGCTTTCTTTTCTTTTTTTTTTTTTTTTTTCATATGCTGTGTACAACAATGTTCAAGTTTCTTCTCCTTTTTTTCCCGTCTTTTTCTATTGTCCTGTACGTTTTTGTTTTTTTTTTCGTTTTCATTTTCTTTTTTTTTTCCATTTTTTTTTCATAAAAAATTGCTCATTCAATGTCCCTTTTTTTTCAACCTTATATCTACCTCTCTGTCTTTACCTTAACACGATAACTATAGGTTTGCTTCCCAGTTTATTCAATTTCAGTCTATAGTACCATAAATTAAGCCTGATTTATAATACAACTTTCTCAACAACTTACGAGCATTCTACTTCTTTTTTTTCTTTGCACAAAACATCCCGGTTTTTTTTTTCTAAACAACCCAAACTTTTATAAATTCTGCCAACATTTCCTAATTCAAAATATTTCCGAATCTGCGAATCTTCGCCACACTTGGTTCTGTCAAAATTCTGCGCATCTCTTAATTACATCCAAAACCCTGTTTCAAAATATCTTCCCCAATAACAATCTCAAAGCTTCAATCCAGGGGGAACTCACAAAATACCTGTCTGCCACGTCAGACACAAAAAAACATCTGTTTCTTAGTTACTCTGCCTCCGCGGCAAGACCGTTTTCAAGACAATACCTATGTCTTCAATAATTGATATCAACAATTTCTACAGCAAAACAACCGGCCTGATTCTATATAACAATCGATTTCGTTGTTCTTTTTTTTAATATTTGGTTTTGCTTTATTATTTGCTTATATATATATTGTTAAGGTTGGGCTAACAGTTTAGGTTGGTGTCTTCCTTTTTTATTTTTTATTATATTTTTCTAAGATTGATCTTTAGTTGCAGAAACTAAACTGGTAATTACTAAACGAATTTTGTCATTTAAATGTTTTAAACATTGTTTGTTTTTGTATTTGTTGAAATATCTATTTTTATGTTAGTATATCTGTTTTAGATTTGATTTGTATTTGACTGGTTTTCGAATTATATGTCTCCTAGTCTCGTTTTTTTAATTCTTTCTATTATCTCTCTCTCTCTTTCTCTCTCTCTTTCTCTCTCTCTCTCTCTCTCTCTCTTATTTATTTACTTATTTATTTTGCATTAATCAATTTTATCTTCTTCCTTTTTTTAAAAAACATTTCTTTTCTTTCTCTCTTGGGTCTTTTTCTTAATTCTTATTTATTTTCTCAGATAAAAGTTAAGTATAAAGTTAAACACAAACACCCAACCCCCCATATATATATATATATATATATATATATATATATATATATATATATATATATATATTAGAAGAAAATGTCAACTGACCATCATTTGGTTATTATAGATTTATTGCAGCTGACCAGTGATAAAAGCAATCAACCTTGTCAGATAGCCATCACATAATGGAGAGAAAAGATTATTAAATACTCATTAAAATATACATATATGTATGGAAGCAGAAATCCCTTATATCGAGATTTTGAATTATGAAAGTAAGAACGCTGACTCCACAAACTTTTCCCTGAGTTCCAGTTTATACTGGATTATGTTTTATTCTCTTTGAGCATTTAAAGTGCATTGCTCTAATACAAATTACGTTATGATTTGCCTTTGGCTGTTTTATTAGAGAAATACGCTTTAAATGCTCAAAGAGAATAAAACATATTTTTTCTTTCTTTCTATTTCATTTTTAATTTGTTTGATTTTCGTATTAATTTTATTTTTCACCCTCTTTCTTTAACTTTCATTTACGCCTTTTCTATTCTACTGTTTACTTCTCTTTTTCTTTCGTTTTCCAGCTTTTTCTTTCTTCATAGATTCTTCGCTTTAAGTCTGATTTCTTTTCTCTCTCTCTCTCTCTCTCTCTCTCTCTCTCTCTCTCTCTCTCTCTCTCTCTCTCTCTCTCTTATTCGTTTCACTCTATGTTTCTTTTCTCTTCCATTTCATTTCATTGTCATTTTATGTTCTCTCTTCATTCACGCCTAAGATTTTATTCTCTTTTTCTTTTTGTCTTCCTTTCTTTGCTCAGATTTACCTCCTCTTATTTCATTTTCTTCCCTTTTTCCAGCAAAAAAGCTTCTTTCTTTTTTACTTTCTTCCTTACTTCTATTCTTCCAATTCAATTTTATTTCATTCACATTCGACTTAATGTTTCCACCCTATCCAAACAACACAATATTCAAATGCTATCAAAAAATAAATGACTTTATTGCAATTTTCAACTTTACTTGAGTCATCTTATTTTTTACTATCAACAATAAACTTAATCCTTTTGAAATGTCTTTTAAAGAATCTAATTACAAAGAAGTGAATTTACCGACGAAAGAGGAAAATATTACCTCTTCCGCGAATTACGACAAACATATTCTAAGCGCTGGCATTAAATTTAAACAAAATATAATAAATATTTTGTGATTAACGCAAGAATTTTCATTTTCTTTTTAACTTTTTCTATTAGACAAAAATTCTGTTGTCTTTTTTGTCTTTGTCTCTGTCTCTGAGATATGTATTCGCTTTTCCTTTTTATTTGAAAGCATTAGTATTTGGTTTTTCTCTTATTTTCACTCTTTCTCTCTTTCGCTCTCAATACATTCTTATGTTCCCCCCCCTCTCTCTCTCTCTCTCTCTCTCTCTTTCAGATGTATTCGCTTTTTCTTTTTCTCATCGACTTGTTTTAAAAACTATTTATATAACACGAATATCAGAAATATGGATAAATAATTAAATAACTCTCTAGTCATAAAAAAGGAAATCTCCACTTCGAAAATTAGAATTTATCCTTTTATAAATGCCAACAAGTTTGTTAAGTGGCGTGTGTAAAAAACGCCTGTAGATACTATACTAGCTGACGTATCGGATACTCTCAAGATCTATAAACTACATCCATCTTTACCTACCAGACATTATTGATCAAAAAGACTTTGGAGAAGACATTAAAAGCATCTACTTAAATACTGTTTCAGCAGTTGAATACTTTGTTCCCAAAATTTGTCACGAATTTGGCTGAAGACGTGAGGTCCTCCAAAAATTACCAAAAGTAATAATTTTCATTGTTATCTTGAATTTTTTAGATATTATGAAAATGGATTTTGAGAGATTTTCAAAATTAGACCCACACACATACATTATAATTAACTCTGTGTGTGTGCGCGCGCGTGTGTGTGTGTTTGTGTGTGCGTAAATTTAAGTCTCTTACTCAAACATTTTCCCTCAATATATTTAACTTAAATATTGCTCCAATCCTAATATAATTAATCCTTAGCACGTATCAAGGACGAGGAAGATTGATATATCGCAACTTTATAACTTTAAATGCCAAGCAAGCTTTGAAAACCAGCATTCAAAAATTCTGGCTTTTTAGCAAAATAGAAAACCTCCAGTAATTTTACTTTAAATATATTGACGATTCCATGTAAGTTTCTCTTCCTTTTCGTGATCAATGCAAGTAAAGCATTTCATTTTTTCTCTTTTTCTTTTGATAAGATATTCTAATTTAAAAGTCAAAAAGTCACAGGGTAGTGAATAGATGAATCAGGAAAACAAATGAAGAAAAACGATTCCGATAAAAATCAGTTAACCTCAATGAGAGAAGGAAAAAAAAAAATAAAATCCTTTCACCCTTATAAAAAGATTCACTGCGTTCCGTTTCTGACTTTCCTTCCACCTTGATGATCATGCCACAACAGAAGAAGTAAATAGCCTCTCCTCGAAACTGACGGGGATTGTCTCTTCACAGAATGGTAACATATCATAATAATGACTCTCGTTTATTTAGCTAAGTGTTCATGTTAAATCAGTTGCTGCAAGCGTCTAAGTTGAAGTCACTGTCCTCGCTATGGGTCAGATAAAAATATTTGATCGTTTTCTCTAGTTAAGACCATTTCTCTGTGTGCTTACAAATGACTGTTGAATTGAATTATTCCTATTACATAGCAATACTTTAAACTATTTATCTTTATGCAAATGAATGTCCTATTAACGAAAACATGCTAGATTATTTCCTTCTAAAACTGGTGTTTCATGAAGTGATCTAAAGTCAAAATAAGTGAGCACGAGTCAACATGTTGTTTTTAACAGCTGATTCATAACAATCAATGAAAACTCCGCAAACAGACAAGGATCCCGGAGGATCCAGATGTCATTTGAGCAATTTTATGATATCATATAAGATTAAATGCTTTTCTAAATAATAGAGTTAATGATGGTCTAATCATTCATAATGAAAGGTGATGGAATAAATATGCAATCATCAATTATGATATTACGAAAACTGTCCGGAAATGATCTAGCCATATAATACTAACGAAAGAATAACTTACCAAGAGTGCCTGAACCCCCTTCAAAACACATCCTTTGAGATCTCAAACACTTATTTCAACGTCCCTACCACTTTTCAAGACATTATGCTAAACATTCTTCAGGTATATCTATCGGTTTCCTTCTTACGTTACCCTCAATCACTACTTTGGTCTGAAATTCCTTTTAAAAGCAATTTTAGCTTCGGGAAAGGTTAAATTTCCCAGAGTACAAACCTGGACTTTTGGGGGCGCTGGAATATCAGATTGTTGCTATATTTTGTCAAAACCAAAATCTGCACAAGACATCAAAAATGGGGAATGGAGATATTTAAAAAGGCTGGATATTTTTCATAATTCGCGGAATTGGCATATCTATTTCTACTTGGTCGTCGATTTCGTTTGGTTTCAATTTGATTGGATATAAAACCTGTATCCTAATCGGAGATTCCACAACAGGAAGAATTTCATTAAAACTTCTTGTGTGACTTTTGCCGTAACTTGAACAGACCATCAACCATATCCATCTACATATTACTAAAAGCTCCATTATGCTATGTGACTTAACCATAACTCTTGTGTATATGATAATTTACAAGCCAATTTACAATTGAATAATAATTTTGTGGGTTGTTTGTTCGCGCTGAATACATTTTTAATGAAATGTTGATTTGAATCATTCACTTCTTATACAAAAACATCAGTATTACTGTGGACTACACCACGGAAACCCAACGGTTTCACCATTCATATAGCTTTCGACTAAAATTTATAATTGCTTAATTGATTTACCATAGTGATTAGAATAAAATGGTAAACATCTATTATAACCTACGGATGAAAGAAAGCGATGGCTGTTTAGTTTTCCTTTATATGGTATTTTCACCATTTCATGATAAAATCAGTGTTAAATGAATTGATCAGAATTTGATTACAGAAAGAGTTGTACACTTTGTGTGCGTTAAGTTGTTTGATGTTGTTGTTTACTACCCAAGAGAGTTCGGTTGATTTAAACAGCAAATTTAAACTCGAAACTGGATTTCCAACTAAACACTTATTTGATTGAGAAATTACTTTAAAATAGCTCAAATGCAGTATAAATGAACGAACCCAACGCAAAATGTTGGCAGATTAAATAATGATCGACTGGATTACATCGTTTTTTAGGATATCTGATAAATTGTTGTGCTGCATTCTAAACTTTGTAATAATTTACCAACAATTTCGTCACGCTAAGTTATGACTTACAAATACTGAATAGAAGGTAACGTAGATTACCATAAATGGAGGCAGATCAATTCCTAATTTAAACTTGAAAAAACAAAATTCGCGGAAATCAGAAATCGAGTACAAAAATGAGAAATTTATTTCAAAAGCTAAAGATGATCAACCAGCCAAAATATGATCACTGCACAACGTTAACCGGGTAGATCATCAACATTATTTCCTTGTAATTTTTATTGAACTGATTTAATATAATATACTGATTATAATAAAAAGAAATAAAAATGCTGTGAAAATAGATGAACACAGCACCAGTTTGTTCAATGGTGTGCTTATTTAATTAATTTATAATCGATCAAAAACCTAAATGTTGGTTTCAAATTAGAGAAGTCAAAATATTTCGCTTTTATTACATACAAACGTTCCCCATTCAAATATAAGTTTTTAATAAATGTATATAAGTATTGAGGTCTATACAAACTCTACAACTCCAGTTAATGTTGCCATCAAAATGATTGAAAAAGAGTTTTTTCTTTATTGTTGAAAATGTGAAATTTTGATCGAAAAGAAATATCCGGACATTTGTTTCCGATTTTTTTTTCAAGACTCCGCAAGTGACCCATTTCAAAATCAAAAGCCAACTATCATTATAGCCATGGACAATTCAAGATTAATAATATATCCACAATAAATTACTTCCAACTTGTGAATTCTAATTGAGAATCATAGGGTGAAAGAATAAAATAATTTTGGAAATTCACGGGCACAGCGAACACCAAAAGAATGCCGGGTTTTCCATAAAAAGTAATCTGAACGACAAAGGTGATAAATAACATTGAAAAACAAAAAGATGATTTTGCGTCTTCTACTTCTGATAGAAAAGGGTCCTCTTCCTAACTGAATTCAGATGAGGTGGAAAAGAAATTGATCTGAGAATGTAATACCATTTCATTCTTTGTTGCACACTCACCTTGCTTTTGTTTTGTTTTTTAAATCAGTACCGTTTTCAGCTCTATGAGACAATAAAAGGTTTGTACAATTAATACGAATTAATCCCATGCCACCAGCTTAAGGGGTTTTAGTTTACATCTCAACTTTAATGAAAATAATTCCTTTCAGTTTTGTATCACTTTCCTATGCATTAGATTTTATAATTAGGTATTATCATCTACAATGATCCATAATGTGTATACCGTTGCCTTTACAGAGTTCTTCATGAGGACGAGTTCATGTAAAGGGCGCAAAAGAGAATTGTTTTCGGATCTACCGGTGACATTTGATGTACATTTTACAAAATTCTGATATGCAAGAGCAATTCTAAGAATGCATTCGGAATCACATCATTCAATTTAGATTAAAACATACATTCTAAAAAATATTGTTGTAGCAAAAATTTTGTTGAACAGTGAAGTAGTTATCATAATAATAATAATAATAATGAGAACTTGGAAGTTGGCGGACGGGTAGAGACTATCCAAACGACAGCATTGCTGAGGACGACCAGAATACTGAGACTTGGGGAGACTTGCTGTCACTCAAACTCCAGTGAAAAACCATCAGCTAATACTGATGTGAAAAACTCTCATGAGAAGAAGACGAAGAGGAGGAGGAAGGGGAGGAGGAGTAAGAGTATGAGGTTAACATAAAGAAGAAATATGTGAAGAAGGATAAAACATGAAAAGCAAGAAACAAAATAATTTTTCTTTTTGTTCTTTCTTTCTCTTTCTCTTGCAATTTTAATCCTGATCTTTCTTTCTTTCTTTCTTTCTTTCTTTCTTTCTTTCTTATTATTCTCATTCATTTTCTCTAGATTCTCCTTTCTCTTAATTCCCTCATTTTCTTCGGCTCTGCCTCTCGTTTAATTCGTTTGCTTTTTGCCATTCTGTCTCTTTATTCTTTTGCACTGTCTCCTTCGTTTGCCACATAAACCTCCTGCTCTTTTTTTTATGTGTTTCCCCAACCGCATCTTACGTTTTAATTTTCCATGCCTCTCTCTCTCTCTCTCTCTCTCTCTCTCTCTCTCTCTCTCTCTCTCTCTCTCTCTCTCTCTCTGTGTGTGTGTTCTTCATTTCCATTCTTCTCCTTTCTATCTGCCTCCTTCTTCTCTTCGTTTTCCAGCCCTCTCCCGTCCAATTTAATTTACCTCACCTTCTCTTCCTCTATCTATTTTTTCTTACATTACATTTCCGCAATGGGAACATTTTAATTTTTATTTCTATATGTGCAGTTGTTTTCTTCCTTACTCTATCACTTTAATTGCATTTTCTTGATATAAGAATTTCTTTATTTTATTCTTTGCTATTTCAAATATCTTTTAAATATTTCTCGATTATTTCCTCTATCCAAGGCAAATGGTGAACTGTGCCTGCAAGCTAATTTTTATAAATATACGACACCAAACTTGTCAATTTGTTTTTCTTTCTCTCTCATAAAAGAAACCATTTCTCTCATCTTCTCTTTCTTACCAAATCATTTTGCTTGAATGCATCTTTGCTAGTAGTTATAAAAAACTATCTTTTAAGAATATTGATAATTAAAATCCCCCCTCCACTCACAAAATATACTGTAGAGTAATTATAAAAGTTTTCCTGGCTTGTCATTCCGAATGTATCATTGGCAGTTGGAATTCACTTTTTGAAACTTTTTTCAGTCTTTCATCAGAAATTCCTTGAGGATTGATCATCATTTGATGGAATTTTCCTTTTTTTTTCAACTGCTGCTGTAATAGGTTCTGTTTTTCTCAGTTTTTCAGCAATACCCTCTTGTATCTATTACACTGTCTCTCCGTACGTTACATTCGGCTTTCTTTGTCTCTTTTCTTCGGTTTCTCTATCTTTCTCTTTCAATATCTACATGTCTGCCTTTATCTACAATCATCTCAGTACATTCATATTTCGGTCAATCTATCTATCTGTCTATTTCAGTCTGATCATGCCTATTTATCATTAACCTGTTGATATCATCTATCTATCTATCTGATTTTGTGAGTAAAATGAGATTTTCCCAACAAAATTACTCACCCATTCAATTGGGATTTCCTGAACAACGTTCAAATTAAGATAAACCATTTTTCATGGCAGCATATGGGAATCATAATCGATTATGTATAATTTAGCCTGTTCATAACTATCTATCAATATTAACCTTCAAAATTATATATATGTGTAACTCAGTCTGCTCAAATCTATCTATCTATCTATCTATCTATTTGTTAATCTGTTAAATATTTCTATCTTTCAGTGTGTCTGTCTCCCTCTCTATCCCTCTATCAATCTATCTATACATCTTCTCCTCTCCCTCTTTCTTTTTCCGTATATATATATATATATATATATATATATATATACAAGTGTGTGTGTGTGTGTGTGTGTGTGTGTGTGTGTGTGTGTGTGTGTGTGTGTGTGAGAGAGAGAGAGAGAGAGAGAAAGAGTTGGGTTACTTTCATTTTTATTGAAGTTTTATAAATATGAAAAAGGCTATAAAAACGATGTGCTAAGAGTGTTTAAATGCCGAATGAGAAGTGCGTTTCATGATTCTCAATTATTTCCTTCTTACTTGGGAAAAAAAAAAAGTTTCACCAATCTTCATATATGCTAAGACTTTTCATTACTTCCATTAAATCTATCAACTTCCAATCGTAAAATTTATCTTTATTATGTCTAGTTATATACCGTTTTGTTACTAAAAGATTTTGGACCCCTATTGTGAACCTGCCGTAGCAACAAGTTGACGAACGCAAAACTGTTAAACATAAATCAAGGTTTATTTATTCTAAGTAGCTAGTAGCCGCCGGGAAAAAGAAAGGAAGAGTCGAAACATGAGACAACCGTTTCTGCTAGATAATAATTTAAGCAACATATCATGAAAGAGAGAACAGACATAGACATTGAATTTTTTCAAGTCCTAACAAGCCTGTTCACTGGCTCTAACACCCTCCTTAGGGTGCCCCAGAATTTCGAGCTCGTAAACTTTCTTCTCCTTACATCTTCGTGACTCGTTTTCTACTGGCATCTTCACCTTATCGCGTCGTGCCGTCAACTCTCTCTCTCTCTAAAAGGACACAATATATCCCCTCACTTCCGCCTGTTGTGTCGGGAGCTAAAACATCAATTTCTGTTCGCGCATGCACAAGAGATTTCAGAACTCCAGTTTTCCTTAGTCATTTTAATTACCACGAGTGCCTTGGCATTTTCATTCGATGACTACTGTCAACCTTATTTATCTATATATCTATTTATTCAATTTCCTATTATCCGTTCAATTACGTTACATAAAGAGCCCAATGTTTTGGTGTGTACATAGATAATTTAACCGAGACGGACACTAGTTGAGTTGAATGTGGGAACAATATGTCCTTTCTTCAATTCATTGCTCCAGATTTCCTATATGGTAACTATAAGTAATTATATATCTCTACAAGAGAACGTCACTAATGAGTTATTAACCAGCCACTCAGCAGAAAAGGAACAGATCGAAGGAATATGTGGCATATGTGGCAAGATAGCATTTACTTTTCTTACGATTTTTTAGCAAAGTTGATAAATAAATATTCATCGTCTTTTGAGGCCTCTGCTCCTAATTTAACTGGTAGATTTTGCAACGGTCCTTGATCACTCGTTGGACATTCTTATTTTCAGAGCATAGCTTTTCACATCAAATTATAGTTATTACTAAGTTGGTAAACATCAAACGAAAATATGAGTTTAAAGAAAAAAATATCCAATGATTTCGACGAAATATATTTTTGACTAAATATTCCTTTACATACTCATTTAAACCTCAAAATAGTTTATTCCTACGACTTTTGCACTAAATACTGTTTTCCATCACAAAACAACAGTTTCTGTTTTAATTTTATGAGTTATCATAGGATATTTTCGATATTTTTAATTAAGTTGGTTTGGTTTAGTTTGGTTAATATGCATCAACTCCTTTTGAATTATTTGATGTCGAACTTTGATTGATTTGTAAATGTGTGATTTAATCATAACTATATTTCTAACGTATCATTGAGTTTTTATTTGCACTTTTTTCTTTGTCTATAATCATTTGCTGCACACATTTATATGATTTCCAAAATTTCAAACTATGACAAATAATTTTCATAAAGATGTATTTGATTCATGACCCTAACAGGTACTACCACTCAGGGTCAGGGACAACCTAAGATTTATAGTAATGTATTCCACACACAGTAAAGCTCCCAAACGGAAGTATCCCCCACTGGATGCAGTGCAGTATCATACTCTAGATACTTTGGTCGAGTTGTAACTATACAACGAATACTGCATAACCAAAAATTGATAAATCTTGGGAATACACCACTAGCAAAAGAATTCATATCATCTTTGTGATTGTCTGTTTTGATTTATTTGCAATTTATGTGCCGATGCATCATTCAAACAAGCCAGTTGCTTGCTGTAGTTTGTCGATGTTCCGGCAATTTCTCCTTGAATCTCTCGAAGCAAAATAATAATATTTTCTTCCATCGATTTACTTGGAAAACTCGCCTGGACCTGGCTATGTTTCTCGTCATTCAATTTTTTCATCGTAAATGACTACATTATCCAAAAATGAATTATTGTACCAAGAATGAAGAGAAAGATAAACATTCATGAAAAGTCCATATTCTAAACTTCATAATATTTGCTTAGGCTTGTAAACCACGTACTATATTTAACTGGTAGCACAAGCACTAGAGCTGAGTAACTTCAATAACACTGTTAAGGCTTCCCTAAGTTTAAATTGTAATATCATGAATAAGGATAATTGAGATATTAAGCTTTTTTTGTTTGGTGTGTGCCGTGAATCAAATGATTACTAATGGATTGTGTTAGACAGTCGCTGGGGCATATAATATACAAGAGATAGGTTCTACTTGCCGAAAACCCTTTTTTAGGTTCGAGATAAAATCTAGACTAAAGAGGAAAATGATTGTGGAAGAAAATGCCGTAATTTTTTTATTCTACAAGTAAAATAGCAATGCGAAAACAATGTATAGAAAAGATATCATTTTTTCTATGTGCAGCTTGGGGGACCTTTCGATTCATGATAGTTTACTGAGAATATTCTTTTAAAGTCAATAAACAGAGAAATATTATTTGTGCGAATTAAAAGTATTTCGATTTTACGGGAAAATTTCAGGTCATCTTCTCAAGATGGTTTCAAGATTCTTGATGGGTATACGTTCAGGTGAATCAAACTGAAGTCTGCCAAATACATATTTTCGAAAAAAAACAAAAAACAAATAAAGCTTTTCTAACTTTAGCATGGCTCCAAACAAGTCATGCCTGATCCGTTTCTTCATGAAAAATATTTACTATTGTGCACAGATAATGCTGCACACACAATTCACATTTAAATAATTATTTTTCAGTACCATTTGTATTAAACGCAATAAGCATATTTGAATTTAGATAAGATTTTATTTCGAAGAAAATATTGTTTACGTGAATTTGTGGAAAGAAAAAATGTCATTAACTAAACAGAGCTATTTGCTCTTGTTTTTAATTTACTATGATCTGATAAACTGTATTTCTTCACCGAGTAAAATTATTTTATAATTTGCAAAGACTTTAATAAGTAAATATTTATAACTATATAGATATTAATCCAACCTTACCTAAATGCCGCCTAAAGCCATATATGAAGGAATTTGTGTCAAAACTCTCGCTATTTGTTGGGCTAGTTTCTATATGAAGAGAGCTTGTTTCCTTTGAAAAGGATTTTTTATTTTGGCAAACATTCCCAGTAACATCAGTAAAACATTTCTACTCACTAACCCACACTACACAAGCAAGTATCTATCTATCTATCGTCACGTGGTCTACTACTGAGAGAAGAGAAATAAGGAATTTCGACTACCCTCCGTGTTTGAATTAGCAGGCTGCCAAAGATTGACCGTTAAAAGATAAATAAAGAATGTAGGTCAACTTCGGCCGGCCATTGAAGGAAGAAAAAAATATAGGTCAAGCTATCTGTACTCTGTAACCTCACTCGGGTGAAAAGAGATAGTAGTCCTAAATAATCGCCTGACAGGGGAAGGAAGAAGATAGAAGCGAAATGATTGGCCAGAACCCTTAAACGGAAGTGGCACCTTCTTTCCGTCAGCGGAAATAGAGTAAAAGAAAATCTGTTTTTGAAAAGAGATGTCGTCGGGAACAGATAGGGCGAATCTCGCGCCAAACTCCGGGCGAAGCACCAGCACCGGGATTTACGGGACAGTAGTTGGAGTGTTAAGATATATGGAAACTAACGCCGAAATCACCAGGGGAAGACGGGAAGTATCTTGGACAAGCAGAACCCATACCTTCAAGCCAGAGCTATATAATATAAAGTCTGTCAGCTCGTAAAAGAGAAAATACTCTCCGAAGGAACCCGTCAAAAGATAAGTAAACATTAAGACTGTTTCTCCCTACACCCAAAAATTATACTCTCTCTCTCTCTCTCTCTCTCTCTCTCTCTCTCTCTCAATTTAAAGAAAGACGAAAGAAAAGAAGAAAGGAAAGAAAGACATTTATAGTTATGATAATATAGCCGACACGTTGAATATGTGTGTCCGCGTGTATATTAAAAAGATTGTTATATTTTAATGTCCCCCACGTGCTGAAGTTTGTTCTTTATGTCGTTTGCTGTCAAGTTGCTTATTTCATATTTCTTTTTCAGCTTCTTTCGCCTTATGTTATTCTCGCCTAAATTGTCCTATCCTTTCCTTTAAAAATATTATACGGGAAACCGGAGTTGTCGACTACTATCGTTAATATTATTATATCAAAACCTAGAGGGCCATACCTTCCTTAATCTAGGGGAGGGAAGAGCTAGTGGCCTGGTGGGTGTGCATGTAATGTGAAATTTGGAAACCCCTTGCCAGCGTCGGTCAGTCTAGCTCCAAATTAACCCCCACATAATATGCCAGTTCTTATATGCCCGAGAAAGGACTCTGAACAAGGACTTACTCTACGAGGGATCAAGTGCCAGACCGCCCCGTCTTCACACGTGCGAAAAATAAATTCCTGTCTTGGGATTTTAAATATTTTGCCGTCACACTATCTATCTATCCAAGTATGCGTATCTAAAGCTCTACACAAAACTACGTGTGTTAGTTTCACGCTTATATATAAACAGTCTAAAGTTCCCTACTTCGTCCCTTTAAATTATCCTTGGATATTTTTAGGGTAAAGTTCAGATGCTATTGTTTTGAATTTAGATTAATTTTGACGAAAAATTCTTTTTCTCGTGACAATTCTAAATTCATATTTTCACTTCTTAATGACATTGAAACACAGAATCATGAGTTAGTCTTATTTCTTATTATATTTCAATATTGTGATATCTATTCATCACCCTTCTTACATTAGTACAACTTTCCAGAACCGAGCACTATTCTCATTTCACTGGTTTTATGCTAAATGCTGGAATTTTTAAGTTAATATATATATATATATATATATATATATATATATATATATATATATATATATACATGTGTGCATATTTATGCGTGTAGTTTATTTAAGATTCACATTTTTCTGTAGAAAAAAAGACAATTTATAATTGATCAAAAACCTAAATGTTGGTTCCCCATTCAAATATAAGTTTTTAATAAATGTATATAAGTACTGAGGTCTATACAAACTCTACAACTCCAGTTAATGCTGCCATCAAAATGATTGAAAAATAGTTTTTTCTTTATTGTTGAAAATGTGAAATTTTGATCGAAAAGAAATATCCGGGCATTTGTTTCCTATTTTTTTTTATTTTGTTTTGTTTTTTTTTCATTTTTTTCAAGACTCCGCAAGTGACTCATTTCAAAATCAAAAGCCAACTATCATTATAGCCATGGACAATTCAAGATTAACAATACATCTACAATAAATTACTTCCAACTTCGTTTAACAATGATAATAACAGTTATCATTAAATCATTTAAAAAGTTTAGTTGTTTTATACGAAAATTTGATCAATCTGTCACACAAGCCTTAGGTTATTTACAGTAACTGCTGTTACTAAGTCATTAAATTCTGAACAGTTACATCACTATTTCATTTCGGTGATCAAACTGGAACTAATTCTTTCAGTATGACTCTAATGTAAAAAAATTAGTTCGTCACAAAATTGTAAATTACAATTTACTAAATTCCAATACCTTTGTCAAAATAGAAATTCTCGTAATCGCCGTCAATTGGCAAGGGATTAATGGAAATTAAATGAACCAGCAAGTACTAAGCTAGTTAATAAGCGAAGGAAAATGATAAGTTTCGATAAGGAACATTTTTATGACTGAACTCATATTTAAAAGATTTCCTTTTGATTTTGGAGAACTTCTGCCTCTCATTTATTACTTGGTTGTTTATCCACGTCCCGTTATTCTTTCACCAGTAGAAGGCGATTACTAGGTTTTCAATGCCGGCGTAAATTGTTGGAGATAGATTGTCTATTTCTATGACTTGGTTGCTATGAATTGTTGGCAAAGAATAAGCCAAAACCCCGTCATTTTAATGCATCAAGCCCCTAAGGCTGAAATTCAAAAACTGGATTTAAAAATGAAACATCTATAATTATAGATTTTATCGGAAACTATTAATATTTTGGATCAAGAAATGACAAGATATATCGCCAAAAGCATAAAAATATATAAGCTGGGATAATTCTTGTATCTATCGATATTGTAGATATTTAGTCGTAAAGAAACATGAAAATAGATAAGAAAAAAAAATGATGTCTGAAACCCTGAAGCAAAATAGCATTAATGGGGAATTTTTGACTGAAAACATAATATATATATATATATATATATATATATATAAGTGTGTGTGTGTGTGTGTGTGTGTGTGTGTGTTGGGCGTATGTGTGTTTGTACAGAATGTTCAGAAATTTTCTGAATTATATATTTTTTGTATAGATTCTCAAGATATATTATTAACTAACTACAAAACATAGATAGATAGATAGATAGATAGATAGATAGATAAAGAAGCACGTGTGAGGTAACAAACGAGATTGTATTTTCTTTTCCACAAATGTTTTGGGGAAAAGCATTATTTTTTCTTTTCTATTTTTCTAGTTATGCGTAAATATTAGGGCGAACTGTGTTCTTTAACTTTCGTGAAACCAGTCTAGAAGGAAAACTCTGAATTCAGAACCAGTTGAATTTAAAAGTGTTGTTTTGAGAGAATCTGTAGCAATTAGTGCACAATTATTCTGTCATCAACTTACTCTAAAAGTGCCAAGTACGGCTAGTTGCACAAAATTTCACCTAATTGTGAAGGCTTGTATAAAAAAAAATCATCAATGTAGATAGTTCAGCGGTTCACATCTTTAACTGAACAGTTAGGCCCTCATAAGTAGAGGTCAATGCGAGAGTCCATATCACACACACACACATACATACATACACACACACACACACACACACACACACACCAATATATGCATATATAATTCTTGAGAATAGGAAGATAAATGGCGCTGAGTAGCGTAATGTACATTGGTGAAAATTGGAAACTCAAGCAAAGTTCAAATTTTTGTTAGATTAGTTTGCAATTACTTCCTTGATAAAGGTATGAATTCATGTCTACTTCAATCTTTGTTTAGATTTGGTGATGAATCACCAGTCTAGGAGAAAAAACAACTGAATTCAAACTGTAATGAAAACAAAAGGAATTCTGTTCATAATCCCCCAAACAATCATAGTAACACATAATTTACTGATAGCGGAAGTTATGGAGAGCTATGAATACCTATATCCTGAAACATAAATTGATTTTTTAAAATTCACCTGCTGGAACTGCAACTAAAAATGAACAATACTATTAAGTAAAAGCGACTCACACTTTTTCAAAGACAAAGGAACTTATTTTTTATGATTCTTTTTGTTTACAGTCTAAATATTTTAGAAATACTTGCTATTCGGAAATAAACAATGTTCTCCAAACAATATAAAAATGATAGAAATTTCGTATAACGTTGTTTTAAGCAACCACCATTTAACAAACAAGTTTCCTTTGTTCTTTAATTTATTCTTACGAATTTCTTTTGATTTGAAGGATGTTAAGCATCTCTGAATCTCTTATATAGTTTTCTATGTGAATTTATGTGTTATCTTCGCAGAATAGACTTGTGTGTTAGATAGGAATACTTGAAACCATTTAACTGTGTGCAAAGAAATGAGCTCTGGTTTGTTTAAAATGTTTCCTAAAAATATTCATTAACGTATATATATTTTATTCGTATATATATATATATATATATATATATATATATATATATATATATCCAAGATTAGGCATCAAAAAAACCTGCAAGGACTAATATGCTATAAAATCCAAGCAAGCAAGCAACGAGATTGTTTCACTTCGGGCTAAAATGTGGCTTTTTCTGCACCAGCCTTCAATATTACTAACAAATCACAGACAGTCCAGCGATTCTCGGCTTCGACTCAGCCATTGAGCCCTCATCTATCATGTTCGACCGGAAAGTCTTCACACACACACACACACATATCTATGAGGTATTCCAGACATAATTCTACAAGCATTTACAAATACAACCAGTTTTTTTTTCTGTACGAATAAATATTGAATACAGTAGCATAATATTGAAAAGTATCATAGTATTGCTGGTATTTTACCAGCACTACTATGCTTCTTTTTCACGAAATGGCGATTGAGATTCATTCGTTTGTCTTATTGGAGCATGAGTGCATAAATACCCTCATAAAAAAGTGGTATTAAGTCAAAGGTTCTTCTGTCATTTGCTCTGGGATCCATCAAAATGATATCCGAACTTCTTGTGGACGATGTCGTGGATTAGTGACTCCGAAAGATCAAGTTCCACAAAAATTGCAGAAATTTTCCTCGTTTATCAGAGTAAAGATAAACTTTAATACACTCAGCTTTGTTTTCTGTTGCAATAAATGCAGTGCAAATTTTATGATATTGCTGTGGAACCTGATCCTCAATAAAATAATCCATGCAAAGTTGGCATATCGGAAAGTGTCATCTGATGGGTTCTCAAAGCGATTGACTGATAATAGATTAACTTGAAGCCACGTTTTTCGAAGAGTGTATTTATTCATTTGTGCACCGATGAGACAAGTGCATTATTATTGATAGGAACATGTAAAAGTAACCTAGTAGTCCTGGTATTATATGTATACTGTTTTTATTTGTATAATTATAAACATGTTGGATTAGTACTTTTTTAACATTCCTCGTTCACATACACACACACACAACATATATATATATATATATATATGTGTGTGTGTGTGTGTGTGTGTGTGTGTGTGTGTGTGTGCAATGCAAATTTTTTTGAATTACTACTGCACAGGAAAAATTCCAAAGAGACTTTGTTTCAATTATTCCTTCATTGATTTACTCATTTCCATAGATGAGATTATAATTTATATTACTCTAAGATAACAGTCTTGAAATTCAACCCTTGATGGATTTCTGTCTTTTGAATATGAAAAAATGAAAACATTCTAAATCTCTTATTACATTAAGTAATTTCATCTTAAAACTTGTATCCGCTTAACTGCGTCCCCCAAATAAAGAGAGACAAATACATACGTTCACGTACCAATTTTGATGCTGATCTTTTGCTCAATGCTGTTTCCGCTAAAATTTTACATGTATTTGACTTTTCAAACAAAATTCAGGAATAGAAGCCAATTTTGTGTTAGGTGGAGCAACTGTCGTCTTCTTAAAATAAATAAATTTCAAGGAGGAATCAGTTAATGTAGAGACAAGTATGCAATTCAATTGTCATGAAGAGTCTTTGTAAATATCCTATTGCAATTCTTTGTAAAGATAAATTAAAAGAGGTTTATTTCAATCTTTTACAGGGAAAGTGTATTATTCTCGCACATTCAAGTTGATATTTGTAGGCCGTGACAGACAAAACATATGGAGAGATTGGAACAGCTCCTAAACTTAGCAACAGCTTGCAACGAACAGGTAAGAAACAATATTTGGCTTTTACACCAGAAATTCCCATATAACTGCTGGTCTTTTTCTTCGTCCTCTGCAGGACACAAACCTTCCGCAAAGTCCTGAATGATCCGGTCCGTAGTCGCCACGCACAGGAAGAGGAGGGAAGGATGACTCCGACGTTGCCCACTTTCGTACGAACAGGCTTGCTGCATGCATCCACCTTCTGTCGAAAGATCTGTGATCCAAGCGTTTTCTATCACATCTGATTTTGAGCCTAAGCTGACGCCTAAAAATCAAAATCAGATCACGATGAGAAAAATTTGCATCGTCCTACAATCCCTTCTTTCGCGTCGTCCAAATCACCATTCTAGCTACAGCTAGGATCGCGAGAAACACCACACGCTTCTCATCTTAAAACTGAGGTAAAATTTTGTCTACGATGTAGCCAACGTCGAACAGCACGAGCTGCTTGGGTTCGATGCGGGCCGTCAACGTTCTGACATGATTTCGAAACGGACGAACTCGCTCACAGTAGTAGAAAGCGTGTTCAGCCGTTTCATCAAAACCACTGCCGCAGCAAGTACAATCGGATTTGTCTGCCAACCCTCTTTGTAATTCAGTCCGAAAAGAGGCAACGAAAAGAGCGAGAACTCAGAATTCTTCAAGAAGCACGAATCGGGCACCCAATTCCAATGCAAGCAAACTTCTTCCATTGACCAGCCGATCCTATCAACGTGAGGGTCCAAAGCGAAGCCCACCATTAATTCTCGATACAACTCCTTCGAGACTGAGAAAGGTCACTGGACCCAGGAAGATTGCGACGAACCTTACGACATTCTCGGACAAACGGTGCTTCGCCCCTCAGCCTACGTCGGCCTTCAGCCTTGTGACCTGACTTAAGGTGAGGAAAGGAATCCCTCGCCTTTCGCTTCCACACCACTTCCGTCGACAAGGATCGGCCCTAGTAAGCCTGTCTTTCAGCTAACCAATGGTTCTCCAGATGAGGCATACCTAGACCCCACCCCGTTACTCGGACATTGACGACAAACCTGTCAACGGGCTTTCGGCTTTCGGCCTCTACAAAGTAATTTGGAGAGGGATCGTTGAAGCGCCAGCCGATGATTCTTTGGCAGAGGATGTACATAAAAGCGGTAAAGGATCAAAGGGAAAATGTACACAGTACACACCTTCACTTTACCCTTTAAGGACAACCACTTGCGAAGCCAGGGAACTACCTTGGTCTGTACTTCCGACCAATTTCGCTCCAGTTGGAGGACGGACCCGAACCACACCCCGAGGATGCGGATGGGTCTGTCACTCCTGCGAAAAGGCCCTGGCAGGGGAAGGATACCCCTCCAGTTACCTAGCCGCAAACATTCGCTCTTATCAAAGTTGATCTTGGCCCCTACTATCTGCTCTTACCTTGCAACCGCCTTCTTAATAGTTTTTATGTTTAACGGCGGAACACAAAAAAAGCGATATCATCGGCGTACGTGGATACTTTTGCCGAAAGAGGACCAGCAAAAGGAATGCGACGCAGGGCCGAACTTGCCTTTTCATCCTTAAGCCTCTGGAGCAGGGGCTCCAAAGCGTGGACATAGGGAAGAGACAGGGAGCAACCCTGTCGGACCGAACGCTCGAACGCGAACGCCTCCGAGGGCTTCCCGTTCACCTACACCACTGCCTACAGATTGTGGCACTTCATGCTAATCCATTTGCGGAACTCCAGTTGGAATCCGGCGGTCTCCAAAACAGTCATCAAGAACCTATGTTCAACCCTATTGAAGGCCTTGGAATGATCTAAATTGATCAGCATGGCTTTGGTGCCGTCTTCTAACCCCTCTAGGATCTCGTGCACCAAGTGCAAGTCGTCTTAGATTGATCCTCCCTTCACAGCGTAGTTCTGCTCAGATTTGATCAATCGCTAATGACAAGCTGCATTCGATTCGCTAAAACCAGGGCCAAAACCAGGAGGTCAGGACAGCGAACAACGTGATCACAGAAGTGTGTATCTCACGATTCGAGCTGAGCATGCTCCCGTCTGGTTAACCTTCGTACTCCTTACTCACCTGCGAACGCGTTACATTTCCCAGCTTCGTTGGGAACTCTTTTTAGCCTAGATCTAACTATGTATCCCTTGTTCCGCTCTCCAGCCTCACGCTCAAGGTCCCGTCTTGCTAAATCTACGACTAGGGAATCCTCCCTTCCACTGCCCTAGATAGCTTATTTTCTAAAGATTTGGTCATCTTGGTCCTATCTAAGTAGACCGAATTTGGTGGTGAAATCTCTAATCCTATGTTTGAGAGATCCCCACCACTTATCCTCGATAACCGCCTCCACTAATGCCCGCTGAACTAGGGATTCCAGCCGGTTCCGGAAATCCCATATCTCCAGTAAGGACTTATTGAACTTCCAGTAGCCGGCTAGACTAGGCCTCTCAGCTAACCGCAGACTGACCCTAACAAGCCTATGGTGGAACTCTTAACAAAATCAGTGTTTACTCTTCTAACACTGTCCAGATAGGATCTTGCACAGACAGAGGGCGAACGATCAAGTAACGCCTCATCTTTCTCCCTGGGTGATCCTGACGAAACCTGGTGAGCCATAAAGTCGATCAGGCTGCTTTCACACCTTTCCGACCATTTAGCTTCCCTCCCGCCCTTTCTATCTTGGGATCAAGGTTCGCATTCCAGTTACCCACTAAAACTATCTGTTTTGGATTGTCGATGAACGGCGCCACCTACCGAAAAAAGGAAATCCTCTCTGCAGCGATTGGACGCATAAACCGCGGCAACCCAGAACTCGAAACTTTTAACAGCAACATCGCCCACAACCAGCCAGCCCCTGTCATCTGTAAAAACAAGATTTCATCAGCATTAAGGCTACGTCTGACAAATACCCCGACCTTGTTATTTAGAAGGCGTACTTTTTGTATCGCACGACTGAAAACAAGATGGACACCCAAATTCCAACATTAAACATATTTATTAGACCTAGATGAAGGTTTAAACGTTAAAAAAAGTGTTCTCCTTGAGAATGGTTCTCTAAGCGTTACAAAATAATCAGTATTAAGCCATGTTACTACAATATATAACTATGTGAATAATTTTCCAAACTTACTTGTAATGGCTCTGCAACATAACTTTATAATCATTGCACCACACGAAGCACTTAATACGATGGAAAAATATTACATGTCCAACACAAGGAACTACTGATAAAGTAATTAACTATGTTTAATTAGATGTGAATATTTATATCAGTAAGACAAACAATTCGTTAATTTTTCTTTTGAAGTGTTCTAAATTCAAATACTATGCAATCAATTCCGTCTAACATCAGCATAAACTTCCTCTCATTCTTTCCTAACGAGAAGCATTTATAGATTAAAACACTCTTCCACGGATACAATAATTTGGTAGACTAAAGTTCACAAATCCATATGAAACCATCTGTAGAGGACAAATTCTTTCTCTCTCTCTCTCTCTCTCTCTCTCTCTCTCTCTCTCTATCTATCTATCTATACACACACACACACACACACACACATATATATATATACCTGTGAGTTTATATGCATACATTAATTAGCATATGTATTTACGTATTCATATAATGTGCACATTGAAGTCTGTGAATATGTACATATGTGTGTGTGTATGTCAGTAAAATGTATGTTTATGTCTATATACTTATGTGTATGTGTAGTGGCTGGGTATTTGTAAGTGTGTGTGCTGACATACAACCATAGAGGCAGTATTGTTCCTAAGTAAATACATCCTAATTTTTTTTTAAAGTTTATTTTCTAACCAAAGATATCTGGACTTTTACCATATCTCGTGGAATAATATGACAGATATATAAAAGGTATTACTGATGAGTATTCTCTAAAGCATTGAAATTCTGTAACCAAAATAAAATTACAACATATTTGAAACCAAAAATAAAATTCCATATTTATATATATATATATATATATAGATTGATTGATTGATTGATTGAACATTATAGACATTTTTTGTCTACATAATTTTGTTAATCCTTTCGAGTTACCATATCGATCTTATGATATTCGGCGGGAATTGGTTGATAAACCTTCCATAATTAGCTATTTCCCAAGTACTTTGGAAGGTTTATCAACCAATTCCCGCCGAATATCATAAGATCGATACGACAACTCGAAAGCATTAACAAAAAATATATAGAGACGAAAATGTCTGTTATATTCAATCAAATATGTATCAATGAAGAATATATATATATATATATATATATATATATATATATATATATATATATATATATATATATATATATATATATATAATAAAATTATAGTATGGACTTATTTTTGTACAATAACTTACATAAAAAAATACAAATAGTTATCACTGAAATGCTGAATGCTGATGATGTAAAAATCCTAAAGATGTAAAAGAATAAAATACCCTTGAACGGAAACACTTTATATCTAATTAATTAGGTATCTACACCTCACTAATATGTAATAAAATTATGCAGGATTACAATAAGATAGGGATTTAAGGGCACAATTATTTTCAATTAAAAGTTTATCTTGCTCAAGAAAATACCCTATGAATACCTTCTCTTTAAGTCTAAACAAGAATTTTTTAGTCTTTCTTTAAGATCATCAACTCTTTTTAGAGTTCTTCATTTCACCTTTGGAAAACTACAATTTTCATCTTTCTTTTCTCGTACACATAATGAAAAATACAATTCTGTATACTCATCTAGGAAAGGACGTTTTGAGATTGTAGTGTATTTACTCGATGGCTCCAATGTATATGCTTATGTTTTGTCATTATTTCTACGCTTTTAAACTGTTATCTCTCAAGCACTTTCTAGCTAAATAGCTTTTTTCATATCTATACAATAACAGATTGGTACTCGTTTGGGTACTAAAGGCCTGGTTACTTTAGTATCGTGATTTTTTTTATTAGGTTCAATATAGTGTCTGTACAGCTCTAGCTCATTTTGACTGTTTTTATATTGAATGTTTCGTCTAATTTACTCTTTGCATTTTTATAAATTTTATAAAGTTTCTTCCTATTTTAGTTTTCACAGCTCTATCCTATGGTTGATTAATCCATATAAGCTTAAGCGTTCGGCTATTTTTTCTTCTGTTGTCATTCTAGAAATTTGGTATAATAAGGTAGCAGCTGTTTTTCAGAGCCTCTTCATTCCTTTTTTTAAAATTTGATTGAACATACTTCTATTGCCAGAATTTGGAGACAATCTACCATACACAGATCTGGCTATCTGTTTGAAAGAGGTAGGACGCCATATTGATATAAATTGGGACGTTATTTTATGTTCTATCCGAGTGATAGTTGTTATTTACAAGGCAAAAAGAGACGTTTTGATCTCAATCTGGAATCAATGTTCTTTAAAGAATTTTATTGCTAATTTTGCTGCTGTTGTTGTAGTCAACTTGTCTACTGTTACTTCTTTACCGATCGTCTCTGTAATTCTGCAAATCCCTCTTAACAACTAATTCTTTTAATTTTGTCTGTATTTAGTCTCCAATTTGTCATTTCCACCTTTTATGATTCCTCATTTCTTATTCAAAATTTCCGCGTGTTCCATTTTAATTCATACTGCTTCTATGTGGAATAATATGGATTTACAAGTGTTATCTTCCATTTCTTTTCTAATAATTCCAAATTGGCTTTTTTTCTGGGATTTAATTAGCTGCATTGAGGATTGTTCTGTAAATTTTGTTTGTGGTCTTTAAGTTTGATGAAGGCTGGCATTTTAAGCAGAACTTCAGACACTATTTTCCTTATTAATGTCGAGTGGTTATATTTTTCACTTCTGTATTTATCTTTTTTCCAATGTATTTTTGGGCATTTTGTAGAATTTTGAGATCTCCCAATCCAGTAAATTAATATATAACTTCGGTAACATCCTCTTTACTTCTCGATGCGTTTGCTGGTCGTTTTGCGTTTTTCGACAGGAAATTGTTGTTTTCATGCCAAATTTCAAACATGTCTTTTTTTAAAGGTGATCAATTCTCCTTGATATGGCGAACATTTTCGGGGTATTGAATTTCTAGTTTTTGCCCGAATTTCGCACCCCCTAGTTGAAAGAAAAGGTTTCTATTTAATTCTTTTAAGGTTTTCGACGTTTTCGACTTATGTTGGTTTGGTTTATGCTTTTAATGGTATATCAACTTCTGGTCGGTTATTTAATG
>OY757912.1:58434307-58501807 GCA_963585895.1 Sepioteuthis lessoniana
TTCGCTAATTTTTAACTCATGTCATGTGTATATTATTTTTATCTATTTATTTATTTTATTTTTTGCTTTGAAACGAAACTGTGGCCATCAATTTCATATGTCAGCCTCATTAGTCGAACAAGGAAATGTGGTTTTGTTGATTTGGGGCAGAAAAAAACTGTCTTTATGAATATCAAGTATAGGAGACAGAGTTAATAACAAATCTCTAATGAGACTTGAATTCAGGAAGCTAATAAAACTTTCATTTTTATTATTATTATTCGTTGTCTTAGGAAAACTTTCTATTTTGACTGTGAAAAGATGTCTGGTTGTAAATTTGAACGGTCTAAAGGTGTGAAAAGGATGACAAGAGATCATTCCATGATATATATATATATATATATATATATATATATATATATATATATATATATATATATGAAAAAAGTGTATTTAGCCAGCATTTTTTCATTTAAACAGGTTGGATTAAATAAAATCGACTCCTCGTTGCTTTGGAATTTTTCTTTTTCTTTCAAGAGTCTTTATATATATATATATATATATATATATATATATATATATATATATATATATATATATATATCAGTATGTGTGAAGAGTATTTCATAAACAACCCAACATGACAGCAGACATTACACTCACGTAAATTTAATGCAAGAATTTTTGTCACACTGTACTCAGAGAAAACAATATCCAGCAATCGAAATGATTGTATCATGAGCTAGCCTCATTTGAGCATCTATATGTCGTGCAACGTATTTCCCGGATAAGCCATACAAATGTACGAGATATGAATTTAATATGGAATTTCAGTCTATACTTTCAAAACAGTCTCAATAACCCCATTATGAGGTCGATCTTTTCTTGGTGCCCCATATTTTATGGCCCTGTTTCAAACTAATCAAAGATCTGTTGGTGACTATACTCGTCAACATGCCGACAATATTTCGCCTGATATATAAATTTGGTGAGATCGAAAGTATAAAAGAAAAGGGGCCATCTTTGTTTACCTCAAAAGTTTTCGATCGTGTTCCTGAGCATTTACGTGAGTGTAATGTCCCTCTCTAAGAAAATCTTTTCGAAAGATTCCTTCATAGATTAACCTGTCTACAACTTGTGTTTTCGGTAGTGCAATTAAGTTAAAGTAGTTTGAAGTTTTCAAGAAGACAGTTCCATCATTTTTAAACATAGATACGCACGCATTCTCCCCCCTCTCCCTCTCCCTCCCTCTCTCTCTCTCTCTCTCTCTCTCTCTCTCTTTGTATATATATATATATATATATATACTTAATTAAGTAATCAATTTTTACATAACCTATTTGCAAATAAAAATATATTACACAAACTGGTATCCGCGAAAAAATTCTAGAAAAACAGAAAAATCTGAAAGTATATGTACCACTTGAAAATAATCAACCAATAACGTATAGCCTGCCAAAAGAAAAAAAGAATAGGAACACTATTAAATTAAATTATATCACTATGCCTAATGTAGCAAGTTTGATTAATAAAAACAACATAAAAAAACATAGGAATAACCAACGTACTGAACCCCCTAAATGCAATTTTACGGATAGAACTAATTGCTCCTTCAAAAGGAAGTGCCAATTTGAGTGTATTGTGTATAAGGTAGAAGTATATGGTCGTGGATCTAATGATAGTGACCTTAACAAAAAAAAGGTATTCGTTGGTTCCATGCAGGTCCTCTTAAAAAAAAAATATCACAATCATAGAATTAGTTTCGCACACGAGTTATATTGACATAGAACTAGTTTATCTAATTACGAGTTTAAAATTAACAAAAATCTCGGCACAGATCCCATATTAAAATGAGAGATATTTTAAAAAATGCCAAAAGTATAAAGTGGGAGATAAATATTGCAATTTATGTATGGAGGAGAAACTTGCCATAACTTCCTACAATAGTTCCAACGAATTACTAAATCAAAGGTCAGAAATACTTAATGTTTGTAGGCACCAAAAAATACTTTCTTGGTTGATAGTCACGATTTATTTTATCTTATTCATTACTTTTTATTTTAATATATATCATATTTACCAACCCCTCCGCTCGGGCAGGATATGACACAAGGTCAATTTTTAAGCGGAGTTTAGCAGGTTTGAATTCAGAGTTTTCCTTCTTCTAGACTAGTTGCCTCACCAAGGCTAAAGAACCTAGTCCGCCCTACTATTTACCCATAGCTGGAGGGAGAATTTTTGGTTTCAAACAAATCATGTAAGATGACCACGCAAAACAACGAGAACAAATCAGCTAAAATGTTGCGTTTATACAATCAAGTATAAATCTACTCCTGAGAATGATACAGACTCATAAAATAATATATATATATATATATATATATATATATATATATATATATATATATATATATATATATATATATAGTTAGTTAGTTAGTTAGTTAGTTAGTTAATTCTTTTTATGCTAATTTCATCCTTCTTAGTGTTTTAGTTTGGCCCGACCCTCCTTTAGTCGGAAATGTCCAGGTGATCCGTTTAGGTGAAACCAAGGTAGATTTTTTCTGACTCTGCAAGAATTCATATATATATATATATATACACAAAGTATATGATCAGTGCATTGTCGAAATTTTAGATTATTAATTTCGCGCATGCATTTTATTTGTTTCAGGTTTTGTCAACTGTGTGGCAAACGAGACTCGCTTGGGAATTGTATGTGAAGAAAGCAGCACTATGACGCAATTTTCTCCTTCAGAAATTTAGAAACGGCATGTTTTATTGATTGGAATTCACTACGGAAGCTCCAAGACGATAATTAACCAAACGCACAGTTCACATGATGGGGTTTGAGGTAGTCACTACTGACGGTGACGTTATGCCTCCATTCATCTTTCAACATGGCATCGGTGGCCTACATTAAGTGCTGGGGTAGTTAGTACTGCCTGGATCGAGAGGGTGGCTGTGCTGGAAGAGCCTACGTCTAGAAACAAGACTATGTGCCTGGCCACACAAGCCGGAGAATCCGGTGTTTGGTGTTAGGGAAATTTTGTCACCACATCACCCCGAATATGTGTCCGATTAACTCCCAGGATTGCAATCCCCTTCATTATTTCGAGTGGGGCATACAGCACCAAAGATGGACCGAACGTACGAATAACAGCAGCCTTGCTGGAGATTCCAAAATCGTCTGAAGGCCTTGATTGAAGCCAATGGCCAGTTCTTTGAATGAATTTAATCTAGAGTATTTCAAGATATTTTCATGTAATTTTGGTAAATGTTAAATATTAGTCTTATTTTCGTTTTTACTTAATTTTGACAACAATTTACCCATCGCACTCTGTATCCATATAGTCTAACAGAATAATCTTTTGGGCTTGCAACATAAATAAAAAAGATAATATAGATCTTATACAAAATTTAATTTTACAATAAAAACTACATTATTCACCGTCTTGTTTGCAGTTGTCATCACTTCTTTTTTGTTTTAAAGATTATAGTCAAAATTTTTGCTCCCTTAGTCTAAGTTTCTGTCACAGTTTTAGTTTGTCAGCCGCTAACGTTTAAAGACGTTAACCTTCAGGAATCCTTCGAGAAATAATTTCAAGGCATACCTGAAGTTTTCGAGATGGCCACCGGATGTTATCTTGATCACGGTTTTTTTAAATGTTTCAATCCCAGACTTATGGTTTTCACCATTGTTGCTGCTCAACAAATACCCGACCCACTTACCCCAAATAGTATCTGCACAACAGCAATTTTATATTCAAGGAATCAGCAGGAGCCTTTATATGTATGCGTGTGCGTGCGTATTAGTTTGCTTACGCTCGTGTCTGTGTTTGTATGTGTGTGTTTTACGCCATGATCTTTATCTGTACTGATCTTTACTCATACAGCGCCTACATTAATACGCATTATATATATATATATGTGTGTGTGTGTGTGTGTGTGTGTGTGTGTGTGTGTGTGTGTGTGTGTGTGTGTGTGTGTGTGTGTGAAATCTATGGAGTAGAGCAAACTAATACTTGTAGAAAAACATTTCTATTCAAGCTCACAAAACATTAAGGGAAATGCAAGCAAGGCTCGTCATTAAAAAGAAATTGAGGTGATGTTAGAAAGACACGAGGATGAATGAATTAAACGTTAGCGAACACTGACCATGAATGAATTCAAAATTCAAACTGAATACCACTGTTTTGAAATAGTAAACACCTAAATAAACGAATAAATAAACCAAGTGGGGGTGGATAATTCTAAACACACCCCTAGGCTTATATATATATATATATATATATATATATATATACACAATTTTACGATAATTATTTAAATATATACAGAGATATACCATGGTTTTATGTAGGCGATATCTATATGCATTGACTAAGGCGTTTGATTCATTTCATATCTGGGAATTCTTTTTATTTAAAAAATGGTCATATATTCAACCAGTGTATTCACCATAAAAAGCAATTTTGGTTTCAACACCATTCAAAGAATTATCTGAAGACAGACTTTGATTCTCCCCTTAATAACTTTTACCTCAATTTTCAGCTTGATTCATTTGCTTCGCTTTTTGGTTGTTTTTAGCAAGAAGACAATGTTCATTTTTTCCAAAGAGTACATCACTGATGAGCTCGTCCCTGCTTCTTCAGCAGTGTCCTGCATGTCTGGTTCGTCTAACTTGGATAGTTTTCGTGATAGGGGGCAGGTGGCCGTATAGTTGGTGTCTTGTCGGGTGTTGCCGCCAGGACTTGTCTTGAGTAATTGCCGTCTAGCTTCTTCTCCAGCCGTTTTGTTAGCGTCCATGTAGTGCATCCATACAGCAGTATCGATACGACAGCTGCCTGGAAGAAACTGCCTTTAATTTTATCGGTTAGGTCTGATTTCCATATGATCGATAGCCCATTGATGACTGTCCATGCCTTCGTTAACCGCGTGTCGAAGTCCTTTTCGGACAGGCTATCCAAGATTGCCTATCTTCCACTGAGTCTCTAATCTTATCTATCTGATTTTGTATGTATTCTGTCTGTTCCTTTATATATATCCCTGCTAATTGATATTGTGCTGTTTTTAGTTTTCGGGCATTTATGTTTGTTGGGTTTTTTCGATAGTTTTTGGAAGCTGTTTTCACGAGTGCACGTTTTTCTCTCACCGCTAACGTTTACCATGGGACTCTATATTTAGTTCTAGGTTTTGTTGGAATACATTTTGCTGCCGCCTCGAGGTGCGCATTGACAAAATTCTCATATTCGTCATTTGGGGTACGTTTTTCCGTCTTCTCTTGTAGTGTCTCGAATATGTTTCTTAATTCTGTTACATATTTATCTCTTATATCTCTGTTGTTCAAAAGGGCCTAGTCATAGTGTTTGGTGGTCGCTGTTCGTGTGGCGTTTTTACGTAGGCTTAGTCGTATTTTTGCCGTGACTATTTGGTGATCGGAGGACACATCCTCGAAAGAGGAGTATGCCTCGCAATTGATTGCACTATTTTTCCATTTCTTGTTTATAAAGACGTAGTCTATCTGTGCTTTACTATTGTTCGCGTAAGTGTAGGTCCATAATTTGCCCTCCCTTTTTTGGTAGTTTGTATTGAGGCATGTTAATCTATTTTCTATCATGAAATCTGTTAGATGTTGCCCATTCCTATTTGACGTGTTGTGTAGGCTGTATTTGTTGTTTCCGTTTTTCCCTATTTGGGCATTCATGTCTTCCCCAATGACTTACAGGTTGTGTTTCGGAATGCTACGCACTAATTAGGATAGCTCATCGTAGAAGGCAACAAGTTTAGTTTCTTCACTAACATTAGCAGGAGATGATTGTTGCTCTGGGGTTGCCATTAAACGTAGCTGCCTAGGTTGTATTTTCTCAATGCTATTAAGTGTTTTTAATGCTCTAAAGAAAAAGTAAAAGATTTGATTCCCTTTTCAAACACATTAGGTGCTTTATATGGTATAATGGTTAGCGAGTTAGGCTAGCAAACAATTGTTAATGAATTTGATTCTCTCTGAGTGCCCTATATTTTCACCCATATACAAACTTTTTGTCTCACCGATGCATATTTCAAACATAAGAATTGGCGCCCTTTTTTTCTCTTTTTTGTGGTCGTCCTTTGAATTGTAATATTGATTTTGGTCCCAAAATTAATGTTGGCGCAGCCAATATAGGAAGATTTATAAAATAGAGAAAATGAAAACCAAATTTAAATACCCAAATATATTAATAAAAAATATTTGCTATACATTTCTGTAGTCGTTGTTTATCATCTAAACTATGTTGTTCTTGTTTTGTTTCTTTGTTTTTTTGTTTAGTTAGTTTTATTTGTGCAGCCTTATTCGTCTAAAAACGATCTGCTAGGAATGGTTGCTGTTGGTTAATCTCTTTATAACCTCTCTGACTAAAAGTGTCGATATGTTTCTAGGACAGCCACAAGACACAAGGAATGTGAAATGTCAGACGGTCTCCTCAGAAGAAAAGATGCAAGTTCAGATCTTGTCAGAGGTTTCTTCATTTCCGATTCACGATGCTTACTTTAAAGGTCGCAGAATATAATGACACGAGCGTTATGATGTAAAGAAACTACAAAGATTATTTTATAAAAAAAAACTAGTTTAGAATGAACTGCTGTGTGTAACTATGGTTGATTTTCTAATGCCATCCACTATGTGACTCTAGTCGAATTGCTACCGTCCACATAATTGAATATATATCGTAAGTAAGTTAGCGACCATAGTCGAGGGTGACCCGAAGGCTCCCTTTTCGATAGCTACTACACCAAGGTGTAGGGGAGGGCGCTACTCCATTCCCTGGATTGCTCCACTTTACCCTTGAACTGTACCTTATAATGCTGAGTGTTGAGCAAGGTGGTATCAAGTTCCATTTTTAAAGTCTTTGGTATGACTCGACCTGGGATTGAACCCAAGTCTCCCGGGACATTGGCGAACACTCTAACCGCTGGGCCAATGTACAAATACAATATATATAGTATAATACATAAAATTTAAGTAGTGATTTAAGTAGTATAAATTTCATTAGAAAAGCTATATTCGTATTAGTAATAAAACCTCAGAAACAAAGTAGCTGTCTCAAAAATGTTGCAATTGTCTTTCTACAACAGGTAATTAAATTATTTTAAAGTAAAAAAAAGTCTAAAGACACAGCTTGCAAAAAGATGTTAATGCAACATTTTAAATTTACCAGTGATTTTGTTGTATTACATGTTCTGCTCTTTCAATGTAAATCTTTAGTTCTTCAAACGTATTATGATTGTTTTTTTAACTAACTTTTGGAATCTTTAGTATTAAAGTTGTGATTATTTTCAAAATTATGTCTAACCAAACCATTACTTACGTTTCCTTTTTTAAAATCCCTTTTATGTTAATAGATTCGTTTTAAGGGCTTACGGGATGTTTCCCCAGCGTATTTTTATTCATTTTTATTATTCATTTATATATCTATCTATTTATTTATTCGCTTACCAAGCAGACAAATGAACAAGACCGAAAGTTCCTTCTCTAAGATCAACGAGATATACCTGTGACCTTAGCTGCTACACACAACACAAAAATAATGCTAATGTATGGCAGTCATTTCAACTGCTGAAGACCATTGAGTACATTACTGCTCCATGATTATTATTGCCTCTTGAAATTTAGTTGAGCCTAAATTTTTCCTTCTCACCCAGAGGATTAGGTCCTTGATGAAACACCTACTGACATTGGTATTTTACTTTAAGAACTTCCAAATACACATTAAACAAAGAAATGTGATGATTCCAATAGTCAAAAATCTTTTTGGAAGACCTTCATAGGAATTTCTCTTGAAGATGATTTGACAAAGTCTTTGTTTAAATATCAACAATAAGATTAAAAAAGAGTCCTTTTGTGACTCACTTTGATAACGACTTTCTGTGCGAGAACTCTTCTACATGAGCAGTGCTTTATAAATTTACTGGTTAACATTGGGCCAATTCAAACAAACCAATTCATCTAATATATGCTGATGCTAACCTACAACGGATTAAATACAAACTTGATATTGTTATTACAGGCTTTAGATTTGTCTAATGAAGATGAAGACACTAAAAAAACAAAAAATCAACTATCATATTGCAAGTATTGTTCTGATTTTGAGCCAAATAGAATTTAAACTTTCACTGCTGTGTGCGATTATAGTCGAATTATTTGCGTTGTAAAGTATATATACCCTTCTTTGTTATTATGTTTTCCGTTTGCCGGCTCATAATCACCACTATCTAAGGGAATATTACAGAGAACTTTCTCGTTACTTTGACACTAACCCTAACCCTAACCCTGCCAAATATTTTTGCCATATATTTTATTGATAAAATGTGGCACTGGCGGCAACTGTAAATTGAAAAATGTGGCAGCGAAAGGGTTAAGTAACAAGGTTAACTTAAAGAACCGGTATCTTTATCATATAAACTATTGCCCTTCTCCTTACTTGTTATCTGAGTGATTTTCACTTATTAACCATTTCTAAAGAAATTCCTTTTTCATAATATTCTACAAGTGACCGAACACATCTCTTTTCAACCTTTTAATCCTATTATTTTCTCTAGAACTGACATCAGTTCACTGTAGTCTTCGAAGCATTGACTCAAATTGAGTTAACATGTCTGACTTCTTCTCTAAGAACAATGAATCTATTTCTAGTGCTTCTTTTTCCTCTGACCAAAATCATTCCAAATTCTCTCGCTTATCAAGAACGTTCACCAACAATTGTTAATTGCTCTAAATTCCTTAAATCAACAAGCAATACAATGTTTGATTTGAAGTCTGAATTAGAAACGTTTGTTTGTGTGTAACACTGAACATTTGAACATTGTTACTATAAAGTGAAGTGTCAAAAAATTACAGACAGTAAGATACTGGTTTGCTTTACCCTACCCCACCACTTGTAGAAAAAGACTAATTCCAATGACGTATGTATGAGGCAATCGATGGTATTGTAGCTGAGTCAATATAGTTGGGACATGATTCAAAGTTGTTTGAACGGAGAACGATTGTTAAAGTCTAGAAATGGTGCAATTTATCTCTGATGTAGCAACTGCTCTAGGTTTATTTTCATGCAACAGTACAAAGCTTATGTGTGAATTACAGACAAAATGGTGTGACGTGTTCTGCTGGAATTCGTAAGACCCACTGCTAATAACGAAGTCCATTCACGTCCAACAAACACAACTTCTACGACTCCGGCACCATTTGTAGCTCCTCCAACATTTATTTAGGGGAAAGGAAAAGCTCCACAATGTTAGATTGTAGTCTTTTTTAGCTTGAGATTCAAGGTTTTACTTGCATAATGTTAGATATTATTTACCTCGGTGCCAGGTAAAAATCAAAACATCGATTGCTGATTTTAAAGCAGGGAGACCGTCATTGCTGGAAGATTGGTACTGCGCACTCTTTATTAATTTGATCTTGTCATTCTTATCTAATGGTTTTAACAACCAATAACAAAAACATTTAATGAGCTTTTAGAAGCATTTTTCTTTTTTTTAAAATACAGTTTTGAAGTAAACAGCAATGTGTCCCATTCTTTAATGTTCTGTTTTAATCGATTCTGATGAGATCTGTCTGAACTTGCGTCAACGGTTTTCCAACAAACAAAATAAAAATTTGACTTGAAAATGTTCAGGGCAAATCTGAATTATTTCTTCATAAGATACGAAATCTATTTAAAAATTACCCAGACATTTACTATTAACAGAAAATGGTCCTTTTCACTTTTTTAAACAGACTCCATTTTCTCTTTGGAGGTCGCGTTCTTCTTAATCTTGTCTATCATTTGAACTTTCTCTTTCAACGGCAATTTTATCTTTGAGAAAAGCCATAAGTCCAGAAAAATAATTATGGACTGAAGGAAAGTGGGGTTGATAGTCCTGAGTGAATTGATGTTTTGACAAAGAATCTTGCACGTAAAGACGCTACTTTATTGGCCAGTGTAAATGCTACGGTCTCGGAATCTCACGGAAAGGAATATCTTTTTACATATCCGCAACTTGGTTGAAAAGTTACATGAGAACTGTGCAACTTATTCTTGAAATGTTCAAAATGCAAGGTTACTTTCTGGCAAACGTCGTATTCAGAAGTTTGTTTACAGATAATGGGACTTTGAGTCAAACAATCTTTATAATAGAGATAGCTGCTGTTGTGTACAGAGAAAGAAAGACAACAAAATTGATGCATTAAAGTATAATCTGCTTTTTTTTCTTTTCCTTTTATTACCTGAAATGTACGAAATGGTGGAGTGGGAGTGAGAGTCGAAGACAACTGAAACGCACACATAGGGGCGATATATGAATCTTAAGTGAACCGCTTCATCTTCGTTCTGATTTCGCAAGGTACAGAGACACTTTGAGGCATTGAATCCTCATAGTTTATCCTCGCTTGCGTGTCTGGCATAATCTCAAGGCATTGAATCATCGAAACACTTCTCTACTTTCACGAGTTTGGTACAGCTCAGGTTTTTCTCTACCTCATAACTCTGTGAACTTTGGCCCAGGGTCAGCAACCACAGCGGCGTAACGTCTAGTAATTCTTCGGCTGCCTTCGTTCTCCAGTCGTTTCTGCCGGGGTCGAAATCTTGCCTGGTTTATATAATTTTCCGGACTCCCTCGGAATCTTCATTGTCACAACTCCCGCCTACGCGTTGTATGTGGACATGCCTCATGTCTAGCATGCCACCCATGCAACCTACGCGGCACTTCCGCTGAAAAAATACCTGCGTTCTGTTTATTTTATTAAACAGGTACATATCCCATTATGTCACCCACACAACTTATGCGGCATGTCAAAGGGATTTCTCAGGCAATAGTAAATTCTGCATCAGTCTTTCTTTAAGCAATTGAATCTGAGAAGAGTTCCTTTTTCTCTACTATCAGGAATTGGTAGAAAAAAGGCAAAAATGCCACTCACGAATTAGGAGTTGATTTAATTAATTTCTTACACAAAATTTCCTTAATCTTGAAATGTTTATTCAATCTCAATTGAGATATCATTCATAATGAAATTTATTATTCAATATATTTCGCCATTTTGTCTAAATGCCTTATACCGGGTGTTCTTATGATTATTCATTAATTTTTTAGTACCAGTTCCATAAAGATTGGTGCGTTCCTTTCTCTTTTATATATGATCGGCCATACCAGATTTCAAATTATCCCTACATATGTTACATATTTCTGGTGTTTCTCATGTCATTTTTATGTTTTTAATATTTCATCAGGAAATTAGTTAGACTTTCTTCGGATTAAAATGAAAATTTCTTTATTCCAATTTTTGCCATCACTTCTTTTGTTCCTAAGTACGATCCATTTTTTTTTTTGCCTTCGTCTAATACTTCATATTTCGGCTGTTTTACTTTTTATTGCTCGTTATCTTTTTCCTTGAGTACATATCTCAACAGATGTTTGTAGTTTTTTAATCTCTTTATTTGCTCTTTCTAGTCAGAAGCTTTTAGAACCCTGAGGTAATGTGAGTCAGCTATCAAAACTTTTCTTTTTAATTGAGATAAGTTTGAGGTGAATCGTAACCCTTTGGACATGAGCAGCTAATATTTGGGATGTAACCAAAAAATATTTATTCACACGGACTGAATTATTGCCAGAAAATCCCCGTTTCTACATCACTATTGCCTATGATATATTGCAGTTAAATAACAGATTACAAAATTTCACATTTCAAATAATTCCTCATCCAGAAGTTTTGAGTTGAAGAGCTCACAGGAAAGGGGTCTTGAGGTATTAAAACACTTGGCAATTTATGGAAATATATGTACAAATCTCTACTTATGTTCCTTATTCATATCTACCTAATCAAGGCTAGTTTTATAAACTCAAATTGATAGATTTATTTATCTATATTCTAGTTGGTTCATGTTTGTATATATAAGATTGTCCATATATATATATATATATATATATATATATATATATATATATATATTTAGAATGGTACTTTAAAATTTAAACACACACACAAATGCACACAAACGCATATATACATATATGTTATTTGTGTATATATATTTAATTAATCTATATGACTGATAGTGTGAAAAACCTAGACGAAACAATTTGCAAATAAAAATTATACAAACTCATATCAGGGAAAAATTATTAAAAACCACCAGAGGCACCCGTACAATTTGAAAATAATCAAATAGTGTTGCAAGGCCTTGTCAAAAGAAAGAACACTGGCAGAATCAGTAAAGCTAGACGTAAAAGGTTTTCGATACATTAAGTAGTGTGAATTTAAAGTAGTAAAGCCTTGACAGCCAAACCAATCTACCTTGGTTTCACTTATTGCATCATCAGGAAGCGTCTGACTCTTTCCTACTTTATATATATATATATATATATATATATATATATATATATATGTGTGTGTGTGTGTGTGTGTGTGTGTGTGTGTATATAATCCCATGTTTATATCTTAACCTAGTTATATGTCTATAACAGTGTAGAATTATCTGTTTTATAATCTATTTTATCAATTTATTTTATTTATATTGAAAATGATCACTCCATATTTCTTTTTGTCAATTTATATGCAGTCATGTTTAGGGTTCAAAATGAAGACACCCAGACAAGAAAAGTAGGTAGAAACAAATATAAAATATCAAAACAAATATACAGAATACAGATGTTATATAACAATTAGGAATGTACTTCCGATACAGTCAGGCAGCTTGAAAGTTATCAGTATTTGTCCCACGTTCTACCAACCGGAAGAGTGTGGCATAAGGCCTTTTTTAGGTGGGTCTATGCGCAGGGCTGTAACCCAGACATGCCCGACGGCTACAGAAATGCCTTGGGCCCCGTTGGCATTCCCCAAAAAGGGGCGCCAGGCGATAAACCTTGCCCCTCCAAGAAGGGCTAGAGCCTATGGGGACGGTCCCCTGAGACTCCAGGATGCCAATCAAGGCGCACCTCAACCGACTGCCACTGAAACTAGGACACACCCAACCAGATCCAGGCACCGATAAAACGCAGCTGACCGAAGTATGTTCCAGCCAAGCACCTATCAGAGAGTTGTACATATGCTCCACTCTGCAGGGAGATTTTCTTCCTGAGTGTCAAGTAGAGTCTGTATATATTGAGGATGGTTGCTTGCTTGCTTGGGTTTTATAGCATATCAACCTTGGTAGGTTATTTAACACCAAATCCATTTTTATGCAAATAGTCAGTTCTATTTCAAACATTTCAGTTTAGCATGAGTACACAGTTTAATTACCAAAAACATTTCTATTTCAAGCTATTCGATTTGGTCAAACAGTTCTAATTAAAACAAATCAGTTCAGCATAAGTACACATTTTTGATGTCAAAACAGTTCTATTTCAAGCAGTTCAGTTTAGCATAAGTACAGAGTTTAATTGTCAAAAATATTTCTATTTCAAGCCATTCAGTTTAAGAGATCTAATTCAGCGAATTCAATTTAGCATAAGTATAGCTTTTGTTTACACTCAGTTAAATGTGAAAATAGTTCTATATTAAAGAATTCAGTTTAGCATAAGTACACAGTTTAATCGTCAAAAACTATTCAAAAAATTCAGTTTAGCATAAATACACTGTTTAGTTCAATTTAACCCATAGATATGGCTCTATCAGGTGCTACCATTCTGGGCCAGAGTTGACATGGGAGCAATGGCAATGAAGAGGTGCTCCGCATTCCGCAAAGCTTTCAGCATTATTTGAACCTCATTATCAGATTATTTAGTGTCATATCTAGAACAATCATGGGGGGTCTTACCCTTCTGCAGAGGTACAGTCAGTGTATTCGACAGCCCCAGCCAACCAGGCAAATATATTGAGGAGGAATAGTCCATTAACATGTAGGTACCATAACCATGTAAGACATATATATATATATATATATATATATATATATATATATATATATATATATATATATATATATATATATTGTCATCCACTGACAGACTGTTTCGTTCTATCAGAACTATATATATATATATATATATATATATATATATATATATGTCTTACATCTGATTATTTCTCTATCTTTAATTTGTATATCAAAATGGATATATATATATATATATATATATCCCTGACCATATGCAAATCCTTGTTTAAAAGATTATTTTCAAAAGATTTTTTCTATTGACAAAGAGAAATTTACAATTTATAGCTTTCTCAACACACACACAGACACACATGCACATAGATAGATAGATAGATAGATAGATGTTTGTGCTTATCATATTATTGATCAAATAAATTACCTTCTAACAAGCAAATTTATTTTCCCAGAAAAATTCTCTTTTTACATTTGTTTTATTTATCTATCTTTTTTTGCTTGTATCTGATATTTTTTCAACTCAATTCTTGTCTGCAAACTGTTGTATAGACATTTCTTTTTTTAGTGACAGGAGATTTAATTTACATAGATTAATACTGTTTTTGTCATTTACTTATAGTATACTTAGTTTGGTACATGGCTAGATATTTTATGCATCCAGCGACAATGAAACTCATTAAGTTCTGCAAGCCTAACTTGATGATTATACCATAAAATCTACTGCTGCCTTTGTTGATAATTGATTTCAGAAAATAAACCCTCAATATGTTTCAGACAGACAAACCATACTGAATACATAGTTTTTATATAAGCAAAATGATTTTATTCTTAATTATTTTATTTCTCAATTGAATTTTTAATCATTTGAGTTCAATGAAGTACAAGCAAAATGAAAAAAATAACTTCAAGTGAAAAAAAATTAAGATAGAAAATGTTGACTTCCCTATATATATATAATTATTTGTTTGCTCATATTTATATGTGTGTGTGTGTGTGTGTGTGTGTGTGTGTGTGTGTGTGTGTGTGTGTGTATGTGTGTGTTTGTTTTCCTCTTATATAAAACTGTGATATTAAAATAACAAATATTTATCTCAATGAGTTAAAAAAAAACTCTCAAAGGAATTCTTACACCTATTTTTGTTTCAAATATATAAACTGTCATTGTTCTCTTGCAGAACAAAAAAAAGTTTTGTTTGGCTATGAGAAGAAATCAGCTTGGTTCATGAACATATGATCAATATGCCACAGGTATTGTCCCTTACAATGCCAAAAACTTTTGAAAAATAAAAATGTATTTGATAAAATTTGGCAAATATTGAAACTATAGTCCTTACAAAATGATGCTTGGGTTTCTTTGCTGAATTATAAATTCTTGGCTTAATTTTCAGGATTAAAGCTTGAACTAATGTATCAGCTTTTTTTAAACTAAAGCAACTGACACATGAAATAATATGAAAAAAAATAGCCCAAAGGCTCTTGTGAGTGCAACGATTAATTTTTTGTTTATTTTTTAGCCTCTGGTTTCTGACCTACATTTGTGCTGGCCAGGTATTTCCAACACAAATATCTTCAGATTGGAAGATTTGTTTGTACTGAGTTTTCCTTGTGTTATTGGAAGTAGAAAAAGGTTTCCACTGAATATGCAAGGTTTGTGTTTGTGCTTTTGTGAACTATTTTTTGGAAAATGAATTTGAAATTCTCAAACTTGAGAATCATGCTACAAGATTTCTGCAAAATATTTTGACTTATTTCCTGACTTGTTTACCATATAAGAATTGTGTGTTTTAGGGTTATTAAAGGCCTGCATAGACATATTTGTTAGAAGAGCTTCTTCTCATTCATCCTGTCTATCCTTTGTGCATATATCTATCTTTCTATATATATATATATATATATATATATATATATATATATATATACTTTTAACTGAACAAAGTTTGATATTAGTAATAGTGTTTATCACCATGTTTTCCTTAATAAATAAATTAATTAATGAATAAATAGAGATATTTCATCTTAAAATAAAATGGGTTGATTTATTGACAAGATTTCAATTGCTGAATGCTTTGTTTGTTGTGCTAAAATTTTATTAGATATGTAAGGATACATGACACCATCTATTAAATTCTTGTTATGATTATAAATTAATTTATATTATTCATACAAGAGTAACTAATTTTTAGTGTGTTCCTATAAAAAATTTTATTCAATGACTGGTTCTTGTTGAAATGTCAACTCTTATGGAGTGGTGAGCTGAAATAAATTTATAATAGCCAAATAATAGCTTACTGAGTTTTTCAATTATATGAATTTGCTCAATATGAAATTTATAGATTTATATATCAACTATCACACATTGAGCAGTTCTGAAGATTTATAAGAATCCTCTTATAGATTCTCAAATAAAATCATTTCCAAATCATCATATTTGAATATTCTTTATATTGCTCCTTCAATCGACCTCAGAAAACGCTACACACCGAACATACGTCACTAATGGAGACATTTAGACTGGATTATTCACTTAAAAACATCCCATTTTCATCAATACATTCATTCACTTTATCTCTAACAGATAAAATAGTGGACCTACTTCTATTTGAATCCCTTAGAGTTACCAATTGGCCAATGAAAGGATGTATTTTACCTGAAATCCCAGAAGACTCCACTTAACAACAAACTTCTAGAACCTTTGGAAGAGGATTTGTTTAAATCAATTAGAAAAATCAAATTTAGAAAACAAATTAATAATTTTCAGTCTAAAACTAAAAAAGATATCAAGAACATTAAAAGAATCAAAGAAGATTTATGTTAGAGCTGACAAATCAATAAAATATATGTAAGATTAGCCCTTCCAATTACACTGGTTTACAAAGAAATTGAGGCAAGCAGAAAAATACCTGTTTTTACCTAATTTGAGGGTGCTGAATTCAAATTTGAAATCTGTTTTTACTCATCACCTCTAGTATTTTAGATATGCATAATGTGCATTTTGTGCATATACGGTACATAAAGGTGTATATAAATTCAGGGTTAATTCTAATTGTGAGACTTATGGCTTATTTTTTAGTTATTATGCACTAAATGTAAGTGATAGCATTACATTATATATATATATATATGTAAGTGATAGCATTACATTATATATATATATATCAAGAAGGATTTTGACAGTTAAGGCAGCAGGTCACAATCCACACTCTGGCAGTCATTGGAAGAGGTTGTAAAACTCGAAATAATTGTCCTACGAATGGATTATGTAACTTAAATAATGTAGTATATCAAGGAATTATTTACCCAAAAGGGAATATTATGGATAAAAAAACTTATATTGGAATTTCCTCCACAAAATGGAAAATTAGATATGCAAATCATAAATATTCTTTCTCCCATGAACATCTGAAACACCTAAGCAATTTTGGAGTTTGAAAAATAAAGGGTTAACCCCTGAGATTCAATGGTCCATATTGAAAAAGTCAAATACTCCAAAATGTTTTGATAGTAGATGTAATCTATGCCTTGAGGAAAAAATACAGACTGAAAAATTGTTAAATAAGAGATGTGAATTAATAGCTAGATGTAGACATAGGACTAAATGTAAACTATAGACAAATTATCATAGATAATGCTTAAATAAAAAAACATAGGATTAAATTGAGATTTAAGGTAAATGAATAAAAATAAAATAAATTAAAAAAATGTGAAGAACCCATATCTCGTATACATACTCTTCAATTAACGGGTAACTGAATTAATAGGCTTGAAAATAAAATTGGAATTAGAAATATTTAATTTTAATTTTAAATCTTGAATTTAATTTAATATAAGTATTACTGTATCCTTACGTAAAGTTATTAGATGAAGTTATTTTATCTAAATTAGTATTAAATTTGGAGTTTTAAGTCGAAAAGTAATTAGAATTTTAAAAAATAGAAATAAAAAAATTAATCTACTATAGTTCCAACCGGAAATAAAATAAAAAAATACGGAAGTGGGCTAAATGAGGAGAAAACTCTTTACCCCTCTTCTATCCCCTCCCACCCTTCTTTCCTGTGTCTATTCTGAATTATTTTATCCATATGATTTGAAGAAGTCCTGTTAATTTTTTGGGGGGTTTTTGATTTATATCAAAAACACATAACAGGATGGAAATGAATTTATAATCCTCATGTGACCAGTTTTGTTTTTTTCTGAAAGATATATATATATATATATATATATATATATATATGCACACATTACACATGGACATTCACACATATAAGAGCACATGTGATAGATAGATAGATAGATCGATAGATAGTATTTCTTTCATATTACTGTATCCTTACGTAAAGTTATTAAATAAAGTTATTTATTTGGGAAAAGTTATCTAAAATTAAGATTTTGAAAATACAAAACTTTTCTTGGATAAGAAGTAAAAACATACTGATTTACCTCAATGATGAACTCTACTGGTAAGAGCACATTCTGTCATTTATCAGGCCTACATTTTTTTATCCTGTCAAAATCATTGTTTGATGAACAAAGTATGCAGATGAGCTTCCATTAGGTTAAAGGGCATCACATTTAAAGTCTGTTGATGATTTCATATTTTAGACATGCACTATTTATTTTTATGATTGCATAAAAAGACTGTGACCTTAAGGTTGGCTTGAAACTGTGTCCTCACAATGTTTCAAGATTTCAATTTGTTTGTGCTTTTATTTTAGTTCATCTCAGGCACCAGATTTCTGATCTTCAATATAATTGTTGCAGTAAATTTTAACCTAAATGAGCAACACATATTTTCTCAGACAAATAGTTTATATGTTATATTTTGAAATGTTGGAGACCATAAGCATTTCTGGTAAAAATGTCAAGTCATGGATTGAATTGTCAGTATAAGGTTTGATTCTGGTGTCAGGCAAAAGTCAGGTGTCCTGAGGCAGGCTGAGTATTTGCAGGATTTGATGTCCATCTTTTCCCTCATTGTCAGCTTTATATTTGTTTTACTAGATGAGGTATGGGTCTGCTCTTTTGTGATACATTTCATCCTCATAAACTAGATACATTTGGATTACATTACCCTCCCCTACACCCACACCCACACACATACACATGCACATCCACATGCAAACAGACACACACTCACATAGATAGATCAATAGATCGATAAATAAGGATATAGATATATATTGTAAGTAAAAGTAAAGGCATATAAGTAAAAAAAAATTATATAGATTTGTTAACACCAACCATCATCAGAGAATGTTTTTTCATGATTGTTTACATTTCAAGACTGAAATACCAAGGAACTAACTTCACATTGGAATGTTGTTTGAACTTTAGTTTAATAATTACATTGTTTGATTATACATGTTTCTATTCTATTTTTTATCTACAAAATGTAATGAATTTTGAAATAATGAATTTTCTAACATTAAGTGTTTGAGGTTTAAAATGTAAAGATTTTGGGTGGTTTAATTTGTTGTAGAGACCATTTGGCTGAAGGGCTTTATATAAAAATGGATTCAACAAATGAAAACACTCAACAAACATAACCCTCAAATACTTTTTAAATATTAAAAAGTCCTTATTCAAAAATTAATTATTTATTACGTTTTTATATTTTCCTATTTTAACATCTTTATGAAAAAAATATATATACACATGCAGAATTGAAAAATAAAGTTCTAAAGCCAAATTTTAATATATGTATATATATATATATATATGTGTGTGTGTGTGTGTGTGTGTACATAATATATCTGTGTGTATATATATATATATATATATATATATATATATATATATATATATTAATATTGATGATATAGTTTGCTATATTTATAGATAAAAAGCTCATTATCATTCTGCATATTTATTTAACATTTAATTATATATATATATACACACACACACACACACACACATATATATATATATATATATATATATATATATATATATATATATATATATATTATGAGAAATGTGCTCAAATCAAAAAATATGCAAGGCTTTATCTCTGCCTAGCCCTAGAAACCTAGCAGTAACTGTCAGGTTAGGCAATGAGGTTGAGAAATGTATAAAAAATAAATGAGGTAAAAAAGAGGACTGGGGAAGCCTACTTTGTATCTGAAAGAGAAGAGTATCCATATATCTTAAAAACAAAAACAACCAATTCCAACAAAGTAATTTCTTTCCAGAGATATAAACTTTACAAAATCCAGGTTTGCATATTTTCCCCTATGCTTGTCAAAAACATTGAATCTAAGGTTAAAAAAAATAACGTACATTCAAGTAACAACAAAATTATAACCAAAAAACGAAGAAGGATATACAGAAATATAATGACTAAGTTGCTCAAATCAATGCTGTCAAGCACCTACTGTCATTTTAACTTTTGGTTTATGATAAAATACCATTCTTTGGTATTTTATGTCAAGGTTCATTTTGGAGCCTGTTTTTAGGGATTATTCTTTTCCCAGTGTCTCTTTCTTATGTAGAATCAACATGAACAACCAGGTTCTTCAAGTTTCCTGTGTAGACTTGTTGGAAACGAAGTTTACTATTTCTTCACATGAACTTCGAGTAGATCACCACTTCCTCCACTAGAGAAGAATATCTTTCTGTTTAGACATGAATTTTCTTCTGTGGAGCCTAATGAGGTTTTTACCACATCATCTAACATGGCCAACAGCTTCCTTTGTTGGCAAAAAGTCCAATAATACCACTTCCAGACCTTAGACTCAATTTTCTTTTTAAGGGGACAGCATACCAAAACCACTAATAGCCTATTTGTTTCAACAAGTAACAATGAAAACCCTGTAAGGAAAAGAGGCTTAGCCTAAGCAAATAATGGGCCTTTTTACTCAAGAGCATTATACTAAAAAAATGGATATTGTAAGGTATTATTTATGGTTGAACTCTATTGTGTTGGAACTCTTTAAGTAAAAATAGATTGCATATATATATATATATATATATATATATATATATATATATATATATATATATATAGGGTGTGCTTATTTTGAATGCAGCATATTCGTATTTTCAGTTACTATTTTTTTAAAAATGGTAATGCTGCTAGATTTTGAACAAAACTAATACACACATACACACACACACACACACAAATATTTGTATATTTATGTGAGTATGCATGTGTATATATCAGTATTGTTTGTCTCTATATATACCCATTGGTCTGTCAAAAATCTTATTCTGTGTTTAAAAAAAATCATTTTTAAAAATTTAATTTCAACTAACTTCATTCTAAATATTCTAATTTTATCATTATAACTTCATATCATGGAGCATTTTAAAAAGAATTATCATCATGAGTATTACCATCATGAGTATGTCCATAAGCTTGTGAGAGAAGAGTGCATGAGTATGTACCAAGGTCAAATTCAATTCAAGAACTACCTTAATTGCCAAGTCAGCCACAGTAAAGAGATACACATACGCACACATACACACACATATATATGTATTATTCCATGCACCATGCATATATATGTATACATTCATACATGTATATATATATATATATATATATATATATATAAAGGGTAACATGAACAGTTTTTTATTCAATGAAAATAAATTGAAAATATCCATAGAAAAATTACTTATTCATCGAAATCCATATTTCTTCAACATTGCCATTTATTCTGCTTGAATAACAAGTCATTTCTGTTCCTAATGAATTTTAAGACCCTATAAATTCATGGAAAACTTCTTCAATTTGATCCTAATTAGGGAAATTCTGGCATATAATGAAATACTTTGGATGATAGAAAAATGTATCTCTTTATTTCTTCGTCTCCTTCTTCGTCTTTTTCTTTATTGTATACTGATTTCCTTTTTGCTCTTTTCTTTTTCATTTACATCCTTTACAAAAGTAACAATAGTCAATATTCTTTCACTTAAAACCAGGTTTTTGTATCTTAGATGTTTTAACCTTGCATTTTTTCTGCAAATTTTCAGAGAAAAGGCGGCTGCCTTCTCTTATCCTAATGTTTAAATCATTGGGAAAACATCTATCTATATATCTATCTATCAATCAAATGTATTTAATCATATGCTGATTAAATTTTGAGGATCTAATTTTTTCAAACAAAAACTAGTGCCATTTTATAAACAAGTAATAATTTTGTGATTTTGAGGTTTAAACATAATAGGAGGGACAAGAGGTTTCCATTGGCTGCAAAATCATTTCCATAAATTGATGCCATCTGTCAGGTGTTGATGCAGGATTAAGATCAACTTATGCATAAGTATATAACTATGTCAGTTAGTTCATATCTATCTATCTATCTATCTATCAGTCTGTCTGTATGCACATGTGCATGAATTTACTTTTATACACATCATAAATATGAATTGCAATGCATTATATATCATGATAGATGTAAATAAAATTAACAGAATGAGACAGACAGACAGATACATACATACATACATACATACATATACACATACATACATATATATAAAATAATTGACAGGGTGGGAGATCAGAAAAGAGAATAAAATATAATAAGACTGAGAGAGAAAATAATTGAAAACAACATAAATCCTTGACAAAAATGCATGTTTTAAAAAATCTTTAATATAAATGTACACAGTCTACTCAGATATAATTTTGTGTACGCATGTGTTGCGTTGTGCGTCTATTGGAATATCTTGTATTTGATATTCCTAAAAATCATATACATACACATTTATTGATGCATACATGCACGCATGTGTTATATTGTCATCTACATGTTCATGCAGCATCATAACGACACAATAATAAAGACAGACGCAGGAAGTGACAAAGACGCAGGAAGACTTCTTTAACAATATTTACCTCTCACTTTATTGCAAGGGTTCGAAAGGGTTGTTCAAGGTTTGCGTGTGAGAGGGAGCTGTAGACTAAAAATAAACTGTAATATTTTGACCCAACTGTTATGACCGTCACGTTGTGTCTTTCTTGTTCTCTAGGGCTGCACAACTGGAGGCCTAGGGCCCACTCTGCTGGATGCTGGCTTTCTTTACTGCATCTTATCAGCATCTTCTCTGGACCCCAAACTCCATCGGGGTTCCTGAGGGTCCCCTCGGTCGGGTGTGGCTTTCCCTACCACACTCCCGCCTCCAACTGTCTGGAACTCTACTGGCAACTCCACGCGGACTCAAACTCAACTGAGTTATATGATGGTTTAACGCCCACTCGATCTTTGAAATCGCATGTTTGATCATCGTCAAGCAGAAATAACTGTCATGCAGTTCACAGGTCACTCTCTTCCGGTGCATCAGTCTATGTGTGTACCATGGGAATTTTTTAGCTCGTCCCATTTCATCAGCCAATTTCTGCCCACGCGATTTCCTCTCCTAACTGCCATTGGAATGTGTCACTTCCGGTGCATCACCTTGAATGGCATTTTGGGCCAGGTCAAAAGTTCAAAATATAACAGCATGTATGTCATTCCTATGTTAAATTGCATAATTTTGAGTTTCAAGTCAGTTGAAACAAAATAATTCTTATACTTAATATATATATATATATATATATATATTTATATGTATTCATAAATATATACATATATACGTATATATATATATATATATACTTATGAATACATATTCATACATATGTATATATATATATATATATATATATATATATATGCATACATACATATATATATTTATATATCTATATATACATAATGTTTTTAATGACATTATATTTGACATTTAGGAACTTGATTAATGCTTTAAACTATTTTCAAATTTGAAAATAATCTTAAATATTTCTTAGGGTTTTTTTTTTTTTTTTTTGCAAGCTCTTATTTAGTAAAAGAATCAGTTTATGAAAGATAATGAGAATGTGTTTAGGGGGATAAAAATGTAATTTTTTGAATTGTTAACTTTGTTCTTAAATCCTTTTGGGGTTAGGCTGCCAAGACATGATATCCATCTATGTTCATGGATTTTTAGTACTGATGTAATGTTAGATAATGTTTTACTAGGCAAATATATCAGTATTTTGATAAAGCCCAAAATTTTTCTTATCTCTATACACAATGAAAATAACTGATTCATAGAGGAAGAAGGAGGTAGAAGAAGCTCATGAGCCTAGATGGATGGTTGTAACAGTTTAATTAAAAACTAGCAGAATGCTTATTTTTCTGAAAAGCATAAACAGTATGAAAATTAGGACAAAAATTTGGTGCCTGTGCTAGTTAATAAAGATTGTAACATTAGCTGAATTAAACTTCAAGTACCAACAAATAGTTTTAAAATAAATGTTTTCTATTGTTTTTAACAATAGTAATAACTGGGGTCTATTTTTAGGACATTGAGTGCTTTTAAATTATCAATACTGATTACCTACAAAATTATATTGTATAGATAGATAGATATTTGAATGAATTTATAGAAAAACAGCATGGCTAATATATGACTTTGAAATCAAATCTGGTAGTGGATTATTTACTATAACCTTTCACTCATTTATAAGCTTCATCAGATAATTATTGTAAAAAGAAAATTAATTTTCAAAAAGATAAAGAAGAAATTCTCAAAAATCTGTATTTGTTATGATAACCTGTCTAGGAATGACAACTGATACAGATATTTAGAAATGACTGAACCAAAACATTCAAAATTGCTCTGTGACCGTTAATAAAATTAAATAATTTGAAAAGTTGAAAATATTAGTATTGTGTAAGAAGTAACAGATAGTTGATAATCAGTTGTAACTCAATAGTACATTATAATTAATGATGGTTAGAGTTAGGCTTTATGCTAATCTAACTTATGTTTAGGGTCATCATATTTTCCTTCAATGTTAATTTTAAATAAATAAATAAATATATATATATATATATATATATATATATATATATATATATATATATATATATATATATATTATGATGTATTTGGGTGCAACTGTTCAAAGATCTATAAGCTGAAGGAATACAAAAGTTTGTTTTTCAATGAAAAAATGGGTTTTAAAGAATGAAGAATATACTGAAAAATAAAGTAAAACTATTTTCCTGGGTCAAATATGAGTTGTTATATTGAAAAATTCACCATCTTTATAAAATGATCTCCTTCCATATATATATATATATATATATATATATATATATATTTTTTTTTTTTCAAGCATTTTTATATACTCATAATAATTTTTTATATGTATGTACGTATATATATATTTCTGACAATTTTTTATATACTATTAACAATTTTTTATGTAATTCATTTTCTTGTAGATTATACATACCATATTTTTTTATTTCTCATGAAACATTATGCAATCAAAATGGATATTATTATTGACTGTCAAATTTTACTGCCTTGAAAATCTATAACCAAAAATAAAATTGCAAAAATATATAAGAGGAGTATTTGTTTTTGGACAACAATGTATTCATGATTTTTATTATTCATTTTTACATTGTTTGCAAATAAATACTGCTAAATAACATCCATTTTGATTGTAAAATGTTTCATGGGCAATATTAAAATATTAGTGTCTTTGATTGAGACGAAAATTGGCTTTTTATTAAAAAAATATTCAGGGCATATTAATTTATGAGAGATACCATGTATATATATATATATATATATATATATATATATATATATATATATATATATATATATATATATACATATATATATAAAATTAACTAAAATCACGAGTCGAAAATCTTCTACTAAAGTTTCACCTTATCGAAGATTTTCAACTCGCGATTTAAGTTAATTTTATAATTGGCTCCACTTGTGTTGAGCACTTTAGTAATTGTAGCATTGCAGATTCACGGAAGGTTTTTAGTTTTCTTTTGACCACTGATTGCGTATCCCTTGATTTTTTTCAATGGACGGACAAGGTTGGCCTTTTCTTTCTTTTTGACCTATAATTTTTTCTTTTTCCCCCGGGCGGTGATTCGAGATACTTTCATCTCTTCCTGGCGGGTTTTTTTGTTTTTTTTCTGGTACCATGAATGCTGATAGATATTAGTAAATATATATATATATATATATATATATATATATATATATATATATATATATATATATATATATATCAACTTGAAACTTAGATTATTATGGGTAAAATTATATCAGTAATTTGGCTGCAAGTTACAGTATATCAGTGTAGTAGGCCAAACTATTTTTCTTTTGGCACTTAGTGATTCAAATTTTGATTTATAGAGTGTAGCCGGGATTTTTAATGAGTTTTCTGATAATGGGATTTATATATCATAACATGTGGAACTTTGTTCATAAAATTTCTTGTTTTGTCTGCCTGCCAAACAGGAATGGATGAAGTATAAGACATATGTATTTTTTTATATAGGCCAAAAGTCAGATGGGGGTCAATATAGATAAAATATTAATTGATAGGAAAGTATGTATATTTATATATGGAACATCTTGTACACTTTCTGTGCAAAATTACTTTGTTCAATATTTTCTAAATTTTATGTATGACAGATCTCTGTCAAACACCATTAGCAACCAGCTCATTGGCCTAGTGGGTAGAGTATTCACCGGTAGACCTGGGTTCAATCCCAGGTCGCATCATACCAAAGACTTTAAAAATGGTACTTGATACCTCCTTGCTTAACACTCAGCAATATAAGGTACGTATGAAGGGTAGAGTGAAGCAATCCAGGGAAAGAAGTAGCACCCTCCCCTACACCTCAGTGTAATAGCTATTGAAAAGGGAGCCTTCTAGTCACCCTTGACCATGGTTGCCAGCTATTACTACTGCTATATACTAACAATCATGCTATGATAAGAATGTATGATTATCTACTAAGATTAGTTTTGTCTGGTACAAAGCCAGATAGAAGGGCATCAAGTAAGGATCAATTTCACTCTTCTAACAAATCCCAACCCATTCTACTTCCTGAAGTGTTTAGTTGAATTTTCATTTAACATAAATGATTACAGCTTGGTTCCTTTTAGAATGAATTTATATGATTGCACCAAGCTTAGTCCGGCACAAGTTTAGAATTGTTGCTCACATCAACAGGATTGAGTTTATTACTGTAGTAAGGATCTCTGAGACTAGACTTATTAGACTTATCCCATATCTTAGTTCAGTCATAAGGAGCACTATGTAGTATGTCTTAGAAGGAATAGCCAAGCAGATCCTGTCCCTTTCCAGGTCTGGCTGGAATTTAGACTTTTTTTCTAGACTGCTATACCACCATTTAAGAACCTGGGTTGTCTTACGATTTGCTCAATTTAGATGGACAATAGTTGGATTCTTACTTTTCTCAGGATTAGCAGTGTTATGTAAATTGTAAACAGCCTTGTTCAAGATTTGAACTCACATAGCCGACTCCATTTCCTCCAACAATAACTGTTATGCCACAAATGTCTCCATCTTTGAGACTACCTTGCAAACCATAAATCCATGTTGGATCACGTCATATATTAAACTAAAGTCAGTCTGATACAAGGCTACAAATATAGAGTACTTAGCTACTACAGTAGGAATGATATGCATGTCAACTCGCTAACTATTGCTCCATAGTGAGGTACTCTATGTTCATCCTATTTTAGTTCTTTATTTGATTTCACCGGAAAGTCAGAGTCAAGAAACCTTTTGATCTTGTGCTGTCATATTCTGTGCTGACAAATGTTCCTCAAAAATAACAACAAAGAATTATGTAATTTTCTTTTATTTCACATTTAAGTTTAGGAGAGGCTGAAGAATGGCCATTTTGGGAAAATTGTAGAATTTCTAGTATCAGAAAAAAGATGTGTCAAAGAAGAGAAATTTAAAATAGCTGGGGAAGAAATGAAATATCTTGATTTGTAACTGCATTTTGAAGTTGCAACAAAAAAAGGCTGAGGACAATAGCCAACTTAAATTATTTTATCATTGGTTCAAAACTTCCAAAGATCAGAGATTGCTTGTGGCAGTAAATCTGAGACAAAACTGACAGAAATTGTTTATCCAAAACAGGTCATGCCAATGATTGCTGTAATGGAATCTGTTGAATAGAAAAAAAACTTTGAAAAATGGATTAGATACACGAGCATTGTTATTTAACCAAACAAGAAAACAAAGAATTTTCTCCACTCTAATGAAGCAAAAGAATAATCTGGTATCATATTCTCTTTATTTCAAATAATCTTGAAAAACAAATCAACAATTATTCCATTCATCATTCTATCTAGTATCTTCATTATTGTTGTTTTTGCAAAGTACTAATACATATTGATATTTTCTTAGCTTGACTCAAAACAACACAAAGTTAAAACTGTAGGACTCTCTCCTTAAATTAAATTCATGGAGCGATCAGAATACATCATTAGACAAACTCAGTAATGTTTACTCCAAAATCTTTAATATATAGCTATTAATGAAGCTTAGCTCAATTTGGTAATTGTGTGAGCACTCAGAGAAGATCAAACTCTCCATGAAGTAGCAATTGTTAGTTGGTTAAGTTGGCTGACCATAGTTGGGGGTGACCAGAAAGTTCTCTTTTCAATAGGTACAACACATAGGGTGGGGTACTTCTTTTCCTGGATTACTCCACTTACCCTTGATACTACCTTAGTATTAAGCAAGGGGCATCAAGTACCGTTTTTGAGTCTGATATGACTTGACCTGGGATTGAACCCCAAACTCCCTGACCAATGGTAAACACTCTAGCAACTATGCCAACTGGGCTAGTTAGATAAACAAAATTTCCAACAACTTTAGCTAGCTTTATTTGGTTTGGCACGAGGTCACCTTCTGAGGATCAAACTCATCTTACAGTAAAACTGATTCGCTAGATTAGTTCAGAATGCCTTATTTAACAATGTGCCAACTCCATTGCCATTTTGTATTGCCAAAAGTTGTCAGATTAAATATTTTCATACATCTGAATATCCTTTTCATGAGAAACTTTATTGATGCTTTTTTTTATCAACTCTTTTATCAATTCTTCATCCTTCCTAAAGTTTGCTGTATTTTTGAGATTAAATATTTCCCTCATTCCACTCATCATCCAGTATTTTCACATCAGCTGTTTTTATGAAAATGTAATTTTGACTATCTTTATCTTTGTTGTTTTATCATGTTTTGGCTTTCTTATTTTTGTCTATTTTTGGGAATATGTTGTATTCAATGGTCTAGTTTAGAAAACTAAACTATAAAAATTCTACTTTTATCAAGAAATTGTTAACCATGAAATGCAGCTGCAATGAACTTGTACCGTTCCAACAACTTCTGGAAGGCCCCATGGAAGTCTTCTTGTGTGAGCATGTCAATGACCTTCGTCACAGCCTCTTTCATCACCTCAATTGTCTCATAACGACAGCCTCTAAGCTTAGGAAATAACCAAAAGTCACAGGGAGCAAGTTCTGGACTATAGGGACGATGAGGAACTGTCTTGATGCCTATCTTGCTCATATAGTCTGTGACAAGGATGGAGTTGTAGACTGGTGCATTGTCCTGGTGGAAATGCCGCTGACCCAATTTCAAGAGTGCTGGCCTCTTCCGACGGAATCTCTTCTTGCACTCCCTTAAAACCTCAACATAGTAACCCTAACCCTAACCCTTTGGCCAATCAACTCTGATCTATTGAATTCCTTACTCCTCCCACATCGCTCATCATCCCTCACAGATTCCCTGCCTTCCTTGAATCTCTTATGCCACTCAAAAACTGATGCTCGATTTATGCAAGATGGTCGAAAAGCAGTCTGAAGCATTCCATATGTTTCTGTAGCTTTTTTACCAAGTTTAAAACAGAATTTTATTGCATGTCATTCTTCCTCACGTCCAGATTGCATTTTTGAAATCCACCAGCTGTGACAATCAGGCTTTAGTAAGGTATATTCCAATTCCTGCTGTAGCTGTTCATTTGAATCATAAAAATTAGTCAGTCATCTCATAAGATGTATAAAAATAACATGCTGTTTTTTCAAGAGTCTACGACAATTTTAAATGCCTGCACAAAAAATGTCTGGAAACTTATTGAATGCTTCACATACCTTTTATGTTATATTTTTACACTCAAAAAATCTCAAAGTACTACTTTCTCTTCATTTGTAGTCTGCCATGCTTGATATTGTTGTATCACTTACAATGATGACTTCTTAAAAGTTTTTGGCAGATTGATTTTCAGTGGAACTAAAATACTAAAAAATAAATTTCAGGTTTTTCTTTGCAAAATTTTTATCTTTGTCTAATATTTCAAATTGCTCTCTGAATAATTTTTTGAAACTATCGATTTCTTTTGTAGTTCCTCGATATTATTTGATGCTCATCAAAAATAACAATAAAAAAGAAAATGTTTCAGCAAAAAAAGGAAGTAGATTGTCTTAAAACCTTGTTGACAAGATTTTAAGGTGATTCTTTCTATGAAGATAGTTTTGCATGACTTGTATCATACCCAAACATATAGAAAATATCTCGGCCAATTAAAGACATCTCATCTTAAGATAAAAAGAAAACATAATTATCTGTAACTAATTAGAGGTACCTATAAGTAAACCTCAATTTTGACATACATGACAAACATTAAAAATAAAATCTCAACAAATATTAGATCGTATAACCCATAGAATCTGAGTAGCCTGTATTTGCACCTTTACCTAGAAGTACATAGATCCAGGCAGTTTGAATTCTGACTGAGGAATTCTCATTTCTACATTGGGATTACCTGTAAAATGTAGGAATCTTATAAACAACATTTTACATTTTCAGTGAGGAGCCCATTCGTTGGATTGTAAATTCATTCAAAATTCACTGAAGAAATATTTTTTCAATAAATACATCTTTCAGGCTCCTGTGGCCTAATAGATATTGTAGGAAATAAACTCAATGAGCTGAATTCAAATTATGGGCAAGGATGTGTGTTTCATTTAATTTTAATATCCTTGGAAATGAATCCATTTTTCTCTCCAGTGATGGCAAATAGTAGGTCAGACTGACTCTTCAATTTTGTTCGAGTGACTAGGCTTGAAGAAGATAAACTCTGGATTCAAAACAAGCAATCTAATTTAGATCACAGATAATTACTTACTACTGATACCATGAAACTCAATACAACTTGTTGCATAGTATTTGGAGAGAAGACATCCACCATCAAATTACCTTTGCATTGTTCTAAGAGATGGTATAAAGTGGAATTGCTAATAACAAAGGTTATTGGATATGAAGATGAAGATAAAGATGTCTCCAAATATCTTATTCCATCTTAGCAGAAAATATTCTGTCTTTTCCTGAAAAAATTGTTCAAATTTTAAATTTTTCAGTTTCATTCTCATTGGAGATGTTCTTGCATTATAAGAATTAATCTAGAGACTTTAAAAAAAAATACCAGTAAATGTGGCAGGCTTGTGAGAATTCCTATATTTTTCTAAAGATTTGAGGTAAAATTAATGAAAATGAAATAATATTTTTTCCGATTTATCAATACAGGTAGTATCTAAAAAATAGAATATCCATTTGAAATATGTCATTATTTTCAGACGAATAAAAACAGGGACAATATGAAGCTTAATATCATATAAATAGTTTCATGTTGAATGACCAAACAGAAAATTAAGTTTGTATCTCTCATTTACACTCAAATTTGGTGACTTGCATTCAACAAATTACTAACTCTGAGTACTCTAAGAATGGTTAGTGAGACTAACTCATAGGAATATCAAGCAATCTTTCCAGTTGGGATGTGTGTCTGTTCAACAGATATGAGTTACAAGTCGTGTGTGTTAAAGTGAAGAAAGATAAGTTGACAGAAAAAATCAGTATTTCTTTTTTTTCTTTTCAGTATCACATGAGAACTTTTTTTCATTTCAAGAGTATTATTGCAAATAACTTCATTTTATTCTCTCTCTCCCCTGCTCTCAATCTCAACCTGCAATAATAATTTTTCTTTCTTATCTCTCTTCTTCCAATCACATTGGATTAGCTGCTTTTTTCTTTTCTTCTTTTCTATACTCTTAATCAACTGTCTGAATTTATTTATCTCCTCTACCTCATTTATATATATATATATATATATATATGCACACACACACACACACACACACACACACACACACACACACACACACACACACACACACACACAGTAGAACCCATAAAAGGTACACCTATAATAATATCTGAAGAAAAGATTAATTTTCTACTAAACAAAAGATATCAGGATTTTATTGTTTCAAGCGGAACATTAGACAATCAAAATGTATAATATTAGGCATTTGTTTATTACCATTGACATGATAAAATATGTTCTTATATATATATATATATATATATATATATATATATATATATGTATGTGTCTGGAACTCTGTGTGTCCATGCTTATACCTGCATATAAGAACATCATAAATTCAATTATGTTTTTTAAATCTAATTAATGACAGGTGTTTGTATTTTCATGATTCATTTTCTTCCTACTTTCAATATGTAAGAGTCTAAAACCACATTCTATAAAAATACCTATTTTTCTAATTTCTCATAATTGAATAATTATATTAACAGCTGTTCTTCAAGAATAATAATTACTTTTTTGTATAGTTTTTTATTCAGGAAAATCCACAAAAAAATGTTAAAAATACTTTTATATGTTTTTGTAAAAATGAATCCTTCTGGAATAAAAAATTTAACTTCTCAGAGAATTTACAAACAGGGTCTTTCATAATGGACATAACAATAAGGATAAGATGGCAGAAAATCTTATTTTACAATATTAGTCAAGTGGCAACTCAGTTCTCAGTATTTTTCAGTTAAAAGGATTACATCAAGTACTAACCACATTTGAGCATCCATTCCCTTATCTTGTGTTCGCTATTTTGTATATAAATGTTACAAAGATGTGAGACAAATGCAAAATTAACTATCTAGTTAGCTATACTGAGACATAGTTAAATTTCTTTATACCAGGTGTGAATGATCTAAGCATGCCACTATAGTTAGATGCTAAACATTTGGATGATGTGTCTTCATGTTTAACTTGCTCATTAAGTAAATCTCTAAGAAACACATCTTTACTGATAGAATTGTCCATAATTTTCGCTTTAAGAGCAGCAAAGAAATTCAAGCCATTTAATTGAAAGTACTCTTTCCTGACCCTTTTCCCAAAATGGAGTATTCTGCAGCAAAATTTTGACAAATATTATATGTGAGATAATAAAATATATTTTCATGAATTTTTGAAAAAATCACAAAAAAAGACGGTTTCAGTTAAATCATTTGGTAGTCAGGTTCCAGTGTTACCCCAGAATGAGATCATCAAATGGGTATGCAGTACTGGATAAATAGAATATTTTTCCACTCTAATGGTAGGCCTAGAATACACCATCTGCATACCCTGTAGAAGGGTAAAACTCCTCACCAAAAAAATGTATTTCCTGTGTATGACACTAAACTGTATCCATATGGTAAACCTCCAGTTATACTCTTTGGGAAATGTAGAATCACCTTTTTGGGCCATTACTCTCAGGTACACTTTTAGGGTCTCATCTATGGTTCAAAGAAATCTGCCTGAGATGATAAGGTGATTACTACTTTAAGATAATTGTGGAGAAATATTTTTGTCCCCTATATAATTGGTGACATAATTGTTAAACTGACTTTGGCCTAAAATAAACCAAAAAGAAAACCAACCTACCAACCAACCAATCATCTATTATTTTCATCAGCAACCATTAAAGCTAAATCAGAATATATCTTGTTTTCTTCTTCAATCTTTTGCATTTTTTTCCTCAAATCTTTGTACCTGCTTTCCAGAAGAATAACCATTAACAGAATTTTAATACAGATTTAATTACAAAACTGGCACATTAAGGACAATTTATGTTTACATTTCATGTTTAATTTCTGGAGAACCAAAAATTCTCTATAATATTTATGTCAAATATTTGGAACATTTTATCTCAACAAAGCCATTATTGTCCAGTCATGATATTGTTATTAGTAGGTAGCAGATGCTAACAATTAAAAAATAAAAATATTATTCTGAATTGAAATACTTTTCTCTCCCACTTTCTATTGATTAATATTGTTCAAAAATTAATATTGAACTTTTGGAAAAGAAATAGAATAACATGTTTGGATGTCGCAAATGTTAAATCTATTTGTCAATATCATCATTGTTATTTCCCATGACAAAAGGTGCTCTACACACACACACACACACACATAAATAAATAAATAAATAAGTTTACATCAAAGTGAACCTCATAAATGTATAATGAATTTGTAAATATTTATATACAATTCATAAATGACTATCTATATATGAAGAAGAAAGTAAAAATAAAGTATTATACAGTAAAACTGTTGCGGAGCCGATAAGCACGTTGATCTTGCAAATGTTTTTTAGTTAAAGCGTGTGAGTAATGACAGCCAAAGACAATGAAGGGAACAAAGGCGAGATAACAGATACAACAAAAATGATGATTTATTGTCAGAATTACAAACATGTGTGTAAAGTTCGAGGTGGTTGTATGTGGTCTTCAGCAAGATGGGTGATGTCAATAGCTGGTATGGTCGAATCATAGTTGTGCGCAGCTGGATGTTTGATGAGGGTAGCTGGCATAGGTCGAGTCATGGAGATACAGCTAGATGAATGTAGCGGGAAGCTGTGGTTGGTCAAGTCATTTAATGCAGCTGGTCGATCGTTGCGGAAAACTGAGGTCAGTCAAGTCGTTGAATGCAGCTAGTCGATCGTTGCGGGAAGCTGAGGTCGGTTGAGTCATTGAATGCAGCTGGACAAATGTTGCGGGTAGCTGAGGTCAGTCGAGTCGTTGAATGCAGCTGGACGAATGTTGCGGGTATCTGAAGTCGGTCGTGGTTGGTAGATCGATGTCCCGGTTTTGACAGTAAGTTGGGTTAACCGACGGGGGGGGGTGTCGATCTGGTTGCTAGCCCATACAGCGAGTCATACATGGGCCAGATGCTGCAATGCTAAGGCAGTCCGTAACAGTGAGTTGTTATGTGGACTGGATGCTGCATTGTGGGAGCGTTGAGGTTGGTAGATTGATGTCCCGGTTTTGGCAGTATGTTGGGTTAACCAAGAGTGTGTCGATCTGGTTCAAGCCCATTCAGTGAGTCGTACATGGGCCAGATGTTGCAATGCTAGGACAGTCTGTAAGAGCAGGTCATTACGTGGACTGGATGCTGCATTGCTGGAATGTCGACATCGAAATCGGTGTTGGCAGCTTGGTCGTGTACAGTCGAGGGAGTTGGTGACTAAGACTGAGCCGTGTCTTAGTACTACAGACCAAGTGAATTGATGGGGGAACCGTGGCTAAGGTTTGCCAGGCCTTAACACATATGAAGTCGAGCGAGCGGATCGGTAAAGCTAGGGCTTTGTCGTGCCCCTAGTTGTGTGGCCGTATCGTTTATGGTAGCTATGGCTGTGCTGTGCAGATGAGTCGGGACAGCAGCTATGGCTGTGTCATGCCAAAGCTGTGCAGATGTATTATTGACAGTAGCTATGGCTTTGCCGTGTCAAAGCCATGCGGATGTGTCGGACAATAGCTATGGCTGGGTCGCGCCAAAGTTGTACGGACTTATGGGACGGTAGGTAAGGCTGTATCACGCCAAAGCTATGCGGATGTATCATTGGCGGTAGCTATGGCTTTTGCGCACCAAAGCTATGTGGGCATATCGGATGGTAGCTATGGCTGTGTTGCACCAAAGTAGTGCGGATGTATCATTGACGGTAGCTATGGCTTTTGTGCCAAAACTGTGCAGATGGTCAGACGGTAGCTAAGGCTTTGCACGCCAAAGCTGTGCAGACGTATCAGATGGTAGCTAAGGCTGTTTTGCGCCAAAGCTGTGCGGACATATTGAGACGATAGCCAAGGCTTTGCACGCCAAAGCTCTGCACTGTCGACCGAACAGGCCAGGAGGCCGAGGCTAAGATTGACGTTATCTTAGCACTGTGCAGATAGTGAAGCAGTAGCTAAAGGCTAACCTGTGCCTTTAGCACTGCGCAGCCAAACAGATGAGTGGAACCGAGCAATGGTTAAGACCGGGCAGTCTTTGTGAGTCCTCTTTGTGTTTGCTTCCAGGCCGTCTATTTCGACTGGTCGTTTAAGGCCCATCAGAGATACTCCAACCCGCAGATGGAGACCTCTCATGGACCTTAAAAGGACTGTTAGCGCATATCAAGGTGATGGAAAAAAACGGGTTGAATCTGCCATTAGAAGTGGCAGTGAGGTGAATGCAACCACAATAATGATAATCATGACCTCATGGAGCCAAGTGGCCCCTGAGAGCATCCATGTGGACCTCTGAATTTTTTGCCGCTGAAGCCTTTTTTATATGAAAAAAAGGCAACATCACTTCTGCCACAACACGTGAATAGAAAGTTCTTCTATAAAAAATGGACGTAGAAAATAAGTCCTTCTTTAACCTGGTATAGGCTAGCTGTGACGGCAAATTCACTAAAATCCCAAAATGGGACTTTATTTTCGCACGTGTGAAGACGGGGCAGACTGGCACTCGATCCCTCATAGAATAAGTCCACGATCAAAGTTTATCCTCAGGCATATAGGAACTGGCATATTATGTGGGGGATCAATTTAGGGCTAGGCTGACCGCCGCTGGCAAGGGGTTTCAATTTTCACACTATACACACACCCACCAAGGCCGCTAGTCTTCCTCCCCTAGAACAATGGAAGATATGGACCTCTAGGTTTAGACGTAATAATATTATATTGTCGTAGTCGGCAACTCCAGTTCCCCTTATAAGAATTTGAAGGAATTTATAGGACAATTTTAAGCGAGCATATCATAAGGCGAATAGAAGTTGTAAAAGAAATATGACATAACAAATTCGTAGCAGATACTGCAAATAACAACTTCAAGCACGTGGGAACATTAAAATATATCAATCTTTTACTACACATAGATATACACCTTCAACGTGTCAAATATATCCTTCAACGTGTCAAATATATCATAACCATGAACATAACTGTCTTTCTTCTTTTCTTTTCTTTCGTTTTTCTTCAAATTTTGAGAGAGAAAGAGAGGGTATATAAAAATTGGGTATAAGGAGAAACGGTCTCAAAGTTTACTTATCTTTTTTTTTTCGATGGAGTTCCTGTGGAGAATATATCCTCTTTTACGGGCTAATAGACTTTATGTTATTTTTAGTACTGGCTTGAAGAAATGGCTCCTTCGTGTCCGAGATATTCTTTTCGTCTTCTTTTACCCGGAGTACTTGGCTTTGGTTCCGTCCACCACGAACCCTGTCCAACAACTAACTTTCTTATTATCTATCTCCGCTGACGGGAAGGAGTCCCCACTTCCGTTTCAGGGTCCCAGCCAATCATTTGGCTTCTATCTTCTTCCCCCTTGGCCAGGCGATCCGTTAGGGCTACTATATGTCACCCCGTATCCCATTCTTTTTCCATCAGGTCACCAAGTACAAACATCTGTTTTTCCATTCTGACTTGGATTTGTTACTTTGGGATTGACCCACATTCCTATGATGTCTTAACGGCCATTCACTGATGGCTTGCCACTGTTAATTCACGCACGGGGAATAGTAGTAATTTTATTTCTATCTTCTTAGTGGGACACCACGTGACACTAGCGAAGATAGTTAATTCCATTTTTATAGAATTATTTCTGGCAGAAGTGTTTTGAAAATGTTGATAACTGTTAATTTATCACTTTCTTATCTGTTAGGGCCGAAAAGGGGCTTTGTCATTTCCGGCCATACCCGGATGTAATTTTTCTAGGGCGAACGAGTAATCCGATCTGTTTATGTTTGTAGGCAGGTCGCGGCAAAACTTTACCTAATAAATGTATACTGTGTACAGTCTTATTGTTCTACTGTGGTGTATCCATATAAATATATAATTGGGTATTATCTTGCATATGTATACGTATTATGCATATATATATGTATTCATGTACAATTGAATACACACATATATGTATGTATTTTTAACAACCCAACTGCATGGGCAGGATGTAACACAAGTTCCTTTCTTATGCAGAGTTTAACAGGTCTGAATTCAGAGTTTTCCCATTCCTTGACTGGTTGTCTAACCATGGTTAAAAAAACCAGTTTGCCTGACTATTTTACCCATAGCTGGAGAGAAAATAATTGGATTCATACCTTTTCCAAGTGTATTAGGGCTATGTGAAAAGCAATCAGCCTCTTTCAGGTTTGAACTTGTATTGCCATCTCTATTACCAACAATGATAACCATTACCTCTAAGTCATCTCTTCATATATATATATATATATATATATATATATATATATATATATATATATATATATATATATATATATATATATATATATATATATATATATATATATATATAAAGAAGGACATATATACACACATACACATTCATATACAAGGATTGTTCAAAATGTTCTCAGCTTCTACTAGTTTTTAGATTTGCCAGGGTAGAAATTTAAACTGAAATCTAAATTTGATTTCTAGTTTTATAAGAAATGGTTTGCAGCTTTGGCTATTTTGTTTTTTCTGGGTGGTTCTTAGAACTTTTTGAATGACCTTTGTACATGCATAGTATCCATAAAATGTAATAAGAAAGTGTGTCTGTATAATACATTAGATAAATTCTGCCATACCTTTTTCTTTTTTTCTTCTCAAAGGATCAATGAAAGTAAATTTCTTATATAAATTTCTGCATGTTAGCAATAGAAAGATTAATATTTTAAGAATCAAAATGATTTGATTTCATAATTTTTTCAACTAGGATTTTGAAGAATGCACCTCATTTCAGAACTATATAATATACCATTTTTTTATTCTATTCAGCAACTCCAAATTTCTTGAAACATTAAAAATCTATTCACCATTCTTTTAATTGAATTTATGTATATTTATACAGTACTGTTTAAAAGTCTTAGCTCACGTTGAATTATTGTAAATTTCTACAAATTGCCAGCTTATAAGTAGATGGTTGCATCGTATGTTTTACCAATGATAAAATTACTCAGTATTATATATATGTATATATATATATGAAGAGTAAATAAAGGATTGTAATCCGACAATATGTAGAAAAACTGATAACAACGATCCAAGTGGAAGGAATGATTTATTAACGGATCAACACTACAGCGTTTCGGTTATACTGAACAATCATCAGGACCATGAGGGGTGATATTAATAATTTTAAATTAACGATGGATGATTAGAAATGTGAAATACAAAAACCTACGGGAAAATATGTATAGTTAGAAAAAGTTAGCCGTTTAACTGGCAAATCAGCGTTTGATGTTTAAATTACGTCATTTGACTTATTAGGAATATTGTATAGAATTATGTACGTTGTTTAACGAGAAAGATCACGAGACAGAAGGAAGAAAAGAAAGAAAGAAAGAACAAAAGAAGAATAAAAAGCATGGAAATTATGAGATATACGGAAAATATTAACTAAGGATGGAATATATTGTAGCTGTTTAAAATGTGTTTGCTTAAGTAAAGAGAAATATTATAAAAGCCAGGACGAGTATTTAGGGAACTGAGGAATGAGATAGCTGCGGCTTCGAAAATTCGTCTAACATTTTTATTATGGATGTAAGTAAGCATCTTAGCAGAGTTGAAGTCAATGTTATGATTATGTTGAGAAGTGTGTACGAGTAATGCGTTGTTTGAGTTGCCAATTCTTATGTCTCTTTTGTGCTCTTTCAAACGGATATGAAGGTTTTGGGATGTTTCACCGATGTATTTTAGTTTACAATACTAAAAGAGGTATCATCATAGGTTTTTACCTCAGAGCTCTACGCATTTGTTCCTCGAAATATTTGAAATTTCGAAGCCGCAGCTATCTCATTCCTCAGTTCCCTAAATACTCGTCCTGGCTTTTATAATATTTCTCCTTTCTTAAGCAAACACATTGTAAACAGCTACAATATATTCCATCCTTAGTTGATATTTTCCGTATATCTCATAATTTCCATGCTTTTTATTCTTCCTTTGTTCTTTCTTTCTTTCTTTTCTTCTTTCTGTCTCGTAATCTTTCTCGTTAAACAACGTACATAATTCTATACAATATTCCTAACAAGTCAAATGACGTAATTTAAACATCAAACGCTGATTTGCCAGTTAAACGGCTAACTTTTTCTTACTATTCATATTTTCCCGTAGATTTTTGCATTTCAAATTTCTAATCATCCATCGTTAACTTAAAATTATTAATATCACCCCTCATGGTCCTGATGATGGTTCAGTAGAACCGAAACGCTATAGTGTTGACTCGTTAATAAATCATTCCTTCCACTTGGATCGTTGTTATCAGTTTTTCTACATATATATATATGTATATATATATATAAAGAAAATACATATATATCAGAGATCATCACTATATATTAATGTTAAAAAGTTGTCAAATAAAATCAAATACCATTACTAAAAGGTTCATGCTGAGTTCACATGACTTGAAGATTTTAATAATGGCTTTTTAACTTATTGACAGCTGTTTTAGAAAATAATTTTAGATTTCCACAAGAGATTTTTGTTTTATATATATATATATATATATATTTATACACACACACACACACACACACACACACACACACACACACACATATATATATAGGTTTGAAGTCTTCTTTTTTAAAATGTAATGTTTTCATTCCTTCATTTCATCACAAAATTAATATGACATATAATTTCTTTTTATTAAATGAAATTTTACATGCCATATCATATTCATATAATAGATTTGAGATTTACATATCTTGAATGAATTCCTATAGTTTTTACTATTGTATTGATGATGATTATGATAGCAGTGAGATAGATGAAAATTCCAGCCATGAACTTTTTAAAAAAACTTTCAAAAATCTTTCTAAAAACTTTCTAAAGAACATTATATTTTTCTCACCAGCAGATCTACGTCCTATCTTGAGAATTTTTACCAATGCATGTATCATCTCAAGTAAATTTAAGTTAGCTTGCTTCTATAAAATGTGCCTACATTTATCACACAGTGGGAACCTTGTTTAAAGGAAGAATATGAAAAAGAAAAAAAAATAGAATAAACAAATATTAAAAAGAAGAAGAGTTTGTTCTGAAATCTGTTATCAACTGATATAGTACACCAAGAATGACAGATTAAATGATAGTGTACATATGATGAAGTCGTTTGCAAGATTCTGGTCATCTGTCTATTGAGTCACTTTTTGCTCTGAATAAAATTTGGAATAGAGGTTAATTGAGTTATCTTCCAATTCAAGAAAGAATACCCTAGAACAGCTCAAAAATCTCTTCAAAATAAATATGATAGACTTTTAACTTTTCAAAATCTCTTTAGATTTTGAAGTTGATGTTTCAGTACTAAGGGAACCCTCCTAAAATATTCTTATTTTTTTAAACAAATATTTCAGAAACCCAGTATGAATAAAGTTGTCCCAAAATAAATACTCCTGAAATATTACCTTATACCAGACTTACAAATCATTGAAGGATAAATGGTCTTTGTGTAAATATAAGCTTCATTTGGTCACATTGTATGAGTGTATCTATATCAGCTGAGGAACATTTCAGCTGTTGCTTATAGACATAAAAAAATGAATTAGATAGATAGATAGATAGATAGATAGATAGATACATACATACATACATACATACATACATACATATGTTCAGATTAGAACAAGTAAATTGATATAGATATAGAAACTTTGAGAAGGATGAACAGGTATGCATTTATTGTGATATATATATATATATATATATATATATATATATATATATATATATATATGTATATGTATATATATATATATATATATACATATGTTATATATATATATATATATATATATATATATATATATATAAGTTGTTAGTTTATTGATGAAAAAAAAGCATTTAGCATAATCACCTTATTTCAATGCATTTGATTTGGTGATGAATATTAATGACATACATTGAACATTAAACAGTGAAAATCTGAAGATATAAATTTATCTAATAACTCTGTTATTGATCTACCCTGTTACATGTATATACTGAAAGTAAATTAATCTAAATATCCATTTAAAAGCAAAAAAATGTCATCAGCACAGCTTTTGTACAATTGACAACTTATCAACTCCAAGTCTCAGCATTAAGAAAAGAATTTCTACAATGAAAAAAATGTTTTCCAAATCTTTTTATTCATTTCTAATAAATCAATGATATATTTCTCATCATAAGCATCTTTATTTCAGAGTTGATCTCAAATTTTTACCAGTTCCTTTTGTCATGCATAAGGAAAACTCTCTGATCTGACCCAGAAAATAACAATATGTAAATTTATCTTATTTTATCTTTATTAAATTGACTTACAATGGAATTTGTCATGCAGCTTTCATTTATATAGTTTTATCAAATCATCACAGAGAGCATAAATCACATTATGGGTTGTAAATTGAAGTTCCAAAAAAATTAGAGACAACATTTTAATAAAGAGTTCATGTAGTTTTTAACCCAACCCCTCCACTATAAACAGAATGTGACACTGCAGGTGTGAATTAGGAGTTTTCCTTCTCCTAGAATGGTTATCTTACTAAGGCTAATCAACCCAACTTGCCTACAATCAACCAATAGCTATGGGTAGGGGAAACAGATGGATCCATGACTTTACCAAGGGCATTTGTGCAAAGTGAAACTCAGCCTCATCCAGAATTTGTACTTGGGTTCCTGATTCCATTTCTTAGAATTATCATTATGCTAAGGAAGCATCCTTAGCAGATGACAACTGGTTTTTATTTATTCAAAGCAATATTTGCATATATGAGGATCATTAAATAAGTTTCCAGACTTTTTTCGTATGGACACTTTTATTGATAGTACACACATGAAACTCTAGTCCCCTTCAGAGTAATCTCCTCCGGCTGCAATGCGTGTCAATGACCTTCATTACAGCCTCTTTCATCTCCTCAAATGTCTCATAATGACAGCCTCTAAGGTTATGTAATAAGCAAAAGTCACAGGGTGCAAGGTCTGGACTATAGGGAGGCTGAGGAACTGTGTTGATGCCCATCTTGCTCAAATAGTCTGTGACAAGGATGGAGTTGTGGACTGGTTCATTGTCGTGGTGGAAATGCCACTGACCCAATTTGAAGAGTGCTGGCCTCTTCCGAAAGAATCTCTTCCTGAACTCCCTTAAAACCTCAACATAGTAACCCTAACCCTTTGGCCAATGAACTCTGATATATTGACCTTACTCCTCCCACACCTCTTATCATCCCTCACAGATTCTCTGCCTTACTTGAACCTCATGCCACTCAAAAACTGATGCTCGATTCATGCAAGATGCTCCAAAAGCAGTGTGAAGCATTCCATACATTTCTGTGGCATTTTTTCCAACTTTAAAACAGAATTTTATTCAATATTGTTCTTCTAAAGTGTCCTCACATCCAGATTGCATTTTTGAAATTCACCAGCTTTAGTAGGTCTATTCCAATTCCTCCTGTAGCTGTTCATTTGAACCTGAAATCATAGAAATTGGTCAGTCATCTCATAAGATGTATAACAATAACATACTGAACTTTATGACAATTTTAAATGCCTGTACAAAAAAAGTCTGGAAACTTATTGAATACACCATATATATATATATATATATATATATATATATATATATATATATATATATATATAATAATGATAATAAATAAATATATATTATATATATATATTTAATTCATGGAAAATATTTTTCTGCAACCTAAGGTTTTTTGAAGTTTATAACAACATTTGTCAGGCAGTTAAAAAGATAGAATGAAATTGAAAATAAAAAATGTGACAAAAATACATATCTGTGAGGTCTTTTTTGAATCCTTGCATATCATTGCATATTGGAGGGCATTTTCTTGATTTTAGATTGAAAATATTTGTGTTGTCTTGGTTGTTTATACCCTTGAGGTAGAAATGGGCTTTCCATCTCATTCTTTTTATCAAGCTTTCTATCTTTTCAGTGAGCAGGAGTTTGTATGTCGAATGGGTTGGAATTGGTATATTCTTTAGAGAATATACAAGGTTGATGTGTTCCATGAGATCCATTTTATATAGCAAGAGTGCTCAACCTATGAGATGCATAGTATACAATTCTTACGCTACATTGCATCTAGTTATTATTATTTTTATTATAATACAATCCCCCCCCATATATATTACACCGACATATTTATGACACAATATAACCTTACTTATACCCATTACAACTCTGGCCCACCATACACGTTTACAAATCAGATTCTCACTAATTCCTCACAACTTACAGCGGTGATAATTTGTCTCAGTGTCAACGAAACAAATGTATACACATTCGCTACCCATTTCTGTTATAAACAATGCTTTATGTTCCTGGCCTGACTTAACTTAAAAACAAGCATCCACACGCACACACATACACCCTCACCCATATATACACACAACCACACATAAACAAGATCTTAACGGTTTTTTGTCTGCTTTTTGCTGTATTTTCGATTTTGCCTGTATTTTTGTCGCATTTTCAATTTTCAATTTCATTCCATCTTTTTAACTGCCTGACAAATGTTGTTATAAACTTCAAGAAATCTTAGGTTGCAGAAAAATATTTTCCATGAACTAAATATATATATAATATATATCTATTTATTATCATAATTATTATAATAGCTCTATCATTGATATTGAGCACTCTCCATATTATATTGCACTTGGTTCAACAAATAACCACATAGTGATTTATTGACGACTAATACTCTCATAATATAATATATATATATATATATATATATATATATATATATATATATATTCATAGCACATATATATATATATATATATGTATATATATATATATATATATATATATTTGTAATTGCTATAGAGAAGCAGTATATGTTTTGAGGGAGATTGTTTATGTACACATTTCAGTCTCATCTCAAACAACAGTTCAAATAACATAACTTGATTCTGTCCACAAACTGGGTGTTTCTCTCTTTTCCCACCACTCTTTCCAAACTATCTTTCTTTTTTCCCATCATTTCTTTTTTTCACCATCTTTCTCTCTGTCACTTACACTTTCTCTCTTCCTATTCTGCTACTATCCTCCTTGTTACTCTCTGCTCAATCCTCTCCTTTTTCTCTTCCCCTCCTGCATCTCATGGGACACATTTTTCAACAATGCTCTGAATTGCCCACAAGACCAACAATCTATTTATGGAGGAAGATAAAAAAATAAAAATAATTTTAGAATAAACAAAAATTTTTACAGATAAATTTATTGTCAGTAGGGGAAAAAATAATTAAATAAAAAATAAAAGATACTATTTTTAAAGATACTATATTTTTTTTCTTTCCAATCTCTCCCTCCTCAAGTCAATTTAATTTAATTTTTATTTTTATTCTAACAAAAATTCTGTTTCTTTGCTCATGGGTAAGTACTTGTTTCAGCTATAATTTTCAGTCCCTTTTTTCTTTTTTTTAATCTTATATCTTGGGATCACTCATTTTATTCTTTACCTACTGCCACCATCTGATAGTTGTGGTTTCCTTTTTCTTTTTTTTTGTTTTGCTTTTACTTATTTTGGTTTTATTTCATCTTTTGTTTTCATCTACATTCTTATTTTCATTTTTTATTTCTATTGCATGGGAATTAGGGATAAAGCACAAAATTGCATTTGTGAGTGTTAATGAAATATACATAACTACAAGTTGAGTGATCTCTTAACACAAATAACTGTGTGACTAAGGCAAGATTTTGTCAGGAGAGTTTTGCTGAAAAGCAACTTTTTTTAAAAATTTCTATTAATAGCTCAGAAAAAAATACTTTCCTCTAGTTCTCTAAAGTTGGGGAAAAAAAATTCTATCATAGTAGAGAATTCAAAAATCATTCTTTTTTTAATTATTTTAATTCTGAAAAATTTGTGCAAACATTCAAGGGATATAATGTTAGTGCTGCAGCAAGCTGGCTCTGTTCTATTAAAAGACTGTCGTTGCAAACACAAATGTGCCCCATATATATTCCTTCCTATATATGCAAGTATATGTGTGTGAGTGTGTGGTAGAGTGTAGCTGCCTAAAAATCTCTTTATATACATTAATACAATTAGATTTTTGGTTACAGATATGTTGCAATTTTATTTTTAGCAACAATGTTTCAATGCTATAAAGTTTGGTAAACCTAATAGTATCCATTTGAATGGCACAATTTTTCACTAGAAATATTTAAATCCTGGTATTATGTGTTTTGAAAAAATAATTTTTTTATAAAAAATTATTACAGCTGTACTTACTTATGGATAGTACTGAATATACTTTCATGCACATACACACACGCGTATATATATATATATATATATATATATATATATATATATATATATATATATATATATATATATATATATATATGTATGTATATATATATATATATGTATGTATATATGTGTGTGTGTGTGTGTGTGTGTGTGTGTGTGTGTGTGTGTGTGTGTGTGTGTGTGTGTGTGTGTGTGTGTGTGTGTGTGTGTGTGTGAAACATACTAGTTTATGTTATATGTATAAAGGAGGAGGAACAAAACTTAATGTTTTCATCACTTACTTGAATAAGATATCATTAAACATGAGACATGATTCTGTTTAATTTGACAATGAACAGTCAACATTTTTTTAAATTTTAGACACCTCTACATATAGTAATAAAAATAAACTATTACCAACAACATCATGAACAATATTGATGCATTCACATAATATCCACATATACACATAATATCTTGTTTGTGGTGTAATGGTTACAGTCATAGGAAATTGAATAAGCAACTCAAGTTCAAATACTTGATGAGGATGTTTTCATTGCACATAGCGCTAATACCCTTTGGAAATTACTCTCCTTCCACCTATATAATTACTCTCCTTATATATAATTACTCTCCTTCCACTTATGAGTAGATAGTATGGCATAATGGACTCTTTGACCTTGGTATGACAACTTGTATAGGTGAAAAAAACTCTGAATTCAAACCTGTTAAGCTCCACTTAAAAAAGTGACCTTGAGTTGCATCTTATTCATGCTAAGTAGATATTCTAATTCACTTCATTCTATGAATCTAAAAGAACTAAACCAATGCATAAGATTTAAAACACGAAGAATTTGTTCCAGCAATAATGATTTATCTAAACAACCATTTATAGCACAGGATTACTACAACAATTTAATCAAATATCTAATTTAGAGAGCTATCATCATCTCATGTGATGGCATTCCAAATTTTTTTTAAAAAGAAAGAAAATTCATATTACATTCAGCACATGATATATTTCTTGAATGGCATATACTAACATATCTTAAGTTGAGAGGATATGACAGTATTTTAAACAACAAAGTTATCCAAAACAAACCTTAAATGAAAACAATAACATTTTACCAGCCATGTAATGGAAACAATAGACTCTGCTGCAAACATATCAAATACAGTAATTCATTTGCAAGTTCTATAACCAATTGGACTATTAAAATCTAAAAAGAATGACTTTTCAATTCTAGAATAAACAATTATTGACATAGAATAAGATCATTAAACCATAATGAATTACTCCTGGTTGAACAACATTTCCACCTAACAAACAATAACTTTAACCGAGACAGTAAACAGACAAAAACAGAGACAAAGAAAATTTATATCTAATAATATTCTATCAATAGAGACCTATGAAGATGAATAGATACATGTTGAAAATATAAAATCAAAACACTAAAAAACATTCCATCTTAATCATCAAAATCAAAACATCTAATTATAAAAATATTTTCATTAACTTTTATTGACTGATTTTTCTCCTTAACACGAAATCTTCAATTAAAAAAAAAGTAAAAAATTATTTCCAAATCCAAAAATACTGTCAAACAATAACCAAGCTTCACATTATCAAATGAAATATTGTTAAAAACATTCCCTTTTTCATTAATGTAAATGCTCACTTTATGTTCCTAAACTAGGTAGACTAATCAGTTTTGAAATTTATTCTTCCTAAATTAAACATTAGTTGATTGCCTACTGTTGTAAGAGGTGAGGATAAATGAAAATTAATAAAATTTAACATTCATATTTTTTCACACACACACACCAAAGAACCCTGGAATTTTCTGTAATAGGGTCAAACAACCACATGAAGGGGCTGATAATACACAAAGTTACTTGATAAGCTGTGGGTGGACATCCAAAATACAGGACTGGGAGCCCTTGGCAAGTAGCTGGGGGTGCTACAAAGGAAAGTCAGAGTGGCTCCAAATGACTAAATGCTGCTGGAAGATCTTTCTTTCTTTAATGGCATATCAATCTTCATGGGTAATCCAATGCCAAAGCCATCCATGTAGAAGAATAGAAGTGGTACTTTTTAACCTAGAGCCAGGGGATAAGGTGTTTCATATCTTTCCTAAGGGTATAAGTCCAAAAGTGAACATGGTAGTGCATCTGGAGTTTGAGCTCACTTACTATGATCTTGCAGTCCAGCATATTATCCTTTATGCTACAAGACTCCTCGCCTGTAAGATGTTCCAAACTACTACTGTGTCAGAATGTATTTAGTTTGGTTTGGTTTTATGGTATATCAATCATTGTAGATTGTTGTTCATATTGACATTATATATATATGATTTCTAAACACATTTTCTTGATAATATTTTTAGATGAGCCAGAATTTTTTTTTTTTTTTTTTGTTCACAGTTAAATAGTTTCAAGTATTGCAATGTAACAATAGGGAAGTAAATAATGGAAATGAATCCAACAATATAGTGAAAAAATTGAAGAACAAGGTAATCCAAAAAGAATAATTTAATGTAAAAGAAAGTCAATGTTAAATAGGACATTTGATAAAATTCAAAACAAGGAGAAAATATTATCTATACAGAGAAAGCGGGTAACTATTTAATCAATAAATCAGCTTTGTGCATTAGTCATTTGTTTGCACCCATCTAAAAAGATATACATGATATATAAGAGATTAGTTTGTCAGTAATTTAATTTATTTGCTCACTAGTATTGCTACTGTTTCTACACAGCTGAATTTTTTCAATTATTGCTGTCTAACACTTAAAATTCTATTCAATATTCACTGTTAAATGATCAAACACTTCTATTCCAAACAATTCAATTTTGCACTCATTTTAAATGTCAAACAATTCTATTTGACCTATAGATAGGACCCTATCAGATGCTACCATACTGAGTGAGGATTGACCTGGGAGTGATGAAGAGGTACTCTGCATTTCCCAAAGCTCCAGCATTACAGGAACCTCACTATCAAATTGTTTCATATCAGGACACTAGTTGTGGGGGCAGTCTTACACCTCTGCAGTGATGATGTCTGTGCATTATACAGCCTGAACCAACAGGGCTGGACAAAATTCAATAAAACATACAAAAACATCACACACACATGCACACACACACACACACACACACATATATATATACATATATATATATATATATAAACACAAAAAGAAAAAAATCAATTTCTTGGTACATTATAAACTTATTTCAGCTTGTTAAAACCTTCCTCAGATGAAAAATTCAAAATTTTTATTTGGGTGTTTTCATATTGCTTCTGGCGAGAATGGGATTTTTCATTTTTATTTTTTTGAATTAAAATAATTTTTGAATTAAAATAATTTTTGATTTATTTTTTATGATAATTTTTCCTCCTTGGATCATATAAGAATATATATATATATATATATATATGTATTTTTTTTCAAGTAAAAAACAATATTCAGTCACAGTAGGATAATAAATTTATTTCCATCCTGTCAAGAGCATTGATATGAATTAAAACTCCAAAAGAATTTTAACAGGACTTGATCTGATCGAACAAGAAAATAGAATACAACCAGACAGAAGAGCGAGAAAGAGAAAGGAAAGAAGGAAGACCATTTCAGTTATGTACTAGCCTTATGGCATGTAAGGTTAGTTCCAGTCTCTTCCTGTTTCACATTAAGACAAAGACAGAATAACAGTTACAGTAATACTTATCAAAATTTCAAACATTTATAACAAAATTATCAATTTTAAATTTAGTATGACATCATTTTTTATTTGAAAAGTACCAACAACCCATGCTGGTAGTGGTAAGACTTATTTAACTAAGTTAAAATATCTATACCAATTTAGTAAATTATAGTTAAATATTAACTTTGACTATATAGTAAATTTTTGACTATTGTCTAAAATTTTTTCTATGCCTACATCTAGCTATTAAATCACATCTCTGATTTAATAGGTTACCGGGATCAGGGTATAACATAATTTGTATCTTTTCTTCTAGACACAAATTGCATCAACCATTAAAGCAGCTCGGAGTGGTAGACCTTTTCAATATACTCCATTGAATTTCTGGGGTTAAACACTTATTTTTCAATTTCCAAAAATATTTGGATTTGGCTGTTTGATTTTTCAAGCGTTCATGAGAGAACGAATGAATACGGTTATTATACCCTTATCTCTATCTAACCGATGAAATTCCTATATAAGTTTTTTTATTTTCAATGTTTTCTTTTGGGAAAATAATCCCTTGGTATACTACATTTTCTAAATTACACAAACCTTTCATAGGACAATTAATTTTAATTTTACAATTATAATTGTTTTTTTACTTGTATCATTATCATTATTATTATTTACTCCTTTAGAGTTTTTCACATCAGCATTAGCTGGTTGTCTTTCACTGGAGTTTTAGTGACGTCATATCAATTTGGTCATAATATTTCCTAATTGTTTTTTATTATGAGTGTTAATTATTTTAAAGAAATTTTTGGGCGAGAGTAACTAATTTTTAAAGTTTTCCAATTAAATATTTTATGTAATACATTATACTGGTTAAAGTGTTTGTCTATCAATTTAAAAAAATATTTTCCTATATATATCTTAATAAGTTTACAAAAAGGTAGGTGGGGGTAATCCATATAATTTTCCTTTTTCAAATTTTATGACAATTTACCTTATTATTACTATCAGTAATTTCGTTATTCATACACAAATTATAATTATCATTAATATTATTAGGTACTTTCAGCTCCAGATTAGTAAACTCCTCTTTAAACCCACCATTCTTGAGGGCTTCAATATACATTTTACTACTTTCATGGAAAATTTTCTGATTTAAGGATAATCTCCTTATTCTTGTATTAACAGCTTTAGGAACTTGTTTAAAAATAGCATTTGGGTGATTAGAATTTACATTAATATAGGAGGGATATTGGTCTATTTTAAGCAATGATCCATAAGAGTTGTCTGAGAGGTTCAGAAAATTAGCTATGTTAATATTAGACAAAATTTCAATTTTAAATCCTTAGAATTTAAAGACTCTTATAATCTTTTTCTACATACTCGAACACTTAGGACCATCACTATTGGGGATGTATAATATACCGTCATCATGGTATAATCTGATTTGTATGAGGTCAATGATTCTACTAAGAGTATCTAATATATATAAACCCACAAGATCTGCTATTTGAGCAGAAACATATCCACCCATAGGAACATCAAAATTATCCAAGTCAGTTTTTACCCACATAGACTCATTATTCTTAAGTACAGTTTTCTTATATGCTAATATTATTTGGTTTGTTCATCCATTATTTCTCCATAGTTTTTTGCATTGTTAATTCAATCAATTAGAACTTTTTTAGATATAGACGGATAAAAATAAATTATGTCAAATTGAATAAAAGTGATCTTACTCTTGTTTTTAATATTTCTAGACCATTCAATTGTATCATTTGAGTTCTTCCAAAGATTGTTATGGGTAGTTTTTTGTATATTAAGTATAATATTTTGAATGATATTTTTTAAGATTATCCCTAATTCAGTTTCAGAGGGATTAATTAATCTAGATTGTAATTTATTTTCAAAATTAGGTTTATGGTGTTTAAATAGGATGTAAGCATCTTTTATTTTAAATTTCTCTTACCTGTCTTTATTTTCTTGTTGGATCTGATAAAATTTTCTAGTTGGATCCTGTTAAAATTCTTTTGGAGTTTTGATCCAAATCAATGCTCTAAACAGGATGGAAATAAATTTATTATCCTAATGTGAGTGAATATTGGATTTTTGCTTGAAAAAATATTATTTGCTCTGTGGATTTTATTTACATTGAGGTCTTTACCAGGAATATTTAAATATTCTAAATTTGAATATTTTATTTGTCCTGATTGAATTGTTCCCTATTCCAGATTTACTAGATTGAAGAATACCTATATATATATATATATATATATATATATATATATATATATATATTTGATAAAATGTTCATTTTCTTTTGAACCAAAACATTGTCATTTCTTGTTGAACATTGTACAATCAAAATGGATATTATTAAGTAGTAATTATAAAGAAACTTTACCCCATTGAATCACAGAAGGTAAAAATAGGAATATTTAGCAATCCAAAAATATGTACTCTACTTATACATCTATAAATTCTTTTTTACTTAGAGAATTGGTGCAATGATTTTTTATCAAGTCATAAAATACTGCAATTTTCATTTTGTGAATTTTTTAAAGAAACACATGTCTTAGCTTAATGACAGTAGACACATTTCAAAGATCTATAATGATCTGCTTCATTCTTTCATATTTTTATCATTTATCCTTTTATATTTTTGCAAATGAGTAACTTATTTTTCATTTTATATGAATATTTTTATTTGAACAAATATTTCAGTAATTACTTGATCAATTTCACATGGTAATATTTTAAGCATATGCAACAACAAATGATATAAAAATGTCATATTCCTGTGTTGACATTTATTTTCTCATAAAATAACCATTTTTTAAGTTTTTGAATTTTGTTATTTTAAGCCTTTTTCACAAAATATGCATTTATTTTTGTTTTTTTTGTTTTTTGTTTTTTCTCTTTTTGGGGGCTAGATTATACCACTGATCTTCACCAAGAGCCTGTTGTATGTTTATTAGAATGCGGAAGAACATATCAACCAAAATATCATGTTAAAAACAACAAAAATGAGGATAACAGCACAAGAAATAGAATAACCAGATTTCTCAGCTTTTATACTTCACAGCTTTTAGTATAAGGCTTATTTTTTGTTTTTACTTTTGCTTTTTTATGTACATTTGGGCAGGTTCTCATATTATTTGGGTTAGGCTGAACTCTGCCAGAAATAAAAATTAAATGCCCAAGGTATTCATCAAAAATTGTCTCCTGAATTCTTGTTTCAATTTTACCAAGCAAAGCCATACCCAAATACCACCAAAGCCAGTTGCTGATTCTTTCAATAAAGCAAGCAGAAATAAAGAAAATCAAATTCCTTTATTGCCAAAGTTGATCTGGGATTTGAAATCAATTAATTGACTTTATGACCTCTGCTGCTCTTTTGACTCTTTTGATAAAATAAAACTATGTCTGCATTCAGGGAAGGAAAGACAAAAACCTCAATGAAATGGTTTGTTTCTTTTAGTAATGAAAACTTTACTAAAAGAAACAAACCATTTCATTGAAAGCATAGAATTTTCCTGAGATTTAAAATAAATGAGTTAAAATCTAAGCAAAAACCTTTTTTAAGTTGATTTAAAACATATATCATAGAGAGGTTAAAAAAATGCTCTATTCTGGTTGTAATGAAAAAGAACCTTCAACAATGATAAACGCTGTAGTTGATTTTCATTATAATTTATTTCTATGGTTTAATTAATTCACATATTTATTGGCCTATAAACTCCCTTTTTTGAAAATAAAATTGAAAACTATCTCACTGGTCTTATATGTTAAGCTGAGATATTTAAGAGACTAATGCTTACCTAGAGCACTTTTACCTAGACTAATATGATGATACTGTTATATTAAATGTAATCAGGTTTGGGTGTCTAATGCAACATCAAATATTATACATTTTTGATCATATGATTTAATAGTGTGTTTACTTTTCAGGGGTTGTTACTCTGACATCATGTTAATCTTGATGCAGGATTGATTTCTAAATAACTTTTAAGATATCAAGTACTGAAAGTGAAGAGAAAATGAAAAAATCTCAACAGTTCTAAGGTAAAAATGATTGTTGGTTACTGCATTCAAACTTAGTTAAAATGCTGGTGTAAAATACTAAAATGTTATACTTGGCCAATGGAAAAAAAATGAAAAACTAGAGCTAGATATTTTTTAATGAGGTAATAATTAAGAGATCAGTATCTTTAAGTTTCAATAACATAGTATTTTTTCTGTCACTTTTTCTTTACCTTCAACCATAAGTTCTTAGTTAAATTAAGAAATGACCTTGAAGAAGAAGAAGAAGAAGAAGAAGAAGAAGAAGAAGAAGAAGAAGAAGAAGAAGAAGAAGAAGAAGAAGAAGAAGAAGAAGAAGAAGAAGAAGAAGAAGAAGAAGAAGAAGAAGAAGAAGAAGAAGAAGAAGAAGAAGAAGAAGAAGAAGAAGAAGAAGAAGAAGAAGAAGAAGAAGAAGAAGAAGAAGAAGAAGAAGAAGAAGAAGAAGAAGAAGAAGAAGAAGAAGAAGAAGAAGAAGAAGAAGAAGAAGAAGAAGAAGAAGAAGAAGAAGAAGAAGAAGAAGAAGAAGAAGAAGAAGAAGAAGAAGAAGAAGAAGAAGAAGAAGAAGAAGAAGAAGAAGAAGAAGAAGAAGAAGAAGAAGAAGAAGAAGAAGAAGAAGAAGAAGAAGAAGAAATCTTTAATCCATATAAGTAGGAAATACAAAATTTAAGCACTTTAAGAGGCACTTGATCTCAACCCAAAAGATAACATTCTGCCCGATTCTAATACAGTTACACAAATGAATGGGCGCTTTATCATTTTTTATTAAACATTAAAGTAAGACAGTAAACACATCTGTTTTCATTCATATAATATATATGTTTTCAATCAGAACTAAGGAACATACATGCTATCATGCATATTCATCCTAAAGCTTCATATACTTGGCATTTCATCTCTCTAGTGTCTTTAAACCTATCGAAAGATTTCATTAAAAAGGAATTAATTGTTAATGACTGAATGAAGAAATGAAGTAAAAGGAAGAGAAAGAAAGGAATAAAAAAAGAGAAATAGAAAAAAGTAGATGAAAGGAAGAAAAAAAGGAAAATTGATAGACTGAAGAAATAACTGAAAGAAAAAAGAGAGAGGATAATGAAGTACGAGAAAGGAGAAAATGAAAGGAAGAGTAGGAAAAAGAAAAAGAAGGAAAAAAGAAAAAACATGAAATTGAAAATATGGGGATTAGAAAGGAATAAAAAGTATTTTTAAAAAGTGGAAAAGAAAATGTAAACACAAGAAAAAAAGAAAAAAGAAAAAGAAAAGATAAAAAAATAAATTATCATTAAGAAAAGAGAAAGAAAATAGAAAACAAAAAGGTATGTGAAAAAATACACAGAAAGAAAGAAAGAAAGAAAGAACGAAAGAAAGAAAGAAAAGTCAATGAAAAAATAGTATGAACAAATTTGAATGAAAGAAAAATTGACATAAAAAAAAAAAGAAAAGTTGCTGCTATCCAAAAGAAAAAAAGTATCAGCACTTACAGAGAAACCTTGGAAAATGTCCAATGTTTTTCTTATTGATTTATTGTTTATATTTAGAGAATAAACATTTTGGAAACCCAAAATATACTTCAAGGAAGAGAAAGAATTAGCTTAGTCTGTTTAGGACAAACCATTTTTATATATTCAAAAAAGAAATAAAAAATCTTTTAAAGACAGAAAAGATAAAAATTTATATGTTCAATCATTTGTTATGATAAAAACATAAAATTTGAGTGGAAACTGAAGGTCAGTTTTCAAGGTCACTAACTTTGGTCATCTTTGATCAGCAAAGAAAAATGTTTTAAAATTCTGCGTCTTTGATGTCAAGCCATAAGCAAATTTCTTTCTTCAGCTGATTTAATTCCTATCTTTTTATCTTTGAAATTCTTTCCTGTTTTATCAAAATATTTTTTTGATATTCTGTATAAAAGGAGTGTTTTTTTTTTCAGTCAAGTGTATATTGCTATAGATATGCTGTGTCTTTTGTAAATAAATATGGTTTTAAAAAATGACCAAGAAAAAAAAATTGATTTTGAAATAGAAGGGAAAGAAAATTACAAAGAAGTTTTTCAGACAAAAGTAAGGAGTGAAAAGGTTAACTTAGAAGAAGGTAAAGGTGTGAAATATGAAGAAGTTAAAAGGAATGGAAATTCTTGACAGGAAGTAAATAAGGTTACTGAGATGGAGTATGAGAAGGGAAAGTCAAAGTGATGAGGGAGAGAGACAGATGGTACAAGGAAATAAAAAGATGTCTGAGAGGGAGATAATGAGGTGGAGAAAGAAAAAGAAAAAAGAAAAAGGAAGAAAATTAGGAAAATGAAGAAAAAACTGAAAGGAAAAAATAAAAAGTAAAATTTAATAACCAAATAAAGAAAGAAAATAGAAAAAAGCAAGTTACATAAGAAATAAAAAAGAAAAGAAAGGAGGAAGATCAATCCAAAAAGTGAAATAAAGAAACAAATGGAAAGGAAATAAACAAGAGAAGAATGAAAGAAAATCAATGAAAAAAGAATAAGTGTTGGATAAATGCATTTAGTTACTTGAACAAGTGTGGAGTGAAATAAAGTAATAAGATTGAAGGAGAAAAAAGAAAAATAAGATGAATGAAAACATGAGACAATGAAAAATAAAAAGCAAAAAGTTGTTTTGCTGATGAAAATTCTCTCTAATTCAGGGAAGACAGGTGCAGCATGTCATTTTAAAACAACAAACAAAACTAGAACAATTTAGCTCAAAAATTAAAACTCAAAAATAATTATCAAATGTTTAACCCTTAAAAGATTATGCTTAATAAACTCTCCAGTTCGACCATATTAATCTGAAGCAAACTTAGGCAACTATAAGAAGTATCATCCAATCTGAAGTAAAGAAACATACAAGAAAATTTTAATTTCTGTCTAAAACTAGATGAGTGCATTATAATGATTGTTTTTCATCTCAAAAATTGTGTCCAGAAGACTTATGTCTTCATTTGTATACATAAGTTGTTGGAGTCATAAAGTGGATAAAAGTGTTGGATAAATGCTAGTGAATCCAATCCTTGGATCAATAAATGACATGTATTAAGTAGGGCAGAAGTAATAGGATATCAATAATATTAAACAATAGAATATTTCTGCATTACTTCTGTCCTACTCTGTTGTCTGATTAAATAAAAGCAAATATAGTGTTAGAAAGACAACTAGTAAAATTGAACTGACGTGAGATATTTCTAGTATAGGAGATGAAATAAGAATAATATATCCTTTTGGATTGAATAAAGGGTTCAGTTTCAAATACCAAATTTTTTTATGTGGCAGATACTTGAAGAAGTAATATCAAATCTTCTATCAAGTCCAGAAGTGTCTTTAATCTTATTTCTTATTATAGTGGACTCACTAGGTTTCCACACCAGTACTAATTGATAGTTCACATTGGAAACAAAGTGACAGCATTTATCATTAATATTTCAGCATTCTTTTCAGTGTTCTATATAATATGAACTTTCACTTGTAATAATCAGGAAGATTTCCCTTATGACCAAGTAACAGCAAACTTTTTTCTTCATGCTTCAGCACCCTCCTTATTACGTTTAATGATTTTAATAATGCTGAAACAACAATGTCTTACCAAAAGATCTTTTCTTTGTTGAGAGTGGCCTGAATTTGGTTATCTTTTCGAATTTGAAAGTCTTATAAGATTTTTTATTTAATTTCCCCAAGGATAGCAAATGATTTGTACTTAAATCATTGGTTGACATAGTGAGATTTCAGTGATTTGCACAATTCCCAGTGCATCATCTTTCCTTGACAATCAAGTCTTTTCCTTACTTTCCTTGAGTTAATAAGCAACATTCGCTTTTAAAATGATATTTGGATTGTTTCTTTTAACAAATTTGTGAAAGTTTTGAAAGAACTTTGTACACTTCTTGAAAGCAACATTTTAATTTATATACCAGTGACGAAATGATTTCTTTAATTTACTTGTTTTCTTTTCTTCTTTTTCTCCAGGGTAACTTGAGTTGTAATGGAGCGACTGGAGAAGTTTCAGATTATCTTTAATAATCCTACAGCAACTTATTATGCTGGAGATACTGTATACGGGTATGGATGGATTATCCTCAAAGAACCCATGTTTGTGCAAAGTAAGTGTAAAGGAACTAAATTTTTTCAACTTCTTTCTTGAAGTGCTTTGATGTGATCAGAAGTCTTCAGTTTTTAACCTCAGATCAAACCATCTAGTTGAACCTACAACTAAGTATTGTGCAAAAATTTTTCTGCAGACATATCTTTATAAAAAGTAAATATTTTTAGCATCCATATGATATATGATAAGGATTTCATCAAATTAGATAAAAAGGTGGCTGATGGATATAGAACATTATTTTTACTACTTTTTCTCATAAAATACTATTTTTGAGTTCCTTTAACAAATTTATTCTGTAAACATATATACAACTTCTCACTGTGAAACAAATACAAAATGAACTTAATACTTATGATAAATTTACCATCTTTGGTGAGTAAGTGGCGTTCACATAACCCATCCAGAAGATACACACTGAAACTCACAGATAAGTTTCATAAAAACAAAAATTTAAAGATGCACTTTGGCCTTGTAAGATGAATCATTTCAAACAGAAAATGTTTTAGGGCTGGAAATCCAGTTTTTATTTTTTGAATGTTCTGTTTTTAAAATACAACGGACTTGAAAGAAATAATGAGGGTAAAAACCAAGTAAAAATTGGAGTCTTGATATGGAATGTTGGTGGTCCACCTGATCATCCCAATAATAATTTGGCGCTAAATAGCATTTGGAAGAATCTGATGCTAATAATTGCTTGAAGATGGATAAAGTATGAGAGATGGACTATTAAAATGGCGAGTGAATGAAGGCTATAAAATAGAAGAAGGTGTCAGCTAGTTTTAGTGTTTTTTAAATAAAATATATTGTCAGAAAATGTGCAAACAGCAACAAAAGGAAGATTTGCTCAATGCCAATCTGTATATGATCAAGTGAATTCATGTAAAATAATGAAGTAGATAGATGAGGTTTGTTCAGAAAACACCTAGTCATTTAATATTAACATAAAATATTCTACCTAAAGCAATATTTCTTTAGTTACCTTCAAAATACTCTTCTTGGGACCACTTTATACACTTATCTTAATATCCCTTCAACTTTTCAGAACTGTCTGCAAAGTACTATTTAGGGATCACGGTTAGTTGCTTCATTGCATTTTCCTTAATCTCATACAGTAAAAAGACAGTTTATTTTCAATGTGAATTTAAATTTGGGAAAAGCTAAAATTCATAGAGAGTCAAAGCTGGACTCAAGATATGAAGAAAAGACAGTTGAGATATTCAAATTAAAGCATTCTTACTTTTTCAATTAAATTTTCGAAAAAGTTTATCAAGAAATGATCCAGATATTTAATGTTAATTATAATCGTCAACCAAGAGCAATAGCACTTTAATCCCCTTCATAATATTCCTCTTGGATCATACATGATTATTCCAGCATCATTTCAACTTTAAAAAATTGTCTGCAAAGTCCACTTTTAAGATTCTCATCAGCTTCCTTACTGTGTTTTCCTAAACCTCAGCTAAGATGTTTTAACTGTTTTTTACTTTAAGAAAAATCAGGAATAACAGGGTTGATTTGTTTGGCTGGGTTTTATGGCATATCAACCATTGTAGGTTATTTAATGCCAAATCCTGTTTAGAACATATATATCAACTATATATGATTCGTAAACATATTTTGTTGATAATATTTTAAACAAACCAGAGTTTATCTTTTAAATGGTTTAGTGCATTTCTATTAAATACAATAATTCAATATACTATTAATCATTTGTTTGCACAAAGTTAAATGGTTTCAAGTATTGCTATGTAACAGCAACAGTTTAACACCAGTCATTTGTTTGCACACATTTTAATGGTTATACAAGTATGATTTGAAAGTGAACAGTTTCTAAGTAATTTCTTTTTTAAATGAGTAAGAACTAATTTGTTTGTACTCTAGTATTGCTAAGTTTTTCTCATAGTTAAATGGTTTCAGTTATTGCAATTTAACTCTTATACTTCAAGTCAATATTAATCATTTGTTTGCAGATGGTGACGTGATTACAAGAATTTCTACTTTACACACTGAAAAATGGTTCCAAGTATTGCTATGAAATACCAATATTTCAATTTATGCACATAGTTAAAGAGTTTCAAGTATTCTATTCAACATTACTCATTTGTTTGCAGACAGTTAAATGTTTCCAAGTATTGCAATGTATCAGTAACAATCCAGTTAGTCATTTGTTTAGTCACAGTTAAATGGTCACACATTTTTGAAAAATTCAATTTAACATAAATCATTTGTTTGCACACAGTTTAAATGTCAAACAGTTTTATTTGACCCACAGATAGAACCCTATCAGGTGCTATCATTTTGGGTAAGAGTGGCCCTGGGAGCAATGGCAATGAATGAGTACTCAACATTCCCCAGCCTCACCATCAGATTATTTTGTTTCATATTAGGATACTTGTTAGGGGGGGGTCTTACTCCTCTGCAGAGATGCAGTGGATATATTCTGAAGCCCCAACAGACTGAACCAAGGAATGGCAGGGAAATAAATCTTTAGATGACTGACAACATAAGTGAAGAGATATGATGTTTTCCAAAATGAAGACTTGCATAGGACAGGAAGAATATGCCGACACTTTGTCGTGACAAACATAAAAGATACACTGTGCAAAAGTTCACTCTGTGCTATTTTGCTGTTGAGTGAATAATCCAAATGTCTGTTCACCAATGCGCATTAATATATCTTTGATTAGTTTCCATGTTACATCAAGTTCGCTCACTGATTCATCACTGAAAGCCATCTTGGGTTTGGTTTATTTGTTTAAAGCATATCAACTTCTTATCAGTTATTTAATATCAAAATTTGATTAATTTTTAAATTTTCATAATCATATATTTTCAAATTTCCATTGCATTTTTTAAAATTTGATTTTTATTTGCTTATATATAAGTATATATTCCAGTATAATACAAAAAAATTTGCTTACAGTTGTATGGTTTGTGGAATTCCCATGTAATGCTAATAATTCATACACAAATTTACTATATACTATATTTAGTATATAAAAGTGTGCAAGCAAATTATTGTTAAATAGGATATTTAACAATAATTTGCTCGCACACTTTTATATACTTCTAACACCAATAATTTCCAATCAGTTATATAGTTTCAAGTTACTATTCTTAATACAAATAACACAAGTCAACAAAAGAAATTTTGAAATGGAGCTGAGGTATCAAACATCTTTTCTTTGCTAATTTGAGGTACTGAATATGGTTAGCTATGGTTTGCTGTACTGAAATGCCTCATTTTTGGAAAAAAACTTTTTTTCATTTGTTTTCTGTATAAATGTAATTGACCGATGGCAATATTTCTCAAAGTAAAATTGTTGAAACCTCTCAAATAGTATTTGAATCTACAAATCTGCTATTGGTCTGCTTATTAAGAAATACTTTTTTTGCAATGATTATCAGACCCGAAGTCTTAAGAAATAACCCAATTGAATATACCAAGACAATCAAGTATTTTCATCAAATCATTTAATAAACTAACAGCAGAAAAGAAAACATTAATGAACATAAGAACTATGGTAAAAATTTCCTCTTTCTTGATTGTCTATCATATTCAGTGTTATTTTAGTTCCTTTTAATACTCCATCAGTAGTCAGCCATTATTCATTTGTCCCACCATGCTTGGTAGCACTCTTCCATTGTTTTAATATCCTGATGTAATCATTCTCCTTCCTCATCATTCACATTGCAGAAATTATCTGGAAATTTATCTAGATAACTATATAAAAAATGAACCTTAATACTCATCTTAGTGCCTATGTCCTGTAAACTTTCCGACTGCTTTTCCACAAACTCCTTGTAGTCTTTGGTCTGGCAACTGTGGAAAAAGTTTTTCACTGAGTCAACAAACTATGTCCAAGCACATAATTCCAAGTAATTCTCTTAATAAACAAATTCATCATCCTTAATGAGTTTCCTGATATTATGGTGAAACCATTTTCATTATGTTCATCTTGTACAATGGAATAGGTGCATTCAATAGGGATGTCTTTTGTAGGAGTTTCTTTCCAACTGTGAAAACAAAAGTTCTCAATGTGCTTGCAAATATACAGGTTGCAAATAACACTTAATGCAAATGTGCTATGTATGTGACGGTCACTCAGTACTAATTGATTAACCTCAAGGAAGAGTATCTGTTCACCCATATGCATTAAGGTTACCTATGACTGGTCTCCAAGTCACATTAAGTCACCATTAACTGGTTCATTTCTTACTATATCTAAAATGGTTGAATACTTTCCAGAAAGATATATATGATGATTTTCTTTTAACCACAGAGAAGAGCTCAACCAATCTTAACCAATTCAAGAAAGTGAAAAGCCCCAACCTTGGCTTGTCCTTTCTGTTATTTCCTGGTAAACAGAAATAAAAGCAATTTCTACTTAACAACAAACTATCACCATCATTCACTGAAGCAAACAGTACTAAGTAAATCTGAAATAAAAGCCAACGCAAAAGAATTTATTTACTCATAGGAAATTCAGTTAAAGAAATTAGCCAAAAGTTGAATGTCTTCAAAAGAAGAGAAATAAAATACAGTGCAAAATGCTTTGTTTTTTTGTGTTCAGTTTAGCATAATCCAAGACATAAACGTTTTAATTATTTTGATTCTTTGCTTGCTGATTCTTCAATTTTCAGAAGATGATAGTCCTATTGCTCCTCTTCTTCTTCTTCTTTAATCCAGATCACCTGTTTTCATTTCTTGTCTTCATTGTTTTTTAGACCTTTTTCTTGATTTTTTACTGAATTTATTTTAAGACCAGAGTCAAACTTGATGTAGTCTTGGAAAAAGCATTGGTGTTGAGATACCCATTATTAAATCAGTCTTTTCAAGATAAGGATTAAGATTATGATTTGATTAGAAAGGAGAACCATAGGTAAAATTATGAGAAAATTCTGCTGCTGCTTCTGTTGCTGCTTCTGCTGCTGCTGCTGCATCTGATTATGGTGGTGGTGCTACTGATCCTACTATTGCTTTATTTGAAAATTATCGAAAAACCTAAAAGAATGAATGTGTGACTTTTTTTTAAGAAATTTATTGAGTTGGGATGAGTATAAAACTGACAAAATCACTTTGAATATTGGGCATTGGTAAGTTTTTTTGAAACATAAAAAAAGTACAAAAATATTCACAGAATTGGCTTAACAGAATTGTAGATATTGATATAATGTGCTTATTATTTAGTCTTGTTATGGCAACCAGTCTAGGAGAAGGAAAATCTGTATTCAAAGTGTTAAACCTTGGTTAAAAATTGACCCTGTGTCATATCCTGTTCATGCATAGGTGTTGGGTATATATATATATATAATTTGCTTATTGTTCTTTAATCAAGCACTAAATACCTACAACATTATATTCATTTCATCCTTTATATATAAAAACTCTTTAGATAAAGAAATTGATTTGATTAGGTATATATATATATATATATATATATATATATATATATATATAATGGCTCTATTCTGTCCATTATTAATGCTAGCAATTGATTCCTGATCATTATTGATGCATTTCTACTATAAACTCATACACTTCATTGGCTTCATTGGTTTTTTTCCATAAGATTTAAGCTGGTCAATTAAATGAGTTCTTAAATGATTAAGAAATGGGTTGTTAGTGGTCAGGTATTAATGTATGCTTTACTGACAGAATACGTTTATAGTATGTATAATGTAAATGTGTTGGTAATGAGTTTATTGTAGAAATGCATCAATACTGATCAGGAATCAATTGCAAGGCATTAATAACGGACAGAATAGAGCCATTATATATATATATATATATATATATATATATATATATATATATTATATATATATATATATATATTTATATATATATATATATATATCTCACTCTTTGCTGAAAATGCTTCCAAGGACTGACAGAATGGGCTGCTTATTTCTCTATTCAAGAAATTTCTAATTATCAAAGAATTCTTTAATCTCTGTTGTTGGGAAAGTAGTTGCCAGTATCCTTCTAAACTGTTTAGAAGATCATATTACACCAGTCATTCTTACTGAATCTCAATGTGGTTTTCACTCTGAAAGTAGCAAAACTGACTTGATATTCTATGCAGAATAAAAAGTGCTATGATCAAAATTTTAACTATAGTGTCATAGATTGCGCAAAAAGCATTTGACTCTTAATTGTGGGATGTCTTGGAAGGTTCTGCTCAAGTTCATATTCACCCCATTGTTCTACCAGGTAGAATGCTACACAAGATTAATTGCTTTTAAGTGATATACAGTTGGTTTGAATACAGAATTTTCCTTCCCTTAGACTGGTTGCCTAACAAAGACTAAAGAACAAGATCTACCTTATTATTTATCCATAGTTGGGTAGAGAAAAAATGGATTTTGCCTTTCTCAAGGGCATTCACACAAAGTGAAATACAAATAGCTTTACCAAGAATTTGAACTGATTCCATGATAACCATTTTGCTAAACATCTCTCCTTCGATTCTTCCATATTTTGATATCCATTCACTTTTGTAATACTTATTCAGTCCCCACATGATGATAGCAATGCATGGGTCAGCTTTGATAGAACTCTTTCAGATACCATCTCAGTTTTAATTTAATTGGAGTAAAGCAGAATTGCATTCTTGCACCATTGCATGTTGGATTTCTTTTTTTTTTTGCTATGGTTTTAATGATGGCTTTTAAATCAAATGGAAATGGAATATACATTTGCTATAGATCTATTGTAAAATTGATTAACCTGCCCTGACCTGATGCTTAGACAAAGATGCTAATGACTCTTGTACAGGACCTACTTTATGGTGACAATTGTGACTTAGTTAACAACACAAATTGACATGCAAGAACTGCTTTAACCTTTTGCTAAACAATAAATGAAAAAAAAAGACAATCAGTCAGCTTTAAGCATCTTGCCTGAAGCTGGTTGAACTGAATATTCTTGAGTATGACATCTGGAAGTTATTGATCATTTTTATCTACCTTGATAGGACATTCTCACAGGTTAAGTCTTTGGATAATGAGATATCCCTAAAAATCGAAAAAGCAACCAATTCTTTAAAACAACAGGTAAAAAAGGTGTGGACACAGCATGGTAACAAGGCTCTTGCCAAGCAGCATAGAGTTTATCATTCTTGTGTTCTTTCAGCTCTTTTATATACTTATGAAATATGGGTGATGGAAGGACTCCATAAACACTACACAAAATTTTAAACTGAAAATTAGCCTCCTTTACACTTGACAGAACTTCTTGTAAGTTGTCAAATCCCAAAGTTTTATTCTCCGGTGTCTACTTTGATAGTGCCAACATTTTGTCAGAATGTGTAATTATTATATCGCCCACATTATTCCGACTTCTTTAAACAGAATTCCCATTTACATCTGTTCTGCTCTTTACTGACATTCTTAAAAAAGATGATTAAGGGAGGTACATTTTTCAAAAGTCATTCAAATAAGAAAAGTAAGGTCAAAAGGAATCCATTTGAACCTTAAGTTTTTCATACCTTGTCACCAGTAAGGACAGTAATCATGTTTAATGAATTTTCAAATGATATCATTGTCAGAAATATTATAAAACCAGTAACTATTGCATCTCTAAAATATATATATATATATATATATATATATATATATATATATATATCTCAGTAATATCCAGTCAGTGTCTGAAGACAGCAGGTGTGGATTATTCGCGTACCTCAAGATGTATAGTCATCTGAGGAGACAGAGAGTATGATGATATTCTCTGGTGAAATGAATTTATAATGACAATTTAACCAGGTTTGAGTTTCCTTCTAATTGCACTATATATATATATATATATATATATGTCACAAACAACAAAAATGAACACTTTGCAAGTGCATACCTACTCTGTTAACTGATTATCCCTAAATATTTTATAATGTAATTTTATAGCAGTCATTCTTTTGTTCAATTTTTTCTTTTCGTGAAATGATTTTTTTAAAAGTCTAAAGATTCATTTTTGTAGCATTTTTGCATAGACATATAAAATAACCTTTACCGAAGAACACTTGGATCAAAATTCATTGGTTGTCACAAACTATTTCTCCATTATACTTATTTCAGGAGGTGTGGCCAATGATTTTATTTTTTGTTGTTCTTAGATTGGTCTGGTGTAGGAACCATCATGCAGTTTGGTCTGATTTTCTGCAGGAGTTTTTTTTTTAATCTCCTCTCATCTGTTGAAAGGTGAGAGCAGTTTAACCAAACTCACCCAAACACCCTCACCACTGAAATTCTCTGATAACAAGAACAGATTTCCTGTTCTTCAAAATTTGCACCTAATTGGTCCAAGGAATCCTGAAATTTTAATAACCCACCACCACCCAACAACATCATTATCACTACCATCACCACCACTAACAACAACAAAAAACATCATCACACCACCAACACAAAAGTCACAACTGTAATCATCTCCCACCACCACCAACAGTAAGCCAATGACCAAATGAAATACCTTTTTTCAAAAGTTCTGAAATCTCATCGTTCTGCATATCATCTATTAGTATATTCATGTATATTTTGATTAGTCTTTTTGATGATATGTTCTTGAGTCTTCTAGAGCTGTCTGAAATTATGTGATCAACTTTTTCCATTATTCAACATTATTCCATGAAATATTTTCTGATATATCCTTGGTCATTTCTTGTGTTATTTGAATTTCTGATATGAAGTCTTTTCATTATTCCACTCATTATTCAGACAAGTAACTTTACAAATGAAATATTAAACCATTATTCTGCTTGTTTCTGTGTATGACTATTATGCATTGCTAACAGGACTGGATTCAATAAGCATTTATTTCTATTGATATTAGGAAAGTAACTGTTTGTGAGTCTTAGCAATCCTACATCTTAATATCTCTTCTTTCTGTCTTTTTGCTTTCTTTTTTTTTGCTCTTTCTTTCTTTTTTAATTCTTCATTTTTTTCTTTTTCTTTCATTCTTTTGTTTGTTCTTTATTTCTTTAAAATATCCTCTTACTTTTTTCTTTCTTTTTTCTTTTTTTTCTCTAGTCCAGATTATTCATATTTACTATTTTGTTTATTTTTTCATATGAGTAAATTTATATTCAACATATGTATAATAGAATGAAATTTCTATGTATTCAACTTGATTTCATTTTTTTCTAGAGTAAGACCTGTTATAAATAATTAGATTATTCATGTATAAATTGACACAAAGGATCAGAGTATATATGCACTCAGTCTAATAGTAGAATGCTGCTCTGTAAACCTTTGTTAAGGATTAGTGTAGTATCTGTGCAACTGTGCTATTCTTCTTGGAATCAAACACAAGGTCATTTTTATTATAAGATCTCTCTCCTGTACATAGATGAGTGGTATCAGAATAAATTAATTGGCATTTCTCTCCATCTGCACCCTCTCATTTTTCATGTTATGTTGCTTATGTTGAGAGACAACTTACCAAAATGTCTAACAAAAAGGTAAACAGGCAACTGACATCTGATCTAGAGGTAAAGAAGCAACAAATATTTGACCCAGAAGTAGTAGGCAACTGAAATATTTATTGCACTA